>OZ030005.1:11161048-11688548 GCA_964023405.1 Apodemus agrarius
TCTTGTCTTTACCTACTAAGGCCCGGAATGGCAGGTGTGTCCCACCACA
Organism: Apodemus agrarius; assembly: GCA_964023405.1. Lineage (NCBI taxonomy): Eukaryota > Metazoa > Chordata > Mammalia > Rodentia > Muridae > Apodemus > Apodemus agrarius. The sequence continues at coordinate 11,161,098 of OZ030005.1, forward strand.
CTGTCAGGTTTGTTTATTTATTTATTTATTTATTTACCCACTGAATCCAATTAGTGCTTCTCAAATATCCATGGATATAAAGTCAACCTACAACAGACCACACCCTTAAAGAAAACTAATTTTCCCCCTCCCAGAAGTCATCAAAAGCCAATTGAGCCTAAGCTGGAGGTTGGCCCCAGACAGCCCTTATACCATCCATGCTGGATTTCTAACTGGCTTGACCTTGTGCAGGTCACCTTAGCGGCTACAAGTTTGTGAGTAAAACAACCGTAGCACAACATCATCTCACAGCACCTCTCCTCATCTGGTGTCAGGCTGTGTGTCTGCCTCACCACTAAGGTGCCCAAGTGCCACTCAGGGGAGGCGGAACACAATGCATGCTGGGAGTCCTCAGTCCGTGTTTTCATGGGTGGGAAACGGCAGGTCAGGGATGGATGCTGTGGTGCCCAGTCTCCTGTGTACCCAGGAGTCACCTGCATCCTGCTGGGAGTTGGGAACTGGGGTCCAAGGGTCAGCACTTTCTATCAAGGCATCTACTAGCCAGGCACAGAGGGGAAAGCTCAACCCTGGTCAGGGCGGATCTGGGTTGGTTTGGTTCCGAGAGTACGAAGGGGCCAGGGAGGGAGAAGGCCAGAGAGGGAGAAATCTCCTGGAGATTTAGGTCAGCTCCCACAAGCCCAGTGATCCTTGATGAAGGAGATGGCCCTTGCCTTTCTTTTTTCTTTTTTTTAATTAGATATATTCTTTATTTACATTGCAAATGATTTCCCCTTTTCTGGTCACCCCCTGAAAGTCCCATCTCCCCTCCTCCTGTTCCCCAATCAACACCCTCCTGCTTCCCTGTCCTGGTATTCCCCTACACTGCTGCATCAAGCCTTTTCAGGACCAGGGCCTTCTCCTTCCTTTGATGTCCAACAAAGCCATCCTCTGATACATATGCATCTGGAGCCATGGCTAACACCATGTGTACTATCTGGTTGTTTTTATCCCTAGGAGCTCTGGGAGTACTGAGTGGCTCATATCTTTGTTCCTCCTATGGCGCTGCAAACCCCTTCAGCTCCTTGGGTCCTTTCTCTAACTCTCCCATTGGGGACCCTGTGCTCAGTTCAATGGCTGTTTGAGAGAGTCCCCCTCTGTGTTTGTCGTGCACTAGCAGAGTCTCCCAGGTGACAGATATATCAGGCTCCAGTCAGCAAGTACCTGCAGGTATCAATAATAGTGTCTGGGTTTTGTAACTGTATATGGGATGGATCACTGGGGAGGGTAGCCTCTGGGTGGTCTTTCCATCAGTCTCTGCTCCACACTTTGTCTCTGTATCTCCTTCTGTGGGTATTTTGTTCCCCCTTCTAAGAAGAACTAGAGAATCTATACTTTGTTCTTCCTTCTTCTTGGGCATCATTTGATATGTGAATTGTGTCTTGGATATTCCAAGCTTCTGGGCTAATATCCACTTATCACTGAGTGCATACCATCTGTGTTCTTTTGTGATTGGGTTACCACACTTAGGATGATATTTTCCAGTTCCAACCATTTGCCTAAGAATTTCATGAAATCATTGTTTTTAATTGCTGAATAGTATTCCATTGTAACCAACTTGCAATCCCACCAGCAGTGGAGAAGTGTTCCTCTTTCTCCTCATCCCCACCAGCACCAGCTGTGTCCTGAGTTTTTGATCTTAGCCATTCTGACTGGTGTGAGGTAAAATCTCAAGGAATCAGACACACTGAAACTAATAGAAAATAATCTGGGGAAGAGCCTGGAGCACCTGGACACAGGGGAAAATTTCCTGAATGGAACACCAATACCTTATGCTCTAAGATCAAGAACTGACAAATGGGACCTCATAAAATTATATAGTTTCTGTAAGGCAAAGGACACTGTCAATAGGACAAAACAGCAATCAACAAATTGGGAAAAGATCTTTACCAACCTCACATCCGACAGAGGGCTATTACCCAATATATACAAATAACTCAAGAAGTTAGACTCCAGAGAGTCAAATAACCCTATTAAAAAGTGGGGTACAGATTTAACAAAGAATTTTCACCTGAGGAGTCAAATGGCTGAGGTGCACCTAAAGAAATGTTCAACATCCTTAGTCATCAGGGAAATGCCAACCCATGCTGTTGTGCTGTTCAAACCCGTGCTTTTCAAACTGTTCTATTGGATGGCAAATGTGAACGTATGCACCCTTCTCAGGGTGGCCCAGGGATTGAATACCTTTGGTGGAAAGGAATGCCCAGGAAGGGAAAGTCATTGACTGAATACTTGGGGCCTCTCCCGTCCATTGCTGAGCTCTCACTACTGCTTGTCCTCAGTATTTCACACAGTTGTGAATTTCAGCATTACCCACGATGCACTGCAATGAGAAGCTTCTCTGAGCAAGTTTGAGAACAGCACAAATATATGGCCATAAACAAAAGCATATAGAGGCACTTTGAAAATATTCATTCAGCAAAACAACAAGAGTTTTCTCTCCTAAGACGACTGACCTGAGTAGCCATGTATCGGGGTCAGGGTTAGGATTCAGTTTCTAGCCATGGGATTTGACCATGTTTACATTACCTACCTTGTGAGGGGGTGTGGGGAGAGGGTGATGCACCATTGGCTGAATCCATGAAGGCAGAACCTGGGCCTGCATGCTCATATCTGTTGGTGTGAGCTTAGCAGTTGTCATACGTGGCCTGAACTGTTTTCATTTCATTCATTGCTACAGAGCATTTTCCTAAATCACCAACTCCCATCAAGTGTCATGAGTGGTCTGTCTGGTTGCCCCATGCCTTCACTGGCTCTTGAAGCTTTTCCTTTTTCATCTTAGATGAATCATCTCTCAGAATGGTATTCTTTTTTTCGGTTTGAATTCCTGTGATTGCACAATTGAGACCAGTTTTGTATAATATTTGGATATGCCTTCTATTTTTGAGAAGTCTTTCACATTTTCCCTTTTCTTAAAAGCAAGTTATAAGCTGGGTGGTGGTGGCACACGCCTGTAATCCCAGCACTCTGGGAGGCAGAGGCAGGCAGATTTCTGAGTTTGAAGCCAGCCTGGTATACAGAGTGAGTTCCAGGACAGCCGGGGCTATACAGAAAAACCATGCTTCAGGGGAAAAAACCAGCCCCCCCCCAAAAAAACAAAAACAAATAAAAGCAAGTTATATTTTAGTTAAAGAACCAAGAATTCCCTCAGTGGAGGAATGGATACAGAACATGTGGTACATTTACACAATGGTGTATTACTCAGCTATTAAAAACAATGAATTCATGAAATTCTTAGGCAAATGATGGAACTAGACAGTATCATCCTGAGTGACATAGCACAATCACTAAAGAACACACATGGTATGCACTCATTGATAAGTGGATATTAGCTCAGAAGCTTGGAACATCCAAGATACAATTCACAGACCACACGAAGTTCAAGAAGAAGACTAAAGTGTGGATACTTTGGTACTTCTTAGAATGGGGAACAAAATACCCATTGTAGGAGATACAGAGACAAAGTGTGGAGCAGAGACTGAAGGAAAAGCCATCCAGAGAATGCCCCAACTGGGGATCCATCCCATAGACAGTCACCAAACCCAGACACTATTGTAGATACCAACAAGCACTTGCTGACAGGGACCTGATATAGCTGTCTCCTGGGAGGCTCTGCCAGTGCCTGACCAATACAGAGTTAGATGCTCTCAGCCAACCATTGGACTGATCACAAGGTCCCCAGCAGAGGAGCTAGAGAAAAGACCGAAGGAGTTGAAGGAGCTGAAGAGCTTGCAGCTCCATAGGAGGAACAACAATATAAACCAATCAGTAACCCCAGAGTTCCCAGGGACTTAACCACCAACCAAAGAGAACACAGGGAGGGACCCATGGCTCCAGCTGCAGGTGTAGCAGAGGATGGCCTTCTTGGACATCAAAGGGAGGAGAGGCCCTTGGTCTGGAAAAGTCTCAGTGCCCCAGTTTAGGGGAATGCCAGGACAGGGAAGCAGGAGTGGGTGGATTGTTGAGCAGGAGAAGGGGAATGGGATAGGGCGTTTTCAGAGGAGAAACCAGGAAAGGGTATAACATTTGAAATGTAAATAAAGAAAATATCTTTTAAAAAAAGATCTGACTGCAAATAATAAATTAAGTAAGTAAGTAAGTAAGTAAGTACAGAATTTTCAGAAGCAGTAGGTTGTTGTGAGTTATGTGTGTAAATTCAACTGTTTTTGAATTGTGCCTTTTTTCTACATGTTGAATTCTGATCCACTGGTCAAAACATATATATCAATTATGTAGATATATTCTGTAATATATAAAATATCTATCAGGTATATTATATGTGCATATTATTCTCGTTGATTTTCTGTCAATTTGACTCCATTTGAGTTCTCTGGGATCAGAGAACCTCTGTGGAACGGTGTCTTCCACTTTGCTTCTATAAAAGCATATGGAGCCATTTTGTTAATTGATGACTGATGGGGGAGGACCCAGTCCACTTTGTGTGGTGGCACAGCTGGCCAGCTGATCCTGGTGTGCAGGAGGTAGCCACAGGGAGAGTACTGAGAAGAGCAGCATGGCTTCTGGCTAAGGTCCGGCCACCACTTCCTGCCCTGAGTCAATGCCTTGTCTTCAGTGATGGTGTGCAACTTGAGAATCTAAAGATGAAATAAATGCTTTTCTAACAAAGACAGTTTCTTTTCTTGGAAGCATTTGAGTTCTGTGTCAAATCCATATATTATGAATATCAATTTCCATCTGACAGTTTTCATTTTTTTAAATTTGCTATATTCTTTATTTACATTTCAAATGATTTCCCCTTTCCTTGATCCCCCCTCCCTGAAAGTCCCATGAGCGCTCTTCCCTCCCCCTGTTCCCCCATCCACCCCTTCCCACTTCCCCGTTCTGGTATTCCCCTACACTGCTGCACTGAGCCTTTCCAGAAGCAGGGGCCACTCTTTCCTTCTTCTTGGACATCATTTGATATGTGGATTGTGTCTTGGGTATTCCAGTCTTCTAGGTTAATATCAGTTTATCAGTGAGTACATACCATGAGTGTTCTTTTGAGACTGGGTTACCTCACTTAGGATGATGTTCTCCAGCTCCATCCATTTGTTTAAAAATTTCATGAATTCATTGTTTCTAATGGCTGAATAGTACTCCATTGTGTATATATACCACATTTTTTGTATCCATTCCTCCGTTGAGGGACATCTGGGTTCTTTCCAGCTCTGGCTATTATAAATAAGGCTGCTATGAACATAGTGGAGCATGTATCCTTATTAGGTGCTGGGGAATCCTCTGGGTATATGCCCAGGAGTGGTATAGCAAGGTCCACCAGAAGTGTCATGCCCAGTTATCTGAGGACCTGCCAGACTGACTTCCAGAGTGCTTGTACCAGTTTGCAATCCCAATATCGTTGTTCTTCCCATTTGGCTGTAAACCCCTTCAGCTCCTCTGGACCACCCCCCCCAACTCCTCTATTGGGGACCCCATGCCCAGTCCAATGGTTGGCTGCTAGCATCTGCCTCTGGCAGGCCCCCTCCGGAGACAACTAGGATATGCTCCTTTCAGAAAGCACTTCTTGTTGTCCATAATAGTGTCCGGGTTTGGTGACTGTTTATAGGATGAATCCCCAGGTAGGGCATTCTCTGGATGGCCTTTACTTTAGTCTCTGTTCCTTACTTTGTCTCCTTTATGGCTCTTGTATTTTGTTCACTTTCTCAGAGGATCCAAAAAAGCACCCCTACTTCAGTCCACCTTCTTCTTGAGCTTCCTGTGGTCTGTGAATTGTAACTTGTTTCTTTTGAGCTTTTGGGCTAACATTCACTTATCAGTGAGTGCACACCATGTGCGTTCTTCTGTGACTGGGTTAGCTCACTCAGGATGACACTTTGATATCTCCTCTTCTTTCTCGCCTCTTCTTCAGCCTTTCCTTTCTATATTCTTCCAACTCCTCTCCTCTTCTTGTATTGTAAATTTTGTTGTATTATTTTCTTCTCTCTCCCTCCCTCCCTCCCTCCCTCCTTCCCTCCCTCCCCCCCCCTCTCTCTTCTTTCCCTCCGAAGTGCTGCTCCTCCTCTTGCTCCTTCCCTCACACAGTTTCTCCCCTGTTCCCACTCCCCTCCTTTTCTGAGAGGGCAGGGCTCCCTCTGAGTATCCTCCTACCCTGGCACATCAAGTCTCTGATAGTGTAGGTTCATCCTTTCCCACCGAGGCCCGTCCCATATTCCCTTTATTAAACATTTTGAAACTCATATTTTAATGCATGTGTTTATTTTTGCTTCTTTTTTTTTGATTTTTTTTATTGTATATATTCTATATTTACAATTCATTTCCCTTTTTCTGGTTCCCCACCCCCAAAGGTCCCACATGTCCTTTTTCCTCCCCCTGCTCCCGCATCCACCCCCTCCCACTTTACTGTTCTTGTACTCTCCCACAATGATGTTTTGGTCCATTCTAGCACCAGTGTCCACTCCTTTCTTCTTGTGAGACATCACTTGATATGTGATTTGTGTCTTTGGTGTTCCAAGCTTCTAGGCTAATATCCACTTATCAGTGACTGTATACCATGGGTATTCTTTTGAGACTGGGTCACCTCACTTAGTATGACATTCTCCAGCTCCATCCATTTCTCTAAGAATTTCATGAATTCATTGTTTCTAATGGCTGTATAGTACTCCATTGTGTATATATACCACATTTTTTGTATCCATTCCTCTGTTGAGGGACATCTGGGTTCTTTCCAGCTTCTGGCTATTATATACAAAGCTGCTATGAACATAGTGGAGCATGTATCCTTATTGCATGCTGGTGAATCTTCTGGATATATTCCCAGGAGTGGTATGGCTGGGTCCTCCGGAAGTATCACGCCCAGTTTTCTGAGGAACCGCCATACTGATTTCCAGAGTGGTTGTACCAGCTTGCATTCCCACCAGCAGTGGAGGAGTGTTCCTCTTTCTCCACATCCTCGCCAACACCTGATGTCTTCTGAGTTTTTAATCTTAGCCATTCTGACTGGTGTGAGGTGAAATCTCAGGGTTGTTTTAATTTGCATTTCCCTAATGACTAGTGATGTTGAACATTTTTTAAGGTGTTTCTCAGCCATCCGAATTTCTTCAGGTGAAAAGACTCTGTTTAGCTCTGTACCCCATTTTTGGATAGGGTTATTTGGTTTTCTGGGGTCTAACCTCTTGAGTTCTTTGTATACATTGGAGATTAGCCCTCTGTCGGATGTGGGGTTGGTGAAGATTTTTTCCCAATTTGTTGGTTGCCGATTTATCCTTTTGACAGTGTCTTTTGCCTTACAGAAACTTTGTAGTTTTATGAGGTCCCATTTGTCTATTCTTGCTCTTAGAGCATAAGCAATTGGTGTTCTGTTCAGGAATTTTTCCCCTGAGCCAATGTCCTCAAGGGTCTTCCCCAGTTTCTTTTCTATTAGTTTTAGTGTGTCTGGTTTTATTTGGAGGTCCTTTATCCACTTGGAGTTGAGCTTAGTGCAAGGAGATAAGAGTGGATCAATTCTCATTCTTCTGTATGTTGACCTCCAGTTGAGCCAGCACCATCTGTTGAAAAGGCTATCTTTTTTCCACTGGATGTTTTCAGCTCCTTTGTCGAAGATCAATTGGCCATAGATGTGTGGGTTCAATTCTGGATCTTCGATCCTATTCCATTGATCCGCTTCCCTGTCACTGAACCAATACCATGCAGTTTTTAATACCACTGCTCTGTAATATTGCTTGAGGTCCGGGATATTGATTCCCCCAGAAGTTCTTTTGCTGTTGATGATAGTTTTAGCTATCCTGGGTTTTTTGTTATTCCAGATGAATTTGAGAATTGCTCTTTCTAGCTCTATGAAGAACTGAGTTGGGATTTTGATGGGGATTGCATTGAATCTGTATATTGCTTTGGGCAAGATTGCCATTTTGACTATATTAGTCCTGCCAACCCATGAGCATGGAAGATTTTCTGATGTCTTCTTCAATTTCCCTCTTCAGAGACCTGAAGTTTTTGTCGTATAAATCTTTCACATGTTTGGTTAGCGTCACTCCAAGATACTTTATATCATTTGTGGCTATTGTGAAGGGTGTCATTTCCCTAATTTCTTTCTCGGCCTGCTTATCCTTCGCGTATAGGAAGGCTACTGATTTACTTGAGTTGATTTTATAGCCAGCCACTTTGCTGAAGTTGTTTATCAGTTGCAGGAGTTCTCTGGTGGAGGTTTTTGGGTCACTTAAGTAAACTATCATATCATCTGCAAATAGTGATAGTTTGACTTCTTCCTTTCTGATTTGTATCCCTTTGACTTCCCTCTGTTGTCGAATTGCTCTAGCTAGTACCTCAAGTACTATATTGAAGAGATATGGCGAGAGGGGACAGCCTTGTCTAGTCCCTGATTTTAGAGGGATTGCTTCGAGTTTTTCTCCGTTTACCTTGATGTTGGCTACTGGTCTGCTGTATATTGCTTTTACTATGTTTAGATATGGGCCTTGAATTCCTGTTCTTTCTAGTACCTTTAGCATGAAAGGATGCTGAATTTTGTCAAATGCTTTTTCAGCATCCAATGAGATGACCATGTGGTTTTTTTCTTTGAGTTTGTTTATGTAGTGGATTACGTTGATGGATTTCCGTATATTGAACCATCCCTGCATCCCTGGGATGAAGCCAACTTGATCATGGTGAATGATCGTTTTGATGTGTTCTTGGATTCGGTTGGCAAGTATTTTGTTTAGTATTTTTGCATCGATATTCATAAGAGAAATTGGCCTGTAGTTCTCTTTCTTAGTTGGATCTTTGTGTGGTTTTGGTATCAGGGTAATTGTGGCTTCATAGAATGAGTTGGGTAGTGTTCCTTCTGTTTCTATTTTGTGGAATAATTTGAAGAGTATCGGTATCAGGACTTCTTTGAAGGTCTGATAGAATTCTGCACTAAAACCGTCTGGTCCTGTGCTCTTTTTGGTTGGAAGACTGTCTATGACCCCTTCTATTTCTTTCGGGGTTATGGGTCTGTTTAGACGATCTATTTGATCCTGGTTTAATTTTGGTATTTGGTAACTGTCGAGGAAATTGTCCATTTCCTCCAGATTCTCCAGTTGTGTTGAGTATAGGTTTTTGTAGTAGGATCTGATGATTTTTTGAATTTCCTCAGTTTCTGTTGTTATATCTCCCTTTTCATTTCTAATTTTGTTAATTTGAATACTGTCTCTGTGCCCTTTAGTAAGTCTGGCTAGGGGTTTATCTATCTTGTTGATCTTCTCAAAGAACCAGCTCCTGGTTTTGTTGATTCTTTGTATGGTTCTGTTTGTTTCAACTTGATTGATTTCAGCCCTGAGTTTGATGATTTCCTGTCTTCTACTCCTCCTGGGTGAAATTGCTTCTTTTTGTTCCAGAGCTTTCAAGTGCGCCATTAAGTTGCTGGTATATGCTCTCTCCTGTTTCTTTTTGGAGACACTCAGGGCTATGAGTTTTCCTCTAAGCACTGCTTTCATTGTGTCCCATAGATTTGGGTATGTTGTGCCTTCATTTTCATTAAGTTCTAAGAATTCTTTGATTTCTTTCTTTATTTCTTCCTGGACTAAGGTATCATTGAGTAGAATATTGTTCAGCCTCCAAGCGTATGGAGATTTTCTGTTGTTTTTGTTGCTATTGAAGAACACTCTTACTCCATGGTGATCTGATAAGAGGCATGGGATTAGTTCGATCTTTTTATATTTGTTGAGATCTGTCTTGTGTCCAATTATATGGTCGATTTTGGAGAAGGTACCATGAGGGGCTGAGAAGAAGGTATAGTCTTTTGCTTTAGGGTGAAATGTTCTATATATATCTGTTAAATCCAATTTCTCCAAAGTTTCGATGAGTTTCTCCATGTCTCTGTTTAGTTTCTGTTTTCCTGGTCGGTCCACTGTAGATAGTGGAGTATTGAGGTCCCCCACAATCATTGTGTTAGGTGCAATGTGTGCTTTGAGCTTTAGTAAGGTTTCTTTTACAAATGAGGGTGCCCTTACATTTGGAGCGGAGATGTTTAGAATTGTGAGTTCCTCTTGGTGGATTCTTTCTTTGACTAGCAGAAAGTGACCTTCTGTGTCTCTTTTGATGACTTTGGGTTGAAAGTCAATTTTATCTGATATTAAAATGGCTACTCCAGCTTGCTTCCTGTGACCATTTGCTTGCAAAATTGTCTTCCATCCTTTTACTCTAAGGTAGTGTTTGTCTTTGACTCTGAGGTGTGTTTCCTGTAAGCAGCAAAATGTAGGGTCCTGTTTCCGTATCCAGTCTGTTAGTCTATGTCTTTTTATTGGGGAGTTGAGTCCATTGATGTTAAGAGATATGAAGGAATAGAGATTATTACTTCCTGACATTTTTGATGTTATTTTTGTTTTTGAGTAGTTATCTTCCTTTGAGTTTGATGGAAGAAGTTTACTGTCTTGCTTTTTCTTGGGTGCCATTTCCTTCCTTGTGTTGGAGTTTTCCTCCTATTATCCTTTGTAGAGCTGGCTTAGTGGAAAGATATTGTGTAAATTTGGTCCTGTCATGGAATATTTTGATTTCTCCATCTATGTTGATTGAGAGTTTTGCTGGGTATAGTAGTCTTGGCTGACATTTGTTTTCTCTTAGGGTCTGCATGATGTCTGCCCAGGATCTTCTAGCTTTCATGGTTTCTGGAGAGAAGTCTGGTGTGATTCTGATAGGTCTTCCTTTATATGTTACTTGGCCCTTTTCTCTTACTGCCTTTAATATTCTTTCTTTGTTTAGTATATTTGGGGTTTTGATTATTATGTGACGGGAGGTGTTTCTGTTCTGGTCCAGTCTGTTTGGAGTTCTGTAGGCTTCTTGTACATTCATGGGCATCTCTCTCTTTAAGTTAGGAAAGTTTTCTTCCATAATTTTGTTAAAGATATTTGCTGGCCCTTTAAGTTGTATATCTTCACTCTCATCTATCCCTATAATCCTTAGGTTTGGTCTTCTCATTGTGTCCTGGATTTCCTGGATGTTTTGGGTTACAAGCCTTTTGGATTTTGCATTTTCTTTGACTGTGGAGTCAATGGTTACTATGTTATCTTCAGCATCGGAGATTCTTATTTCTATCTCTTGTATTCTGTTGTTTATGTTTGCATCTACGACCCCTGTTTTCTTCCCAAGGTTTTCTATCTCCAAGGTTGCCTCCTTTTGTGATTTCTTAGTTGTTTCTACCTCTGTGTTCAGATCTTGGATGGTTTTGCTCAGTTCCATCATTTGTTTGTTTGTGTTTTCATGTAATTCTTTAATATATTTTTGTGCTCCCTCTTTCATGACTTCTGCCTGTTGTTTCAAGTTCTCCTGCATTTCTTTAACTGATTTTCTCACTTCCTCTTTATTGGTTTCTGTCTGATGGCCCATATTCTCCTGGAGTTCTTTAAGTGTTTTTTGTGTTTGGATTGTAAGAGCTTCTACTCTATTGATGTTCCCCTGCATTTCTTTAAGAGATTTGTTTATGTCTTTTTTGTGTTCCTCTAGGAGCATCATGACCTGTGCTTTTATATCTAACTCTTGTTTTTCTGGTGTGCTGGGGTATCCTGGACTTGCTGTGGTTGGCGAATTGGGTTCAGATGGTGCCATATTGCCTTGATTTCTGTTAATAACGTTCCTACGTTTGCCTTTTGCCATCTCTTTATCTCTGGCGTTAGTTGGTCTTATTGTAGATGGCGCCCTGCTGAAAGCACAGCACGCCTGTCCCCAGGAGACAGATCCCTTCTGGCAGCTTGTCTCTGCTGGACTATGCTCGCTCTGAGTCCAGGTCCCTGACTCCAGCTGCTAGAGTTCTGAGCTGTGCCCTGAGGCGGCCTGGTGGCCCCTCGCTGCTAGTCCGCTCAGAGAGCTGGTCCCGGCCAGTAGTCTGCACCCGCAGCTGAGCTTTCTGTGCCCAGATCTCCTGCAGAGCTAAGCTAAGCTATAACTCTGGCCACGCACCTGATTCCAGCCACTCACTGCATCCAGTATGCCCGCTGTTTGCACGCGGGTGTCTGGGGCAAGATGGCTGCCCCTGCTGAAAGCACAGCGTGTCCTTGGCTGAGCTGCTCGTACCCGGCTCTGCTGCTCCCTTCTGGCTGCGTTGTCTGTGCTGGACTATGCTTGCTCTGAGTCCAGGCCCCTGACTCCAGCTGCTAGAGTGCCGAGCTGTGAGCTGTGCCCCGAGGCGGCCCGGTGGCCCCTCGCTGCTAGTCCGCTCGGAGAGCTGGTCCCGGCTGCTAGTCTGCACCCGCAGCTGAGCTTTCTGTGCCCAGATCTCCTGCAGAGCTAAGCTAAGCTATAACTCTGGCCACGCACCTGATTCCAGCCGCTCACTGCGTCCAGTGTGCCCGCTGTTTGCGCGCGCGTGTCTGGGGCAAGATGGCTGCCCCTGCTGAAAGCACAGCGTGTCCTTGGCTGAGCTGCTCGTACCCGGCTCTGCTGCTCCCTTCTGGCTGCGTTGTCTGTGCTGGACTATGCTTGCTCTGAGTCCAGGCCCCTGACTCCAGCTGCTAGAGTGCCGAGCTGTGAGCTGTGCCCCGAGGCGGCCCGGTGGCCCCTCGCTGCTAGTCCGCTCGGAGAGCTGGTCCCGGCTGCTAGTCTGCACCCGCAGCTGAGCTTTCTGTGCCCAGATCTCCTGCAGAGCTAAGCTAAGCTATAACTCTGGCCACGCACCTGATTCCAGCCGCTCACTGCGTCCAGTGTGCCCGCTGTTTGCCCACTGGCTTGCTTCTTCTAATGCATGTGTTTTAAATGTCAAAGAATTATGAAAAAAAAACTGTTAAAAGCCTGATTTGCATTAATGAGTTAATATTCATTACTCATTACGGTTCTGCTTTTAGATTAAAATGTAAATTTTTACCTAGGTGGTGGTTGTGCATGCCTTTAATCCCAGCACTTGGGAGGCAGAGGCAGGTGGATTTCTGAGTTTGAGGCCAGCCTAGTCTAAAGAGTGAGTTCCAGGACAGTCAGGGCTACACAGAGAAACCCTGTCTCAAAACAAACAAACAAACAAACAAACAAAAAGCTTCTACTTATTTGCCTGTTGTTTTCCTGTATTGCTTTAAGTGAGTTATTTATATCCTCCTTAAAGGCCTCTATCATCTTCATGAGGTGGAATTTCATGTCAAAATCTTGCTCTTCCAGGATGATAGGGTATACTGGACTTGTTGTGGTAGGAGAAATGGATTCTGATGGTGTCAGCTAACATTGGCTTCTGTTGCTTATGTTCCTGTGCTGGGTGAGAAAGGAGAGGGGAAGAGAAAAGGGGGACGAGATCATGTATGGGGGAGTCAGAAGAGAAACCCAGAGGGCCAGAAGAACGAATAGAAATGTGCAGCTACAAGGGGTGGAGTGGGGGGGAACCTCTAGAAAGTCTCAGAGACCTGGCGTGTGAGAGGCTCCCAGGACTCATTGGGGATGACCTTAGCCAAAATGCACAACTGTAGCCCAACAGAACCTGAAGAAACCACCTCCAGTAGATAAACAGGGCCCCAGTGGAAGGATGGGGCCACACATCCATCTCAAAATATTTGACCCAGAACTGTTCCTGGCTAAGAGAAGTACAGAGACAAAAATGGAGCAGAATCTGAAGGAAAGGACATTCAGTGACCAGTCCAACTCGGGATCCGTCCCATGGGCAGGCACCAAACCCTGACACTATTCCTGACAGTATGTTGTGCTTGGCGGGAGCCTAGCATGACTGTCCTCTGAGAGGCTCTACCACCAGTTGATGGAAACAGATGCAGATACCATTGGACTGAGGACAGGGACTCCTGTGGAAGAGCTAGGAGAAGGACTGAAGGAGCTGAAGGGGGTGGCAACCCCATAGAAAGGCCAACACTGTCAACTAACCCAGACCCCTGGGAGCTCCAGAGACTAAACCACCAACCAAAGAGCACACATGGCACATCTGTGACCCCTGGCACATAAGTACAGAGGACTGCCTTGTCTGGTCTCAGTGGGGGAGGGTGAACCTAATCCTATAGAGCTTGATGCCCCAGGGAAGAAGGACACAGGGGGAGTGAGGTGGGGGTGGGTGGGCGACTTATGGAGTGGGGGAATAACCTCTCAGAGGCAAGCAGATGGGGGGTGGTGTGAAGAACGCTGGGAAGGGGAACCAGCAAGGGGGGGGCTACATTTGGAATGTAAATAAATAAAATAATTTAATAAAAAACCCTTAAATATATAAAACATAATGTATGAACTCAACGGTGGGAGGGTTGAGAGAGAGAGAGAGAGAGAGAGAGAGAGAGAGAGAGAGAAAGAGAGAGAGAGAGAGAGGTTTTGACAAAGCATTATGAAAAAAAAAAACATCCAGGAACGTAGGCTTCCATTCTGGAAATGGGTTACATCTATTAGGTATGTCGGCCAGAAGAGCCCCATGGAATCCCTGAAACAACCAAGTCTATTTCCAAAGCTATTGGTTGCTCTCTACAAATTGACTACAGTGTATTAGTTCAGAACACCGCACCTTCAAAATTCATTGAACACGGAAAAGTTGAGCTAGTGATGACCTATAGCCTTCACCCATACTGTTGAGTGTTCAAAGTACTCTAAGTTACAGTGCACACTACACAAGAAGAAAGGTCACTGGGTAAGGGCTGTGGAGCATAGATACTGAGAAGTGTAATCCACAGAGATTCAGTGTTCTCCTGCTCCATGTGCAGGAATATACTTGGGTACACATGCGCGTGTGCATGTTTGTCTCTGTGAATCTCCCATGTACCCTTGTGTAGAACACCTCCCTCTACCCACCCTCAGCCTGCCTTTCCCTTTCAGTGTTCCTTTTTTCCATTCCTGATAAGCACACACCATCAAGGAACACGGACCCAGTGAGTATGTTCAGGTCATCCAGTGGCAGTTGTGTTGAGTGTTTGTGGTGACAGCTACACACACAATGTCACAACAAGTCCTGATAGTTCACACTTGAGTATGCACAGTTTGGTCAATGTATATTCAATAGAAAACATATATTTAATAGGAAAGGGAATCATATGAGCCCTTTTGTAGCCCTAATTTCTCCACTCATCTCTGAACAACAATGAAAACAGAGTTTGAGTCCTTACAGTCTATATGTCCAAGTATTCACATTACTACATATACAATTCATTTCTGGATGGGGACCAGGGATGCAGCTTTTTACACCAGCTGATCCCAAGAGAAGGCCTTAGTGTCTCCTTCAGGCTTTTCCAATAGTGACCATGTGTGTCTCCAGGTGTGCCCAGGCTCAGCGTCTGCAATGGCTGCATATGTGCTGGGTTCAGCCATGATATCTGTGCTCTGCGAGGTCCCAGCTCCAACTGCCCTCTATGTGAGGGAGTGGTGGTCCAGCTGGGCATAGGTCACCTCTGGAAGGTCTCTTGAAACTGTCGTCTGGAAGAGAGGGGACCAGGAGAATTGAGGTAGCTGAGGAAAGGGGAGGAGCTATAGAGTGAGACTCTAACCTGCTCTGTGAGTCACAGCGGTGTCAGGCTGTGCTTCTCACCCAAGGGTGCTGGGATTGGATTACATGGCCCAGAGTCTTGGCAGAAGTGACTTCTGCCCTCTCTTGTTTTGAATGCTCTGTCTGGGAAAGGCAGGTGCTATGAAGAGCCCTGCGGCCTGTAGCCATTAGAATGTGCCTCTCAGGACAAGGATCCTCTATCCGCTAGGCCTGAGGTGATAACAGCTACAGACAATTTTTTTTAATTCTTCTGCCCCTAGAGTCCTTATCCAAGAGACTGAAGATATGTTACTAAGCTGTTAAATTTGGGAACAGCTTTGTTAGTTAGCAGTAGATGCTGAATACAAATACCTACCCAGGATTCTGTCTGTCCATCCTCAGGAAGCCTGTTACTGCAACTGTGTTTATAGAAAAGACACCACAGGTTAAATGTTCTTTGGTGGACACTAGAAGACAATTATTATCACTTTATATCATACCACCACCCTCTAGAATGTTTCTAGATGGTTTTCATCCAAATTGGTTCCCATTATACTAGGTAACCCCTTCATTGCTTCTCAGAGCCCTTACCTGGAGTCATCTCCGGGCCATTAGTAGCTAGGTTGAGCAGAAAGAATAGATAATTAGAGACTGGTTGGAGACAAAGGACTGGGCAGTGCTATGGAAGTCATTCCAGGGTTCTCACCTCTCCTCTGGCCCCTGCTGCTGTCTTTTGTTTTCTGGGAGTCCTGAGAACAGTCAGTAGTGCATATTTAGAAGGGATTTCTTGCTCCCAGCATTCCCAACAGTCCCCTGAAAGCCAGCTCTCACCACAGATACCTACCCTGCTTTTTCTGACAGTAGCTAAAGAAGCAGAGGAAAAGACAAAGGATGAACATCACAGAGAGCATAATGAAAAAATAGATTCTGTATGTCTTCAGCCAAGGTGTATCTAGGAAAGATGGAAACCAGGTTATCATGAGCGGACGTTTATCGAGTACCTACTGAAGAGCACGCATATGCTGGGTGGTATTCATGAGCCTGTGACTGTGTAAAATTGTATGTGTAGAGTGTCATCAATAACATGTAATCAGTATCCTCATGGTACCTGTCACACGTGTTGATCTGCTTTGTGTTCTGGGGCACACGAGCCACTGTCAGGGACCTTTTAAGGACTGAAAAGTCAGATGTGCTAATGATATTCATTCGGGGTCCCACAGCTAAGAGCACTAACTTCATGACTGACATCAAGTAGAACAGCACTGCCCACTGCACTCTGTGGAGCTGTGTGGAGACTGACAGCCAATGAGAGAAGAAGCAGGACTCCCTCAGCAAAACCACCTTGGGCTTCCTCCCACTGAGGTTAACTTCTTGTATGTTCCCCGGGGCAGCCCCTGACAGACACAAGCTCAGTCCCAATGTTGTCCTGTTGCCTGATGCCCTGAAGACAGCATCTAGTGCCCATCTCATCCTCGTCCTTAAATACCCCCTTCTCCACTCACTGTTACACTGTAGAGGTCACCACACAAGATGGAGTCCACCTGTTCCCTCTTCATGGATGGTACCCACCGCCCTCCCTTGTTCTTGAGGAAGAATCTTCAATGTCGTTTAATGAAAGTCAGACAATGTCTGTGTAGAGGCTGTTCCCTCCACCCCTTGCCCATGTCCAAGTCAAGACCATACGTGCTGTTCTGTCCTTTCCACATACCATATCACAACTTAAATTAGACATGTCATAGGCATGCACATGATATATTTATAATTATATATTACATATGCAAATGGAGTCACCCACGAAATGCAATGATATTACAATTAATCGTGGACCTATGGTAAGACTATAACTGATGTAAAACCTTTCTATGCCCTACTGGCATTGTACCTGCCATGGAGTCATGGTTGCCTGCAGCATTTGGTGTAACATTTCTGCAGGACTGCAGTCTAAAAGTTGCTTCCTCTATATACCTTGTGCCAGGTGTGCAAAAGACTGTGTCTTCTAAGCTGCTATAAATACCACCTTGTTCACACAATGATACAATGGCTACCAATGATGCATTTCTCAGAACACAGATGTCACATGACCACGTTGCCTATGGACACAAGTTCCAGAACAAAGCAGCATTAAGTGACTCATGACTGTCCATTCCAATGAAATGTAAATAAACACAGCTGATGTGCTGTGGATATGGCTCGATGAGTAAAGTATTTGGTGTGCAAGAGTGAAAACCAGAGTTTGGATTCCCAGAGACCACAGAAAAAATTAACTGGATGTGACTACCTACCTATAATCCCAGTGCAAGGAGAGAAAGACCGAAAATCCCCTGAGCAAACTGGCTAGCCAGACTAGCGGAAACAGTAAATTCTGGGTCAGTCAGAGATTGTACTTCAATGTGGAAGGTGGAGAACACTTAAATAATAAGTTTAGCATCAGTATGGACTTATACAGACATACATGCATATATATCACCTGCACCCACATGCATGCCAACTCAGTGAACACACAAACACACATATGTACATAGCCCACATATCTAGGTAAATAAAATACATAATAAGGAAATATAAAATAAAATTATATCCCAACCATAGAGAGAATATCTTGGGTATTGTATGGGTGCATCGCCCATCAATTAAAAAACCTATGGCCAGGCTAAAGAGGTGTCTCAGCAGGTAAGAGCACTGACTGCTGTTCCAGAGGTCCTGAGTTCAATTCCAAGAAACCACACAGTAGCTCACAACCATCTGTAATGGATCCAATGCTTTCTTCTGGTGTGTCTGAAGATAGCGACAGTGTACTCATATACATATAATAAATAAATAAATATTTTAAATAAATCTTATTTTAAAACTATGGCATATAGGAAAAGGTAGGAGAGAAGGTAGAGCACCCATGAGGCAGAAAGAACTCTGAGACAGAGACAGTCTCAGAGTCATCGGGGAAGATGTGAGGAGGCCAGATGCATGGGAACCAGCCATGGCAGAATTTAGGTTAGTACAAATGGGTTCTTCTGCATCATTAGCTAGGGATGTAATGAGCCTAGCTCTGTGACCTAAGTATTTGTGAATATATATTGGAGTCTCAGTTATTATTCCGGGAGCTTGGGGCCAGAAAGAAAATAGCACATTACAGCTAACTTCTATCACATAAATTAACATATAAATAACTTGTGTCGTTTAATACTGAATGTTATCTTTCAAGGACATAAATTGTACAAAGCTATCATAATAAACGGTGTTTACCTACATGTGGGTTATAATAATAAGTAGTATGTTAATTTCTATGGTGCAAATATTAAATAGCATATTCAAAATGGAATAACATGCATTATACTAATATATAAAAATATATTATGCTTCTCTCCAGTTTGTAACTGTGTCATGGAGCACATCATGTACTCCAGTCCACCCCCCAAACTGCCCACACTCAAAAGCAGCTTGACCCCCAGAAGTTCAGACAGCACCAGGCTCAGGTGAGTTCTCCCACTACCCAATACCTGGAATAACTGGAACCCTTCAAAGCCCAGAGCACACAGAGCACACAGAGCACACAGAGCACACTGTCTTTATGACCTTACTGGTCATGAAGGCAGAACTGGCTCAAGGTGGCCCTAATGATCTTGCTCACACAGTGTGTACAGTGAGACACATACCACAAGGGGGTACCATAGAGCTGTGCAAGTGGTCTGGCTGTCGCCATGGTGACTGCTTCTGCATCTTCCCAGGGTCTTCAGAATTTGGTGTCTTTGACCAAAAGTTAATTTTCTTCATATTTAAAATAGTAGGAGGATGGAAAGCCTGGCTCAGAGGTTGAGAGTACTGACTGCTTTTCCAGAAGTCCTGACTTCAATTCCCAGCAACCACATGGTGGCTCATAACCATATATAATTAGATCTGGAGCCGTCTTCTGGCATGTAGGCAGGCATACATACAGATAGAACAGTGTGAACATAAAAAATCCTTTTTTTTAAAATGGCTCTCTGGGCATGGGCATGCTGGCATACTCCTTTAATCCCAGAACTCAGGATGCATAGGCAGAAGGCTCTTTGTGAGTTCAAGGTTAGCCTGGTCTATGTGGCAAGTTACAGGCCAGCCAGCACTACATAGAGAGATCCAGTCAAAAACAAAATAAGGGAACACAATAACAACAAAAAATAGTGTCAATGACATCCTAATCCCTGGTTCCAAAGCTAAACAAAAGGCTGGGTGTGACATCAACCCAACATATAAGCTCTAATAAACTATACACCAGCACCAAGGCAGGGTGAAGGATTGAGAGCTTATGAGAGCGGCTGTGTAGACCTCTTCTCCATTGTAAGAATTGATTCAAAATGAGTGAACAGCCAATCACTCAGTCACAGACCATGAGAAACACCTGAAAGGACAGGGCATGGAAAACAGGAAACCTGACAGAGTTCCTCCTTCACCCTCCTGCTGGGGAGGGGGTGGGGTGACCCTTCCTTCTGTGCTCTCCTTATTTGCTCTGCTTGGCCTCATGGAATCCTGGGAAGACCTGGAGGACCGTGGGGAGTCGACTTTGAAAACTTCCTGGACCTGACTCCAGGCCATTCTGGAGCCTGACCACAGAGAAGTCATTTCATATGAAAGCACCCTCAGAACCAGGGTCCAGGTCGTCCCACCAGCCATCTTTGACCCACATCACCTGTCTAGTAAGATGGTACCTCACTAGAGGAGATTATTTCCTGCAGCCATGACAGGCTCCGACTTGGTAGAAGGACAGGAAAATGTACTGTGCACAGTGAAAAGACATAAATCACCCTGAGAGCACACTGCTGAGACTCAGTTGCTACCCAGTGAGAAGTGACAGCTCTGTGCTCTACCCCTCAGGCTGTACCTGTATCCAAGTCATTCACGGTAAGGGGTACATGTGATGAGGGGGTTGGGGAAAAGGAGCTTTGGGGTTAACAAAAACATAGGAGATGGAGGCAGGGAGTCCGAGCTACCATTAGAATCCAGGCTTTTAAGAACAAACCTGAGGTCACTGTTGGGCCTGGGGTAGGAACCTGGGTGACAGGAACCTGGGTGACAGGAACCTGGGTGACAGGAACCTGGGTGACAGGAACCTGGGTGACAGGAACCTGGGTGACAGTTTCCTTGATCACCTTTAGCTCCAGCTTCTCACTGCGTTTGGACCAGATGTTCCCATTTGCATAGATACAGAAATAACGTCCAGTAAAGGTTTCATTCACAGGCCCAATGAGGAATCTATCCTCTCTCACATTAGGACCAGTGTTGTTTTCCACAAACTTGTTGCCGTCCTTCTCCAAGCGGACTTTGTTATAATCACCAGAGGTTGAGCACACAACAGTTACAGAACTCCCTTGGGTGATCACAGGACCTGGCTCAGCGCGGATGGTGGGATCAGACCGAGAGCCTGGAAAAGAGCAGAGCAGGAGTCTCAGTATACACAGTGAGAACAGTGCCAGAACAGAAAGCCAATTTAGGGGCACTACTCCATTTTCTTACCAAATTTAGAGTTCTCTGGACATGAGTCAACTCTAGCATTGTAACATCTCTACTTTCCGTGCATTAATACCCATCACATGGCACTAAGGACCTTATTGGCCACATGTTGGGTCTCGTAAAGATCGAGCCAGGGCAACTTCAGAACAACAGACTAGACATGTCTGCTGCGGAGCCCCCTGCCCCCTGCTTACTCCAGGGACCCCTGCATTCTCTACCTTTATCTCCACCTTCTTTCCACTCTGTTATTGGAGCTTTAAAAGCTCCAATACATGGTTCAAACTAGATATAGGAGCACCCCCATAAAATCATAGATGTATATACTTACATCAAGAGACATATTTAAGGCATATTAATCTACCTTTTTGTGAAGATGACATGGATCATTGACCACCCCAGCCTTTATCACTTTCTACGCTTACAAATGTATAGTTGCTACTCATAAAGCACAACAAGCCCCCGTCCTTATTTATGAGTAAATGAGATTATCTGCCCGAGACCAACACTCTCTAGTCTGCTCTCCTCCCTTGGATCATTCTTTTACCACTTTTAACATCTTCTAGAGACGCCCTCTATGATCCCATGGTGTGACATCTATAAGAACACAATTTCTTCCATTTGAAGGAAAATTATGGGAGGGAAAGCTGATGCTGAGAAAAGAATTCCAATATAACGGCATCAAGACTGCAACTAATGTGAGGAGATGAGCACATGACTCTCAAGAGACAGGTGAGATCAGAGATGCGCTCCCTGGGATGACAGAGGAGAGATACTTCCACTGAGATCCAAGAGACAAGAGCAAATGCCTTGCACATAGCAAACAGGGGCAAGGAGAATCAAACACTGATATAACAGGGAAGCCACACACATGACACACCAAAAATATGGCTACTTGAACATGCTCTGAACAAAACCAACACCAGTTGACATCCCAGCTTGTCGGAGGGATCTCATGGGATGCCATTCGTAGATAAAGAGTTACAAGTGTTTAGTGACTGCCGAGAGAGGAAAATTAGTTTTCCCCCAGAGATGAGCCTCTTAATTAGTTATCCAATATCATTTAGTAATCTCTAAAAGCACATACAGATAAGCAACACTAAATATTAAACAGCAGGTTGTGTGTGTGTTTGTGTGTGTGTGTGTGTGTGTGTGTGTGTGTATTAATAATAAAGAAAAAGGCCATGATTTTGAGAGGGATCATAAAAAGGAGGTACATAGAAGGAGTTGGGTTTATAGAGATGGGGATAATTATACAATTATATTTTAATTAAAAATTTTTTGAAAAATTGAGGTGCATGATGAATAGTTCACGGGACCAGAAAAGACTCTTTTGAGAGAAATGTGTGAAGCCTATGGGATAAAACATAAATAAAGGCTTCTGGATAAAATAATAATAATCAAAACACTAAACATACAGAACAAAAAATAATATTAAAAGCTGCAGGGGAAAAGTCCAAGTAACACATAAAGGCAGGCCTTTTGGAATTATACGAGACTTCTCAATAAAGACTAAAAGGAAGAAGGAACTTGACTGTCTCTAAGAGACCATGAATGCCAGACCAATCCTATACTATATCCACCAAAAATTTCAATCTAGATGGAGAAATCAAGATATTACATGACAAAGTCAGATTTGAACAACTCCATCCCAACAGAAAGTACTAGAGGAAAAACTCTAACCTAAGAAGGTTAACTAGATCCATGAAAAGAGAAGCAATAAAACATATCACACCAGCAAAACCTAAAAAGGGAACACACATACACACACACACACACACACACACACACACACACACACGTACACATGCACACATGCACACATGCAAACAATAGCACAAAAACAATAGGAATTAACCATCATTGGTCCTTATCATCTCTCAATATCAGTGGACTCAATTCCCTCAATAAAAAGGCACAGGCTAACACAATGAGAGTGAAAACAAGATCCATCCTTCTGCTGCATACAGGAAATATGTGTGAGTATCAAAGATAGACATTACTTCAGAGTAAAGGGTTGGAAAAATGATATTCCAGGCAAATAGACCAAGAAGCAATTGTAGCTATTAGAATTGTAGCTATTCTCATGTCTAACAAAATAGACTTCCTACCAACATTAATCAATAGAGATGAGGGAGGATGTGGGTCTCCTTGATCTCATGGATCATCAACCAATATGACCTACAAGGGCAGTGGCAGCAGAGACAATGGGGAGGGGGTGGGTTTCAGAAGCTCCATGAGTATGTACAGTGAATGACCACACTGGGACCACCTATCAGATGGCAAATCAACGTTATGTAGAGTGATTCGGGGCTTATAAAGTTTTGGGGGACTGAGCCAGGATGGGCAAAGGTCATTGACTGAGGGCTGAGCGTACCAAAATGCCTCATCAACATGGGGAAGCATTTCGGGAATCTCGGGTGCTAGTTGAATAGATTCTTATGAGGGGAAAGGAAATTGATCCTGCCATCTAACTAAGGCTATGTGATATTTCTCAGAAGCAGATGTAGGGGCTTAGAATTCCCCAGAAAAGGTCAAAGTGGGAGAAAGCCTACTTGATGGGAGTTTCCCAGAGGGTATCTATTCATAGTGGACTTCAACCTTAATTAGCAGAGTTTTCCCACAGAAGGGCACTTCATACTCAGGAAGTCCACATCTATCAAAAAAATTACTAAACTCAAATCACACGGCAAACCTCACACATTAATAGTGGAAAACTTCAGTATCTCACTTTTACCAATGGACAGTTCACTGAGACAGAAACTAGAGAAAGAAATAATGGAGCTATTAGACTTTATGGCTCAAAAGGACCTAACAGGTATCTACAGAATAGTGAACACCTAAACACAAAAGAATTGACCTTCTTCTCAGCACCTCATGGAGTATTATCAAAAATGCCCGCAATTCTTGCTTATAAAACAAGTCTCAACATATACAAAACATTAAGATAACCCCTGTATCCTATCAGACCACCATGGGTTAAAGCTGAATATCCACAAAAACAGAAACAACAGAAAGTCCACAAACTCAGGGAAACTGAACAATTCCCTACTTGAATGACTTTTCTGTCAAGACAGAAACAAAGATATAATTAAAATCTTCCTAGAATCCTGTGAAAATGAATGCACAACATACCCAAATGTATGAGACATAATGAAAGTAGCCCTAAGGGCAAAGTTCATAGCAAAAAAAGTGCCTTCATAAAAACATCAGAGAGAGGGACTGGAAAAATGGCTCGGCACTAAAGAACAGTCCAGAGGACGCAGGTTCGATTCCTGGCACTTGAATGGCAGCTCACGACTGTCTGTAAATCCAAGGTCTGACACCCTCACACAAATCCAAAAGATCAGTAGGTCATATTTCAGAACCCTATACTCCACAAAATGGGAAAATCTAAAAGAAATGTGAAGTTTCCTGGATAAATACCATTTACAAAAATTAAATTAAGAGCAGACAAAAATTTAAATTGATATATAACCCCTGAGAAAATAGAAAGTCATTAAAATCTCCCAATTGGAAAATAAATAAATAAAGCCCAGGACCAAACAAATTTAGCACAGAATTTTACCAGACTTTCAAAGAAGACCCAATACCAGTACTACACAAATTATTCTACAAAATGTAAACTAAAGGAACACTGCCAAATTGATTTTATGAAGCTAATTTCACATTGATACCCAAACCACACAAATATTCAGCAAAGAGATTTAGAGAACAAAATTTTTCATAAGCATTGAGGCAAAAGCACTCAATAAAAAATTGCAAACCATATAAAAAACACATCAAAAAGATCACTAGAGGTAGAGGAAAGGATTGAACTGTCTAGGAAGAGAAGAGGGGGTGGGGTAGTCAGATGTAGGGAGAGCCGGGGAGCGGAAGCCAGAAGAGTGGATGAAAATTGAGGGGAACATCTCTGGGTTGTTCCACAAACCTAAGAGCATACAAGGGACAGATCTAGGCCCCTCACATACATGTAGGAGATGTGCATCATGGTCTTCATATAGTCCCCAAACAACTGGAGAGGGGACTTACTCTGACTCTGTTGCCTGCCTGTGCATCCTGTTGTGGTCTGACCGCCCAGCACAGCTGTAGCCATTTTGTACCATACCTGCTAGCTATTTGATATTGTTGCTGTAACATGCCTACCATTCATTTATAGAGAAAAATATCTTGACTCAGAGCAGGACCCTGCTGACCACATCTCCTCTTATTTCTGTATGCACTGAGGTTTATTAATCTTCTTTTTTGTTTTGTTTTTTTAATTTGCTTTTTTCGAGACAGGGTTTCTCTGTGTAGCCCTGGCTGCCCTGGAACTCACTCTGTAGGCCAGGCTGGCCTCGAACTCAGAAATCAACCTGCCTCTGCCTCCCAGAGTGCTGGGATTACAGGCATGCACCATAATCTTAAGAAATTGCACAAAGCTTTATGTAGGATTCATCACATTAAAGGTCAATGTGAACTGTTCTATCTAAAATGATCAACAGGCAGCACTTCCTGCATCTGCATAGGAACTCATTGTGGTTTTTGTGATTTTTTTATATAAGCTGACTGAAAAAGATGTTTGCTGCCATGGCTCAGCCCTGAATTCTGAGCTCTAGTCCTGATCAATCAGTATTAGGGTGGGCCTTCCATAAAACATCCCTGTCTGACTAAGATCTATGGAGTTCTTGGTTTGTGGAGGACTCTCAGACTCCAACAGAACCCTCTCCCCTAGCTGAGCTGTCTTGTCTGGCTTCAGTGGGGGAGGATATAACTAGTCTTACAGTGACTTGAGGTGCTATAGCGGGCTGGTTCCCAAAAAGGGACCTCTGTCTTCACAGAGGGAAAGTGGGAGGGAGATAAGTGAAGAGGTCATGTGATAGGAGAACTGGGAGGAGGAGTGCAAGAAAGATTTAAAGTGAATAAATAAGTTGATTGATTATTGGGAGAAAATGGTTGTAGATCATGACCAGATAGGCTTCATCCCAGGGGTGGATCAACATATATAAATCTGTCAATGCAATCCACCATGTAAGCAAACTGGGAAAAAAATTGGAAAAAAATCACATGATCTGAAAAGCCTTTGAAAAATTCCAACACCCCTTCATGTTTAAAGTCTTGGAGAGATCAAGAATTCAAGGGACATACCTAAACATAATGAAGGCGATTTGCCACAAGCCTATATATAGCCAACATCAAATTAAGTGGAGAGAAACTCAAAGCAATTTCACTAAAGTCAGGGACAAGACAAGGCTGTCCTCTCCATATGTACACAAAATGGGATGTGAAGCTTTAGTTAGAGCAATAAGACCGCTAAAGGAGGTAAAAGGGATAAAAATTTTTTAAAAAAGAAGCTGAAGTGTCTCTATTTCCAGATGATATGATAGTATACATAAGCAATCCCAAAAACTCTACCAGAGAACTCCTATAGCTGATAAACACCTTCAGCAAAGTGGCTGGATACAAGACTCACTCAAAAGAAAAAAGTAGTAACCCTTGTATATACGAATAACAAATGGGCTGAGAAAGAAACCATGGAAACAGTAAGTTTCAAAATAACCACAAATAATATATCTTGCAGTATCTCTAACCAGGCAAGTGGCAGACTTGTATAACAAGAATGTCAAGTCTTTGAAGAAAGAAACTAAAGAAGATATCAGAAGATGCAAAGATCTCCCATAAAAATGGCCTTCTTACCAAAAGCAATCTACAAATTCAACATAAATCCCATCAAAATTCCAAAACAATTCTTTACAGACTTTAAAAGAACAATACTGAACTCTTTATTGGAGAAACGAAAAGCAAAAATAACTAAAGCAATTCTGTGCAAGAAAAACCTTCTAGAGGTATCATTATCCTTGATCTCAGGCTGTACTACAGAGCTGTAGTAACAAAAGCCTGCCTGGTATCGGCATAAAAACAGACATGTTGTTTTTGTCAGTGGAGTCAAATCAAAGAAACAGAAGACCATCCATTCACCTATGCACATCTGATGTTTTTTATAAAAGAGCCAGAACTATACAATGGAAAAAAAGAAAGCATCTTCACCAATTGGTGCTGATCTAACTGGATACTGGCATGGAGAAGAGGGCAGATAGATCCAGATCTATCACCCTACACAAAAACAAAGTCCAAATGAATCAAATACCTAAACATAAAACCAGATTCATTAAACCTGATAGAACAGAAAATGGGGACTAGCCTTGAGGGCACTGGCACAGGAGACAAATTCCTAAACAGAACACCAAAGGCACGGGCACTGAGATACAATAAATGGGACCTCATGAAACGAAAAGCCTCTGTAAGGCCAAGGGCACCATCAATGGGACAAAAATGTATGGCTTCCTCATTTTAAAAGTAAAATTAAACACTGTTTTTTGAACTTGTGAGATACTTATTGTTGATAGATACAGCCTGTGTTCAGTGAAATAGTTTTGTGGGCGTGGGATGTATCTTTCCTTGAACAAGATGGGCAGAGTAAGTTAGTTAATGCCTAATAGTTAAACTTGTATAAAATAAGAGGCTAGCCATTTGGTATTTGTGTATGAAAATCCCCAAAATCAAAATGTTTATCCCTAATCAACAATCTTTATTTTGTTTTATAAAAACAAAAGGTAAGTGTGCTGAGATGAAAAATTATCTTGACTTTTAGTATTTTAATCAAGCTTTAAATTGGAACAGCAACACCATCCACAAAATTCAAAGCAAGTTATCTTGTTCATAAACTTCCTATATGTTATGCTATGGTCTTGAGTTGATAATGTTATCAGTTGTCATTTCCTCTATTAGAAAATTAGGTAATTAGTGGATTCTTTGAACAGAAGCATCACTGCTTATTAAAAAGTTAGATTCACAGAATGATTTAAAAATCCAGATTTTCTAGGATATTTTTATTCACATTTCTTGATTAAATAGGGAAGGAATTTTATTCAAAGTTTTAAAGACTAGTCAGTTGTCAGTTTTTTTTTAAAATCTCTGCTCTAATTATAAAAAATATTGGAGATCCTTTTTTGCTAGTTAGATGATTGGTTTCATATACATACCTAAAAGCTACTATATAGTACATTTCGTCAATGCATTTATTAATCTTGTTGCCAGTAAGTCTGTAAGCTTGGAAACAAGGGGTTTTTGTTTGTTTCTTTTTCTGTTTTGTTTTGTTTTTTTTAATAAACTTGAGCTGGTGACTTGAGTATTCTGTACTAGTGCTGCTTGAAGTCTCACATGTTCAGACCCTGCTTATCAGAGGCAAGGGTTAGTCGTCCATGGAGACTCTTTGGCCCCTTTGAGATGCAGCATACGCCCCCTTCAGTCGGCATGCTTAAACTTTAAAGTGTCTTCATTCTTGTTTTAAGAGTAAAAGCTTGACAGATTTTCAGCAACATGTTGTAGAAAACACCTGCTCTGAGAAGCACAAGTTTTACTCATTGAGTCGCTGTAACCAGAAAACATCCCAGCACTTACTTTATTGCAGACTTCCAGGAGACTGAATATGAAGAAGTTGGTTAATTCTCTCTGATACCTGTGAATTTCCTTTCAGGATCACTTCATGTCTAGAGCTGAACGTAAACGTTCTGTTTGCTGAAAATGACAATTTATTTTCATGCTCATTTCCTAAAAGGTAAAAGCAATCAAGTGGGAACCGCTTTATATGTTTCTTGGTTTCCCTTTTTCATTATCCTAACATAATGCTACTGTAAGATTTTTTGAATGTTTAGATATCACGTGAGGATTTTATTTGATAAACCTGGTAAGTCCTATATCTGCCAGGGATACCTATCTTAGTGACAAAGTTGGGGACATTAGTACAGTGATGTCAAGAGTGGATATACAATGGCTGGAATGCTATTAAAGGTAAATGGTATCAGTTGGGATTTTGGGGGACATTTCCAGGATGGATTAAAGGGAGGGTATAGTTATTAGTGGAATACTATTTGGAGTTGCTGAGAGATCTCAAATGTAACAGCAAGTTCTATAGTTCATTTTATTCACTTCAAGACACATCATCTGCAGAGTTGTCAATGTATTTGGTTTATCTTTGGTTTGGGTTTGCAGAGAGATGATTGCACATCCTTTCTGATTGTTATTTTTATAATTACTAGAGATGACTGAAATAGAAAAAATGTTATACTGGATTTGCAAGTGAAGTGTAAGTATTTTGTACTGAAATTTTTGAAAAAAATGTCTTAAGAACATTTGCAGGCGGAAGAAACCAGGTATTAAAATTAAAAATGTGAAGCTGAAAAAAAGTGGATATTAGCAAAAAAAAAAAAAGTACAGAATAGCCAAGGTACGTCTACAGAACTCAAAAAAGTTTAACAAATCGAAGAGCCTAAGTCATGATGCCTTAATCCCACTTGGAGGAAGAAGAAAGCAATCACAGGAGGGAGGAGAGAAGGAGGGACCTGGATGGGAAAGAGGACAGGAAGGGGAAGATGGGAAGAGGATCAAGCACTGGGTGGGGAGAAGAGGACTGAAGCCCTGAGGCCATCAGAAAGAATGGAAACAGGCAGCTTCAGAAGGTAGGAGGTGGGGGAACCTTCCAGAATGTACCAGAGACCTGGGAGGTGGGAGAATCTCAGGACTCAAAGAGAGGGACCTTAGATGAAATGCCCTCCAGTGGGGAGAGGGAACCTGTAGAGCCCACCTCCAGCAGGAAGACCGGGCATCAAGTGAGGGATGGGGTTCCATCCCATAGTCAAACACTCATGAACCCACACACCTTTAGTCACTTGATCTTTGACAAAGTAGCCAAAGCTACTCAGTGGAAAAAAGCAGTTTCAACAAATGATGCTGATTCAACTGGTGGTCTACATGTAGAAATTGCAAATTGACCCATTCTTATCTCCTTGTGCAAAGCTCAAGTCCAAGTGGATCAATGATCTCCACATAAAAACAGATATGATGACTCTAATAGAAGAGAAATGGGGAAGAATCTCGAACACATTGGCATAGGGGCAAATTTCCTGAACAGAACACCAATGGCTTATGTTCTAAGATCAACAATTGACAAATAGAACCTCATAAAAATGCAAAGCTTCTGTAAGGCAAAGGACACTGTCAACAGGACAAAATGGCAACCCACAGATTGGAAAAAGATCTTTACCAACCCTACATCCAATAGAGGGCTAACATCCAAAATATACAAAGAACTCAAGAAGTTAGACTCTAGAGAACCAAATATTCCTATTAAATATGGAGTGCAGAGCTAAACAGAAAATTCTCAATTAAGGAATCTCGAATGGCTACGACGCACTTAAAGAAATGTTCAACATTCTTAGTCATCAGGGAAATGCAAATCAAAAGGACCCTGAGATTCCACTTATATCAGTCAGAATGGCTAACATCAAAAGCTCAGTGACAGCAGATGCTGGCAAGGATATGGGAAAAGGAATAATCCTCCATTGCTGGTGGGATTGCAAACTGGTACAACCACTCTGAAAATCAGTCTGGGAGTTCCTCAGAAAATTAGAAATAGTTCTACCTGAGGATCCAGCTATACCACTCCCAAACGTATACCCAAAAGATGCTCCAACATAAAATAAGGTCACATGTTCCACTATGTTTAAAGCAGACTTATTTATAATAGCCAGAAACTGGAAAGAACCCAGATGCCCCTCA
Source organism: Apodemus agrarius (assembly GCA_964023405.1). NCBI lineage: Eukaryota > Metazoa > Chordata > Mammalia > Rodentia > Muridae > Apodemus > Apodemus agrarius. The sequence goes on from OZ030005.1 coordinate 11,191,555, forward strand.
ACATAGGAATGGATACAAAAATGTGGTACATTTACACAATGGAATACTATTCAGGTGTTAAAAACGATGACTTCATGAAATTCACAAGAAAATGGAAGGAACTTGAAAATATCAACCTAAGTGAGGTAACCTAGTCACAAAGCAAAATACATGATATGCATTCACTGATAAGTGGATATTAGCCAAAAAAAGCTTGAAATACCCATGATACAACTCACAGGTCATATGAAACCCATAAGAAAGAAGACCATACCAAAGTGTGGAGTCCTACTCAGAAGGGGAAAGAAAATAATCTCATGAAATAGAGGGAGAGAGGGATCTGGGAGGGAAGACAGGAGGGAGAGGGGATAGGGGGTCCAACTCAGATACAGGAGGAGATGGGGGAGAAGTACAGAGGGTCAGGAATTTGACAGGAGGTGTGTAGCAGTAGGAGATGAGCAACAGGGGGTAGCCACTAGAAAGTCCCAGATTCGTGGGACCCAAGAGGCTCCCAGGACTCAACCGGGAGGGCATTAGCCAAAATACCCAACAAAGGGGAAATAGAACATGTATAGACCATATCCAGTGGATAGGCCTAGTCCCCTGTTGAGGGATGGGGTAACCCACCCACCTCAAAAATATTAAACCAGAATTCCTCCTGTCAAAAGGAAATGCAAGGACAAAAAAAATGGAGCAGAGACTGAAGGAAAGGCCTTCCAGAGACTGCCCCACCTAGAGATCTATCCCATCGACAGACAACAAACACAGACCCTATTACTGATGCCAAGAAGCGTTTGCTGACAGGAGCCTGGTAAAGCTGTCCCCTCAGAGGCTCTGCCAGAGCCTGAGCAAAACAGAAGCGGATACATGCAGCTAATCATCAGACTGAGCACAGAGACCCCAATGCAGAGGTTAGGGGAAGGACTGAAGGAGCTGCAGGGTTTTCAACTCCATAGGGAGAACAACAATATGAAACAACCAGATCCCCCAAAGCTCCCAGGGACTGAACCACCAAGCAAAGAGTACACATAGGGGTGGACACATGGCTCCAGCTGGATATGTAGCAGAGGATGGCCTAGTTGGGCATCACTAGGAGGGGAGTCCCTTGGTCCTGTGGAGGCGTCCATCACAGGGGAATGCTAGGGCACTGAGGCAGGAGTGGGTGGGTGGTTAGGGGAGCACCTTCATAGAGGCAGGGGAGGGGATAGGGGGTTTATGAAGGGGAAACTGAAAAGGGGGGTCACATTTGAAATGTAAATAAATAAAATAATTAAATTAAATTAAATTAAAGAAAACCTCTATTCCATAATTGTTCCTGTCTGAATGAACTGCAGGGACAAAATTAGAAAGGAGGTCCAGCGACAGGCCCAATTTGGGATCCAACTCAAGGGGAGGCCCCAAGGCCTGACACTATTACTGAGGCTATGGTGTGCTCACTAAAAGGGCCCTATCATGACTGCAATCCGGAAGACCCAACAAGCAGCTGAAAAAGTCAGATAGAGATATTTACACCCAACCAATGGACAGAAGCTGCTGACCCCTGTGGTTGAATTAGGTAAAAGCTGGAAGAAGCAGAGGAGGAGGGCGACCCTGTAGGAGGACCAGCAGTGTCAACTAACTGGACTCCCAAGATCTCTCAGACACTGGGCCACCAACCAGGTAGCATACACGAGCTGATATGAGGCCCCCAACACATATAGAGCAGAGGACTGCCGGGTCTGGACTCAGTCAGAGAAGATAAGTCAAGAGATTGGAGGTCTCAGGCAGTGAGGAGGTCTAGGGGTGGGATGGGGGTGGGGAGACTTCCTTGTGCAGATCGAGGCTGGAGGAGGAGGTATGGGATGTGGAACAGTCAGAAGGTGAACCGGGAGGGGGATAAAATCTGGACCATAAGAAAGATTAAATAAAAATTTTAAAAAATCATAGCATAGTGTAAAATGCACATCAAAAGAGCAGGCTTCATTCCATAAGTATATGTCATTGTTATTTGTCAGTGAAAACATTATAAACAAGAAAACAAAGGAAGACAGGCAGAAACAAGGAAAACATGAATAGTTGGGAGTGTTTATGATTGCAGGGATATTCAAGTGTCTCCCTCCACACATCCCAGGTGCACACAATTCCCTCCAGAGCTGCCCAGGGGTACAGAAGCAAAAAAGATTAACTCACCCTCCAGTGTGTTAATTCTCCATCCCAGGAACAGCACTGAAAGAAAAATCCCAAATGAACAACACGTTCCCCACAGTGTGCTTAGAGGTGAGACTCAAGGACGGACTAAATGTTGGTAGGGACATCCAGCCGGCCATGATGACACAGCCACTCCTCCTCCGTCCTCCACATCAGTGTCACAGTACAATCCTCTGTCTTGTTTTGTAAGAACTATAAATATGGTGTATTCTGAAGACAGACCAAACACCAGCACCGGAAGGGAAGTTAGGCACTGGCTCCTGCTTTAGCCTTAGAGCTGTGGGGAGTTGCTGACTGCAGAGACTGAGAGTCAAATCTTAATGGCTCAAGATGCTAATCCCAGCACTTTGAGGCAGGGGTAGGTGGACCCAGAGGTAGGTGCATTTGAGGGCAGCCTGGTTTACATAATGAGGTCCAGGACAACCAGGGCTACATAGTGAGATCAGGCCTTAAAAAAATAAAATAAAATAAAATAAAATAAAATAAAATAAAATAAAATAAAATAAAATAAAATAAAATAAAATAAAATAAAAGTGTAGTCCCTGGTAGGTCAGGCATGCTCCAGTACTAGACCACACACTTATGAGTATTTGGGCAGCACAAGCTGGTCTGACAGAGCTGACAAAAATGGAACAAAGCTAAGAGGGTGGGGAGGAGAGGTAGATCTCAGGAGAGTTGGGGGCAAGCAGTGTAAGAAACTCTCAAAGATTTATCAAAAGAATTTTTTAAAAATTCTGAGCAGAATAATCAATACCACGTACCATTTGTGATTGTAAGAATAAAGCAGGTCTGGATGCAGGAGACACAGCTCAGTACCGTGTGCTCACGGGCATGCACGAGGCCTTGAGCTCAACCCCCAACACCAGAGAAATTAAATGTCCCCACATCATCATCCCTCCTAAACAGGCTCTTCCTAGGCCTTTTTAAAGGTGAACTTGGCCTCAGGCCCCATCACTGCTCCTGACAGTAAGTCTGCAAGTAGGAAATGGGGGTGGGGAGACTCCTCCCAGGGGCTCCAGAATCTCCTTGGCTGGTCTCAGGCCTGAGTGAGGAATAGACTCCTTCCCCCACCCCTCGGTTTTCCCCAGGACTCACCAAGCACCAGCAGGATGGCAGGACTAAGTGACATGATTCAGGCTCCAGCAACCTGACCAGGTCTGGCTGGAGCAGAGGCCCCACAGCAGGCACAGGAGGCAGGATGTGCGCACTGGAGCTTACCACGAGGTTTCTCTGTGAGGTCACTCGCATGAAGAGGAAGAGGTTTCTTTCTTTCTTTCTTTCTTTCTTTCTTTCTTTCTTTCTTTCTTTCTTTTTTTGTTTCTTTTTTTTAATTTTTTTATTTTTATTTTCTATATTCTATGTTTACATTCCAAAGGCTTTCCCCTTTCCCAATTACCCCCCACCATATGTCCCATAATTCCTCTCCCCCGCCCTGCTAGTCCCCACTCATTCCGCCCCACCACGATTTCTCTGTTCTGGGTCTACAATACTGGATCCAATCTTTACAGGCCCAGGGTCCTCTCCTTTTTTCTTCTTGAGAGTCATTTGACTTGCTAAATGTGCCTTGAGTATTTAGGGCTTCTGGGCTCATTAATATCCACTTATCAGTGATTGCATTTCATGTTTATTCTTTTGTGATTGGGTTAGCTCACTTAGGATGATATTTTCCAGATCTAACCATTTACCTACAAATTGCATGAATTCATTATTTTTAATTGCTGAGTAGTATTCCATTGTATAAATATACCACATTTTCTGTATCCATTCCTCCTTTGAGGGATATCTGGGCTCCTTCCAATTTCTGGCTATTATAAACAAGGCTGCTATAAACATAGTGGAGCATGTGTCTTTATATTTGCAGAGGAATCCTCTGGGTATATGCCCAGGAGTGGTATGCCAGGGTCCTCTGGAAGTGACATGCCCAATTTTCTGAGGAACCGCCACACTGATTTCCAGAGCGGTTTTACCATTTTGCAGTCCCACCAACAGTAGAGGAGTGTTCCTCTTTCTCCACATCCTCGCCAGCACCTGTTGTCTCTTGAGTTTTTTTTTTTTATAAATTTTTTTATTTTATTTTCTATATTCTATGTTTACATTTCAAAGGCTTTCCCCTTTCCCAGTTCCCACCCACCATAGTTCCCATAGTTCCTCTCCCCCCCATCTGTTCCCCAATAATTCCCCCTCCCCCCTCGGTTTCTTTACTAAACTGGATGCAATCTTTACAGGCCCAGGGTCCTCTCCTTTCTTCTTCTTGGGAATCATTTGACTTGCTATTTGTGTCTTGAGTATTTAGGGCTTCTGGGCTCATTAATATCCACTTATCAGTGATTGCATTTCATGTGCATTCTTTTGTGATTGGGTTAATTCACTCAGGATGATATTTTCCAGGTCTAACCATTTACCTACAAATTGCATGAATTCATTATTTTTAATTGCTGAGTAGTATTCCATTGTATAAATGTACCACATTTTCTGTATCCATTCCTCCTTTGAGGGATATTTGGGCTCCTTCCAATTTCTGGCTATTATAAACAAGGCTGCTATAAACATAGTGGAGCATGTGTCCTTATTGCATGCAGGGGAATCCTCTGGGTATATGCCCAGGAGTGGTATGCCAGGGTCCTCTGGAAGTGACATGCCCAATTTTCTGAGGAACTGCCAAACTGATTTCCAGAGCGGTTTTAACATTTTGCAATCCCACCAACAGTGGAGGAGTGTTCCTCTTTCTCCACATCCTCGCCAGCACTTGTTGTCTCTTGAGTTTTTAATCTTAGCCATTCTGACTGGTGTGAGGTGGAATCTCAGGGTTGTTTTGATTTGCATTTCCCTGATGACTAATGATGTTGAACATCTTTTAAGGTGTTTCTCGGCCATCCGAATTTCTTCTGGTGAAAATTCTTTGTTTAGCTCTGTGCCCCATTTTTTGATAGGGTTATTTGGTTCTTTGCGGTCTAACTTCTTGAGTTCTTTGTATATATTGGATATTAGCCCTCTGTCGGATGTGGAGTTGGTGAAGATCTTTTCCCACTTTGTTGGTTGCCGTTTTGTCCTTCTGACAGTGTCCTTTGCCTTACAGAAACTTTGTAATTTTATGAGGTCCCATTTGTCAATTCTTGATCTTAGAGCATAAGCTATTGGTGTTCTGTTCAGGAACTTTTCCCCTGTGCCCAAGTCCTCCAGGGTCTTCCCAAGTTTCTTTTCTAATAGTTTCAGTGTGTCTGGTTTTATGTGGAGGTCCTTGATCCACTTGGAGTTGATCTTAGTGCAAAGAGATAAGAGTGGGTCAATTCGCATTCTTCTGCATGTTGACCTCCAGTTGAACCAGCACCATTTGTTGAAAAGACTATCTTTTTTCCACTGGATAGCTGTGGCTCATTTATCAAAGATCAAGTGACCATACGTCTGTGGGTTCATTTCTGGGTATTCAATCCTATTCCATTGATCTACCTGCCTGTTGCTGTACCAATACCATGCAGTTTTTAACACAATTGCTCTGTAGTACTGCTTGAGATCAGGGATATTGATTCCCCCAGAAGTCCTTTTATTGTTGAGAATAGTTTTAGCTATCCTGGGTGTTTTGTTGCTCCAGATGAATTTGAGAATTGCTCTTTCTAGATCTATGAAGAATTGATTTGGGATTTTGATGGGGATTGCATTGAATCTGTAGATTGCTTTTGGCAAGATGGCCATTTTTACTATATTGATCCTGCCAATCCAGGAGCAAGAAATATTTTTCCATCTTCTGAGGTCTTCTTTGATTTCTTTCTTCAAGGACTTGACGTTCCTGTCATACAGATCTTTCACTTGTTTGGTTAGAGTCACACCAAGGTACTTTATGTTGTTTGTGGCTATTGTGAAGGGTGTTATTTCCCTAACTTCTTTCTCAGCCTGCTTGTCCTTTGAGTACAAGAAGGCTACTGATTTGCTTGAGTTAATTTTATAACCAGCCACTTTGCTGAAGTTGTTTATCAGCTGTAGAAGTTCTCTGGTGGAGTTTTTTGGATTGCTTAAGTAGACTATCATATTGTCTGCAAATAATGATACTTTGACTTCTTCCTTTCCAATTTGTATCCCTTTGACTTCCTTATGTTGTCTAATTGCTCTCGCTAGAACTTCAAGTACTATATTGAAAAGATATGGAGAGAGAGGGCAGCCTTGTCTAGTCCCTGATTTTAGTGGGATTGCTTCAAGTTTCTCTCCATTTATTTTGATGTTGGCTACTGGTTTGCTGTAGATTGCTTTTACTATGTTTAGGTATGGGCCTTGAATTCCTGCTCTTTCCAAGACTTTTAGCATGAAAGGATGCTGAATTTTGTCGAATACTTTTTCAGCATCTAATGAGATGACCATGTGTTTTTTTTCTTTTAGTTTGTTTATGTAGTGGATTACATGGATTTCCATATATTGAACCATCCCTGCATCCCTGGAATGCAGCCTACTTGATCATGGTGAATGATCGTTTTGATGTGCTCTTGGATTTGGTTGGCAAGAATTTTATTTAGTATTTTTGCATCAATATTCATAAGAGAAATTAGCCTGTAGTTCTCTTTCTTTGTTGGATCTTTTTGTGGTTTAGGTGTCAGCGTAATTGTGGTTTTGAAGAACGAGTTGGGCAGTGTCCCTTCTGTCTCTATTTTGTGGAATAGTTTGGTGTTAAGTCTTCTTTGAAGGTCTGGTAGAATTCTGCACTAAAACCATCTGGTCCTGTACTTTTTTTGGTTGGGAGGTTTTCTATAACCCCTTCTATTTCTTTGGGGGTTATGGGACTGTTTAGCTGATCTACTTGATGCTGATTTAATTTTGGTATTTGGTATCTGTCTAGGAAATTGTCCATTTCCTCCAGATTCTCCAGTTGTTTTGAGTATAGGCCTTTGTAGTAGGATCTGATGATCTTTTGAATTTCCTCCGTTTCTGTTGTTATATCCCCCTTTTCATTTCTAATTTTGTTAATTTGGATACTGTCTCTGTGCCCTTTGGTTAGTCTAGCTAAGGGTTTATCTATCTTGTTGATTTTCTCGAAGAACCAGCTCTTGGTTTTGTTGATTCTTTGTATGGTTCTCTTCATTTCTACTTGATTGATTTCAGCCCTTAGTTTGATGATTTCCTCTCTCCTACTCCTCCTGGGTGAGTTAGCTTCTTTTTGTTCCAGGGCCTTCAGGTGTGCTGTTAAGTTGCTAGTGTATGCTCTCTCCAGTTTCTTTTTGGAGGCACTCAGGGCTATGAGTTTTCCTCTTAGCACTACTTTCATTGTGTCCCAAAGATTTGGGTAGGTCGTACCTTCATTTTCATTGAAGTCTAAAAAGTCTTTGATTTCTTTCTTTATTTCTTCCTTGACCAAGGTGTCATTGAGTATTGTTCAGTTTCCATGTGTATGTGGGCTTTCTGTTGTTCTTCTTGCTATTGAAGACCACTTTTACTCCATAGTGATCAGATAGGAGACATGGGATTAGTTCGGTCTTCTTGTATTTGTTGAGGTCTGTCTTGTGACCAATTATATGATCAATTTTTGAGAAGGTACCGTGCGGTGCTGAGAAAAAGGTATACTCTTTTGCTTTAGGATGGAATGTTCTATATATATATATGTTAAATCCAATTGGTCCAAAGCTTCAATTAGTTTCACTGTGTCTCTGTTTAGTTTCTGCTTTCCTGATTGGTCCATTGAGGAGAGTGGAGTGTTGAAGTCACCTACAATTATTATGTTAGGTGCGATGTGTGCTTTAAGCTTTAGTAAAGTTTCTTTTACAAATGAGGGTGCCCTTACATTTGGGGCATAGATGTTCAGTATTGAGAATTCTTCTTGGTGGATTTTCCCTTTGACAAGCAGGAAGTGACCTTCTGTGTCTCTTTTGATGACTTTAGGTTGAAAGTCAATTTCATCTGATATTAGAATGGCTACTCCGGCTTGTTTCCTGGGACCATTTGCTTGTAAAACTGTCTTCCAGCCTTTTACTCTAAGGTGGTGTTTGTCTTTGACACTGAGTTGTGTTTCCTGTATGCAGCAAAATGTAGGGTCCTGTTTCCGTATCCAGTCTGTTAGTCTGTGTCTTTTGATTGGGGAATTGAGTCCATTGATATTAAGAGTTATTAAGGAATAGTAATTATTACTTCCTGACATTTTGGGCGTTATTTTTTGTTGTTGTTGTTTGTTTGTTTGTATTTGAGTGGTTCTCTTCTTTTGGGTTGGATGAGATGGGGTTTCTATCTTGTTTCTTCTGGGGTGTTGTTTCCCCCCTTGTGTTGGTATTTTTCCCCTATTATCCTTTGTAGGGCTGGGTTTGTAGATAAGCATCGTGCAAATTTGGTTTTGTCGTGGAATACCTTGGTTTCCCCATCTATGGTGATTGAGAGTTTTGCTGGGTATAGTAGTTTTGGCTGAAGTTTGTGTTCTCTTAGGGTCTGCATGAGGTCTGCCCAGGATCTTCTAGCTTTCATGATCTCAGGTGAGAAGTCTGCTGTAATTCTGATAGGTCTTCCTTTATATGTTACTTGGCCTTTTTCTCTTACTGCCTTCAATATTCTTTCTTTGTTTAGTACATTTGGGGTTTTGATTATTATGTGATAGGAAGTATTTCTGTTCTGGTCCAGTCTATTTGGGGTTCTATAGGCTTCTTGTATATTCATGGGTATCTCTCTCTTTAGGTTGGGGAAGTTTTCTTCCATAATTTTGTAGAAGATATTTGCTGGCCCTTTAAGTTGTAGATCTTCATTCTCATCTATCCCTATAATCCTTAGGTTTGGTCTTCTCATTGTGTCCTGGATTTCCTGAATGTTTTGGGTTACCAGCTTTTTGCATTTTGCATTTTCTTTAATTGTTGAATCCATGGTTCCTATGGTATCTTCAGCATCTGAGATTCTGTCTTCTATCTCTTGTATTCTATTGTTGATATTTGCATCTATGACTCCTGATTTCTTCCCAAGGTTTTCTATCTCCAACATTGTCTCCCTTTGTGATTTCTTAGTTGTTTCTACTTCTGCTTTTAGATTCTGTATGGTTTTGCTCAGATCTTTCAGTTGCTTGTTAGTGTTTTCTTGTAATTTTTTTAAGGGATTTTTATGTTTCCTCTTTTATGACTTCTACTTGTTGACCCATGTTCTCTTGTATTTCTTTAAGTGATTTTTGTTTATCCCCCTTATTGGGATTCATTTTTTGCTCTATATTCTCCTGGATTTCTTTAAGTGATTTTTGTGTCTGCCTTGTATGGGCTTCTAGCTTTTGATCTATTTTCTCCTCTATTACTTTAAGAAATTTATCTAAGTGATCCTCTATCTGCATCTTTACCAGTGATTTTAGATCTGAGTCTTGTTTTTCTGGTGCGTTATGATATCCGAGATTTAATTGTGTTTGCCTTGTAAGGGCTTCTAGCTTTTGATTTATTTTCTCATGTATTACTTTAAGAGATTTATCTAAGTGTTCCTCTATCAGCAACCTGACCAGTGATTTTAGATCTGAGTCTTGTTTTTCTGGTGTTTCGGGGTATCCAAGATTTATTGCTGTCGGGGAACTGGGTTCGGATGCTGCCATACTGCCTTGATTTCTGTTAGTAACGATCTTACGTTTGCCTTTTGCCATCTGGTTAACTCTGGTGTTAGTTGGTCCTGTAGTTACTAGCTGGTGCTTGACCCTCCTGTGGGCTCGTAAGGCTATTTCCCAGCGAGTGAGACACCTGAACCACTGCCCTGTAGGGCTCCTGCTCACAGATTGCTGACAGGTGGCCTGAGTCCCCCGAGGTCTTAAACTCAGGATATCCCAGGTACTTGGTTCTGCCTGTTGGGCAGCTGCTCTGCACTGCTCCTGCTCAGGGTTTGCTGTCTGGTATCCTGTTTCCCCAGGGGTCTTAAAGTTGGGATATCTCAGTTATCTGGTTCCGCCGGCTGGGTCTGAGCACCTGGCAAGCTGGCTGGGTCCGGCTTCCCCGCCACCGGCTGGATGGGAAGCTGCCTGCAGTGGGTTCGGGGTCCGGCCTGGGAGCACAGAGCGCAGGCACGGCTGCTGTGCCCCAAACCGCTACTCTGTGCGCAGCTCCCGCTTCAGACCTGAGTCCCCTAAGGTCTTAAACTCGGGCTGTCTCGGGTACCTGGTTCCACCGGCTGGGTCTGAGCACCTGGCAAGCTGGCTGGGTCTGGCTTCCCCGCCACCGGCTGGGTGGGAAGCTGCAGTCAAGATGGCGCTGCCTCAAGAGGTTTCTTTCTTTTCGTGACTTTTCACCCTTTCTCCTAGTCACTGGCTTCACAAGAAGGTGTCTGATTCTAAAAAAAAAAAAATGTTTCTGGCCCCTAAATTAGATGCACCTGAGCTCATTCCCCAACTTGTTTGCCTCAATGTAAATATGCAAGAGTAAGACTGTACATAGCATCCCCATTGTAGAAAGTAAAGGCCACCATCTTATGCAAAACATTTCAACTTCAACCCAAAGCTCACATTTCCTCGTGTTTATAATAAGAAAGATTTGATGCTATGATTCTCATAAAAAAAATCTCAACTGGATATTTCACATATTAAATGTGTCCTGTCATAGATAATGCTTTTACTATTAAATATTAGTGTGTGTGTGTGTGTGTGTGTGTGTGTGTGTGAGAGAGAGAGAGAGAGAGAGAGAGAGAGAGAGAGAGAGAGAGAGATTATGTAGCAGTCGGAGAACAACTCGCCAAAGTCCTTTCTCTCTCCTCCTACAATGTCAGTCCTCGAATCAGCTTCAGGCTGTCAGACTCAGAAGCAAGCATCTTTACCCTGTGAGCCATCTCACTGAAGGAGATAATATTTTTGAAAACTAATAAGTATTGTCAGGAGTGGGCATAAATAGGATCCTTTTTTACTATTAACAAGAACACGGGGCCTCAACTGTTCTAAGGAATGCTGCCTCTGAGTTAATGAGTCAGGATCATTGTGTACACAAAAGGCCCTCCCTCCATGCGAATAGAGGGGAAAAAGTGGAAATCACAAAGAAGAACGCTCTTCCTATTCAAAAATAGCATTATGATTTCAGACACACACACACACACACACACACACACACACAGAGAGAGAGAGAGAGAGAGAGATTGAGAGAGAGAGAGAGAGAGAGAGAGAGAATTAAAAATAGAACCCCAGAGTACCCATGGCTCCTGCTGCATTTGTAGTAGAGGATGGCCTTGTTGGACATCAATGGGAGGTGAAGACCTTGGTCCTGTGAAGGCTCGATGCCCCAGTGTAGGGGAATGCCAGGAATGTGGAGCAGGGGTGGGTGGGTTGAGCAGTGGGAGGGGGAGTGGATAGGGGGGTTTTGGAGGGGAAACCAGGAAAAGGGATAACATTTGAAATGTAAATAGAGAAAATATCTACTAAAAAAGGTTATAGAATTAACTCAAGCAAGTCAGTGGCCTTCTTGTACTCAAAGGACAAGCAGGCTGAGAAAGAAATTAGGGAAATAACACCCTTCACAATAGCCACAAACAACATAAAGTATCTTGGTGTATCTCTAAACAAACAAGCGAAAGATCTGTACAACAGGAACTTCAAGTCCTTGAAGAAAGAAATCGAAGAAGACCTCAGAAGATGGAAAAATATTTCTTGCTCCTGGATTGGCAGGATCAATATAGTAAAAATGGCCATCTTGCCAAAAGCAATATACAGATTCAATGCGATCCCCATCAAAATCCCAACTCAATTCTTCATAGATCTAGAAAGAGCAATTCTCAAATTCATCTGGAGCAACAAAAAACCCAGGATAGCTAAAACTATTCTCAACAATAAAAGGACTTCTGGGGAAATCAATATCCCTGACCTCAAGCAGTACTACAGAGCAATTGTGTTAAAAACTGCATGGTATTGGTATAGCAACAGGCAAGCAGATCAATGGAACAGGATTGAAGACCCAGAGGTTAACCCACAGACTTATGGTCACTTGATCTTTGATAAAGGAGCCACAACCATCCGGTGGAATAAAGATAGCCTTTTCAACAAATGGTGCTGATTCAACTGGAGGTCAACATGCAGAAGAATGCAAATTGACCCACTCTTATCTCTTTGCACTAAGATCAACTCCAAGTGGATCAAGGACCTCCACATAAAACCAGACACACTGAAACTATTAGAAAAGAAACTTGGGAAGACCCTGGAGGACTTGGGCACAGGGGAAAAGTTCCTGAACAGAACACCAATAGCTTATGCTCTAAGATCAAGAATTGACAAATGGGACCTCATAAAATTACAAAGTTTCTGCAAAGCAAAGGACACTGTCAGAAGGACAAAATGGCAACCAACAAAGTGGGAAAAGATCTTCACCAACTCCACATCCGACAGAGGGCTAATATCCAATATATACAAAGAACTCAAGAAGTTAGACCGCAAAGAACCAAATAACCCTATCAAAAAATGGGGCACAGAGCTAAACAAAGAATTTTCACCAGAAGAAATTCGGATGGCCGAGAAACACCTTAAAAGATGTTCAACATCATTAGTCATCAGGGAAATGCAAATCAAAACAACCCTGAGATTCCACCTCACACCAGTCAGAATGGCTAAGATTAAAAACTCAAGAGACAACAAGTGCTGGCGAGGATGTGGAGAAAGAGGAACACTCCTCCACTGTTGGTGGGATTGCAAAATGTTAAAACCGCTCTGGAAATCAGTTTGGCAGTTCCTCAGAAAATTGGGCATGTCACTTCCAGAGGACCCTGGCATACCACTCCTGGGCATATACCCAGAGGATTCCCCTGCATGCAATAAGGACACATGCTCCACTATGTTTATAGCAGCCTTGTTTATAATAGCCAGAAATTGGAAGGAGCCCAAATATCCCTCAAAGGAGGAATGGATACAGAAAATGTGGTACATTTATACAATGGAATACTACTCAGCAATTAAAAATAATGAATTCATGCAATTTGTAGGTAAATGGTTAGACCTGGAAAATATCATCCTGAGTGAATTAACCCAATCACAAAAGAATGCACATGAAATGCAATCACTGATAAGTGGATATTAATGAGCCCAGAAGCCCTAAATACTCAAGACACAAATAGCAAGTCAAATGATTCCCAAGAAGAAGAAAGGAGAGGACCCTGGGCCTGTAAAGATTGCATCCAGTTTAGTAAAGAAACCGAGGGGGGAGGGGGAATGATTGGGGAATAGTTGGGGGGGAGAGGAACTATGGGAACTATGTTGGTTGGGAACTGGGAAAGGGGAAAGCCTTTGGAATGTAAACATAGAATATAGAAAATAAAAAAAAATTATTTCATTGCTAAAAAAAAGAAACAGAAAATAAAGTGTGCCACAGTACATATACATTAAAAAATAGAACCCCGGTAATACAGGAAATAAGTATAGAAGTGAGATGCCTGCACTCCCTAATCATTGCAATGCTAGTCATAAGATCTGGGATTGAGAAGTCATTCTGAAAGTGGTTGAAGAAAATGTGGTGAATATGGATGGTGGAGTGATGATGATGATGATGATGATGACGAGGAGGAGGAGGAGGAGGAGGAGGAGGAGGAGGAGGAGGAGGAGGAGGATGCCCCCACCATGTGAACAGCCATGGCTGAGCCTTCAAGTAATGGTTACAAGTGAAATGAACAAGGCCCAGAGGACGGGGAATGAGCTGTTCACCTCATGGGAGATGTGTAAAGTAGTGATGTTCAAGCCGGGCACGCTGATCCATTCGTGTAACAACTGCCCTTGGGAGGGTGAGGCAGGAGGATTGCCATGAATGCCAGGTCAGTCTGTACTACATAATGAGTCTGAGCAAAAGAACCTTGGAGAGAAAGTGGTTTGTTTCATCTTAGACTTCTAATAACATGTTAGCTGAACTCAAGGTGAAGCAGGCTTAGTTTTCTTTCCTGTACAACCCCAGAGCACCACACCCAGGGATGTACTACTCACAGTGTGCTGGGGCTCCCCACCTCCATCAGTCATCAAGAAAATGTCTCACGGCCTTGTCCGCGGGCCGGTATGATAGATGCATCTTCTCAGCTGAGGTTCCCTCTTCTCAAATATTCCAACTTGTGTCAAGTTAACAAAACACTAATCATCTCTCTCTCTCTCTCTCTCTCCCTCCCTCCCTCCCTCCCTCCCTCCCTCTCCCTCTCCCTCTCACTCTCACTCTCACTCTTCCCCTCCTTGTCCCTCTGTCTCCCCTCTCCTCTCCTCTCTCCCATCTCTCCTCTTCCTTTCCCCTCCCCTTATTCTCCCTTCCTCTCCCTACTCTTCAGTTCCATTGAAACTAGGATGGTACGAAGTAGCATAAACAAAATCCTAAAGGGACTGAATGAACAAGAGACAGATGTAGGGTTTGAGGACAGACAGATGAGAAATGGCATGCCTTGTGCGCCATGAGCAAAGGCAAAGTGGTGGCATCCTCTCACAGTGTCTCTAAGGTCGCCTGTGTGGAAGACAGGCACAGTGACTCCCCACCTTCCCTCCAGCTGACAAAACAGCATGTGCTCAATTGTCCTACCCATAAGGTCCTCCTGTAAGTCGCTCTGTTCTGAGCCTGGGAGGGTAAACAGGAACTGAAGTCTGAGCAACAGTTCCTTGTGTCACCCACTTTTGACCTTGCAATGGTCCTGCCTCAGACTCCTGAGTAGCTAGGATTGCGAGGCCTGTTCCGCTGGGCCCAGCTTGTCCAAAGCGGCTCAGATGACCAAATGTAACCAGTGATAGAGTAGAGTAAACTTTGTGTATTGAGGGTTGGTGGGAATGAACCCTCTCTTTCTTACAGAGGGTTTCACAGGGAGACCTTTATGCTCCTGTATGTCTGTCCATCACTGACAACGGCATCAACAGGATATGACATCTGTAGGTCGCACATACAGTCATTGTATAGCAGAATGAACTAACACCAACGAAAATACTAACCCAGGTCTCTGGAAAATTGCTGATCTGTTAAACCAAACTCAAGATGGTCCTTTCTTGGAATTCCTCCCTCCCTCCCTTACACTTCCCTCCCACCTTCCACGCTCCCCTCTCTCATTAGAAAGAAATAAATTTAGGGTCACATACCGGGCAAGTTTTCTGCTGTTGTATTATAGCTCAAACCCTTTAAACTGTTTTTTAACATAGATTTCATTTTATTTTATGTGTGTGGGTATTTTGGTTGCATATATGAAAATAAAGAAATATATTACAAACCAACACCTAATGACTTATCATTACACTCATAGATTACTATGTTTCTCAAACCTCAACAGAGAAACTTTTCATAGTCTACAGAGTCAAATTAAATATTTTTATACTACTTTTTTAAAATTTTTGTACAGATACATATTGCTTTTTAATTTATCCTCCTTATTCTCCTTTTTTTAAAAAAAAAACATGGTGTCATGTAGCCCAGGGAAGCCTTGAATTCACTGTAGTCAACAATGATCTTGAATTCCAGATCCTCTTGCCTTTACCTATAAGTCCCGGAAAGGCAGGTGTGTCCCACCACACTGTGTCGGGTTTATTTATTTATTTATTTATTTATTTACCCACTGAATCCAATTAGTGCTTCTCAAATATCCATGGATATAAAGTCAACCTACAACAGACCACATCCTTAAAGAAAACTAATTTTCCCCCTCACAGAAGTCATCAAAAGCCAATTGAGCCTAAGCTGGAGGTTGGCCCCAGACAGCCCTTACACCATCCATGCTGGATTTCTAACTGGCTTGACCTTGTGCAGGTCACCTTAGCGGCTACAAGTTTGTGAGTAAAACAACCGTAGCACAACATCATCTCACAGCACCTCTCCTCATCTGGTGTCAGGCTGTGTGTCTGCCTCGCCACTAAGGTGCCCAAGTGCCACTCAGGGGAGGCAGAACACAATGCATGCTGGGAGTCCTCAGTCCGTGTTTGCTTGGGTGGGAAACGGCAGGGTCAGGGATGGATGCTGTGGTGCCCAGTCTCCTGTGTACCCAGGAGTCACCTGCATCCTGCTGGGAGTTGGGAAGTGGGGTCCAAGAGTCAGCACTTTCTATCAAGGCATCTACTAGCCAGGCACAGAGGGGAAAGCTCAGCCCTGGTCAGGGCGGATCTGGGTTGGTTTGGTTCTGAGAGTACGAAGGGGCCAGGGAGGTAGAAGGCCAGAGAGGGAGAAATCTCCTGGAGATTGAGGTCAGCTCCCACAAGCCCAGTGATCCTTGATGAAGGAGATGGCCCTTGCCTTTCTTTTTTCTTTTTTTAAAATTAGATATATTCTTTATTTACATTGCAAATGATTTTCCCTTTCCTGGTCTTTCCCCTGAAAGTCCCATCTCCCCTTCTCCTGTTCCCCAATCAACCCCCTCCTGCTTCCCTGTCCTGGTATTCCCCTACACTGCTGCATCAAGCCTTTTCAGGACCAGGGGCCTCTCCTTCCTTTGATGTCCAACAAGGCCATCCTCTGATACATATGCATCTGGAGCCATGGCTAACACCATGTGTACTCTCTGGTTGTTTTTGTCCCTGGGAGCTCTGGGAGTACTGAGTGGCTCATATCGTTGTTCCTCCTATGGCGCTGCAAACACCTTCAGCTCCTTGGGTCCTTTCTCTAGCTCCCCCATTGGGGACCCTGTGCTCAGTTCAATGGCTGGCTGAGAGAGTCCCCCTCTGTGTTTGTCGTGCACTAGCAGAGTCTCCCAGGTGACAGATATATCAGGCTCCAGTCAGCAAGTACCTGCAGGTATCAATAATAGTGTCTGGGTTTTGTAACTGTATATGGGATGGATCACTGGGGAGGGTAGCCTCTGGGTGGTCTTTCCATCAGTCTCTGCTCCACACTTTGTCTCTGTATCTTCTTCTGTGGGTATTTTGTTCCCACTTCTAAGAAGAACTAGAGAATCTATACTTTGTTCTTCCTTCTTCTTGGCCATCATTTGATATGTGAATTGTGTCTTGGATATTTCAAGCTTCTGGGCTAATATCCACTTATCAGTGAGTGCATACCATCTGTGTTCTTTTGTGATTGGGTTACCACAGTTAGGATGATATTTTCCAAAAAAAAAAAAAAAAAAAAAGGATGATATTTTCCAGTTCCAACCATTTGCCTAAGAATTTCATGAAATCATTGTTTTTAATAGCTGAATAGTATTCCATTGTTTAAATATACCACATTTTCTGTATCTATTCCTCTACTGAGGGGCATCTGGGTTCATTCCAGCTTCTGGCTATTATATATAAATAGGGCTGCTATGAACATAATGGAGCATGTATCCTTATTACATGCTGAGGAATCCTCTAGGTATATGCCCCGGAGTGGTATAACAGGGTCCTCCAGTGGTATCAGGCCTAGTTTTCTGAGGAACCATCAGACTGATTTCCAGAGTGGTTGTAACCAACTTGCAATCCCACCAGCAGTGGAGGAGTGTTGCTCTTTCTCCACATCCCCACCAGCACCAGCTGTGTCCTGAGTTTTTGATCTTAGCCATTTTGACTGGTGTGAGGTAAAATCTCAAGGAATCAGACACACTGAAACTAATAGAAAATAATCTGGGGAAGAGCCTGGAGCACCTGGACACAGGGGAAATTTTCCTGAACAGAACACCAATACCTTATGCACTAAGATCAAGAACTGACAAATGGGAACTCATAAAATTACAAAGTTTCTGTAAGGCAAAGGACACTGTCAATAGGACAAAACAGCAACCAACAAATTGGGAAAAGATCTTTATCAACCCCACATCCGACAGAGGGCTAATACCCAATATATACAAAGAACTCAAGAAGTTAGACTCCAGAGAGCCAAATAGCCCTATTAAAAAATGGGGTACAGAGATAAACAAAGAATTTTCACCTGAGGAGTCAAATGGCTGAGATGCACCTAAAGAAATGTTCAACATCCTTAGTCATCAGGGAAATACAAATCAAAAAACCAACCCGTGCTTTTCAAACTGTTTTATTGGATGGCAAACGTGAACGTATGTGCCCTCCTCAGGGTGACCCGGGGATTAAATACCTTTGGTGGAAAGGAATGCCCAGGAAGGGAAGCTCATTGAGTGAATACTTGGGTCCTCTCTGGACACCTCACTAGATGGAGAACTCTGGGTTTTTATGCTGCGTGACTAACAGCCATGGTCCTCTTATTGTGGTGTCATGGGTACATGTTCCAGATTAGGTGGTTTGGCGGGGAACTGGCTCCACTCCTGCCACTCCCAAGTCTGAGACTCTCCAGGGTCTGAGCCTGCTCAACTTTCCCCGTTGTCTGGTGGCTCAGGGCCCGTGCTCTGTCCTCACATTGTAGCTTTCAGCCCCTCGTCTATGGTGTTTCCTGAGCCTGGAGACAGAGGAAAGCTCTCGTCCATTGCTGAGCTCTCACTACTGTTGTCCTCAGTGTTTACACACTTGTGAATTTCAGCATTACCCACGATGCACTGCAATGAGAAGCTTCTCTGAGTAAGTTTGAGCACAGCACAAATATATGGCCATAAAAAGAAGCATTTAGGCTTTCTGCAACCAGCTCGCCGGCCCCTGGACCAGCGCGGCGGGCCTCCATATTGCAACCAGGACACAGCTGGAAAGGCCCAGGCTCTGTGGGACTTCCCCGCACCCTCTGGCGAGCACCTAGGCTGCTTTCTGCAACCAGCTCGCCGGCCCCTGGACCAGCGCGGCGGGCCTCCATATTGCAACCAGGACACAGCTGGAAAGGCCCAGGCTCTGTGGGACTTCCCCGCACCCTCTGGCGAGCACCGAGGCTGCTTTCTGCAACCAGCTCGCCGGCCCCTGGACCAGCAGAAGCGGCGGGCCTCCATATTGCAACCAGGACATAGCTGGAAAGGCCCAGGTAAACACCCCTTCCAGGGCTGCCCTCACGGGGGGGATCTGCTAGGGTCTCGGACCCAAGCAGGCTGAGTTCCGCCTAGGCTCTGCGGGGCATCCCCGTGCCCTCTGGCGAGCACCTAGGCTGCTTTCTGCAACCAGCTCGCCGGCCCCTGGACCAGCAGAAGCGGAGGGCCTCCATATTGCAACCAGGACATAGCTGGAAAGGCCCAGGTAAACACCCCTTCCAGGGCTACCCGCACAGGGGGATCTGCTAGGGTCTCGGAACCAAGCAGGCCGAGTTCCTTGCAACCAGGACACAGCTGGAGAAGCCCAGGTAGACAGACTCCAACAGGGGCTACAATCGCATGGGTGGCAGCCAGCTTATGATCCCTTAAAGCAGCAGTCACACATATTTACCAGTAGAGAAACAACAGGTGAGCCCAGCCTCACAGGAGATTCAAACACCAGCCACTAACAACAAGGCCAACTAAAACCAGAAATAACCAGATGGCAAAAGGAAAACGAAGGAACGTTACTAACAAAAATCAAGGCAACATGACAGCATCTGAACCCAGTTCTCCAACAACAGGAATCCCTGGATACCCTAAAACACCAGAAAAACAAGACTTGGATATAAAATCACTGGTCAGGATGCTGGTAGCTGAACACATAGAAAAATCTCGTAAAGAAATAGAGGAGAAAATGGATCAAAAGTTAGAAGCCTTTACGAGGCAAATACAAAAATCACTTCAAGAAATTCAGGAGAAGATGGATCAAAAAGAAGAAGACAATAAGGAAGAAAGACAAAAGTCACTTAAAGAACTACAGAAGAACGTGGGCCAACAAGTAGAAGCTATGAAAGAGGAAGCACAAAAATCTATTAAAGAAATACATGAAAACACAATCAAGCAAACGAAAGATCTGAGCACATCCATCCAGATACTAAAAACAGATGTAGAAACAACTAAGAAATCACAGAGGGAGACAACATTGGAGATAGAAAACCTGGGGAAGAAATCAGGGGCCCTAGACGCAAGTATCAACAATAGAATACAAGAGATAGAAGACAGAATCTCAGAAGCCGAAGATACCATAGGAACCATTGATTCAACAGTCAAAGAAAACACTAAATGCAAAAAGGTGGTAACCCAAAACATCCAGGAAATCCAAGACACTATGAGAAGACCAAACCTAAGGATTATAGGTATAGACGAGAGTGAAGATTTACAAGTTAAAGGGCCAGCTAATATCTTCTATAAAATTATGGAAGAAAACTTCCCCAACCTAAGGAGAGAGATGCCCATGAATATACAAGAAGCCTATAGAACCCCAAACAGACTGGACCAGAACAGAAATACATCCCGTCACATAATAATCAAAACTCCAAATGCAATAAACAAAGAAAGAATACTAAAGGCAGCAAGAGAAAAAGGCCAAGTAACATATAAAGGAAAACCTATCAGAATAACACCAGACTTCTCACCTGAGACCATGAAAGCTAGAAGATCCTGGGCAGATATCATGCAAACTCTAAGAGAACACAAACTTCAGCCAAAACTACTTTACCCAGCAAAACTCTCAATTGCCATTGATGGAGACATCAAGGTATTCCATGACAAAACCAAATTTGCAAGATATCTCTCCACAAATCCAGCCCTACAAAGGATAATAGGGGGAAAACACCAAGACAAGGACGGAAACTACACCCGGGAAGAAGCAAGATAGAAACCTCCTCTCATCAAACCCAAAAGAAGATAACCTCTCGAATATAAAAAATAAATAAGATAAATAAATATAATTTCAAAAATGTCTGGAGGTAATAATTACTATTCCTTAATATCTCTTAACGTCAATGGACTCAATTCCCCAATAAAAAGACATAGACTAACAGACTGGATATGGATACAGGACCCTACATTTTGCTGCATACAGGAAACACATCTCAGTGTTAAAGACAAACACTGCCTTAGAGTAAAAGGCTGGAGGACAATTTTACAAGCAAATGGTCTCAGGAAACAAGCTGGAGTAGCCATTCTAATATCAGATAAAATTGACTTTCAACCTAAAATCATCAAAAAGAGACCCAGAAGGTCACTTCTTGCTGGCCAAAGGGAAAATCCACCAGGAAGAGCTCTCAATACTGAACATCTATGCTCCAAATGCAAGGGCAACCTCATTTGTAAAAGAAACCTTACTAAAGCTTAAAGCACACATTACACCTAACACAATAATTGTGGGTGACTTCAGCACCCCACTCTCCTCAATGGACCGATCAGGAAAGCAGAAACTAAACAGGGACACAGTGAAACTAATTGAAACTCTAGACCAATTGGATTTAACAGATATATATAGAACATTTCATCCTAAAGCTAAAGAATATACCTTTTTCTCAGCACCGCATGGTACCTTCTCCAAAATAGACCATATAATCGGTCACAAGACAGATGTCAACAAATACAAGAAGATCGAGCTAATCCCATGTCTCCTATCAGATCACCATGGAGTAAGAGTGGTCTTCAATAGCAACAAAAACAACAGAAAGCCCACATACACATGGAAACTGAACAATACTCTACTCAATGACACCTTGGTCAAGGAAGAAATAAAAAAAGAAATCAAAGACTTTTTAGAATTCAATGAAAATGAAGGTACAACCTACCCAAATCTATGGGACACAATGAAAGCAGTGCTAAGAGGAAAACTCATAGCTCTAAGTGCATCCAAAAAGAAACTGGAGAGAGCATACACTAGCAGCTTAACAGCACACCTTAAAGTGCTAGAAGAAAAACAAGTTAACTCACCCAGGAGGAGTAGAAAACAAGAAATCATCAAACTCAGGGCTGAAATCAATCAAATAGAAACAAAGAGAACCATACAAAGAATCAACAAGACCAGGAGCTGGTTCTTTGAGAAAATCAACAAGATAGATAAACCCTTAGCCAGACTAACCAAAGGACACAGAGACAGTATACAAATTAACAAAATTAGAAATGAAAAGGGAGACATAACAACAGAAACTGAGGAAATTCAAAAGATCATCAGATCCTACTACAAAGGTCTATACTCAAAACAACTGGAGAATCTGGAGGAAATGGACGATTTCCTAGACAGATATCAAATACCAAAATTAAATCAGCATCAAGTAGACCAGCTAAATAGTCCCATAACCCCTAAAGAAATAGAAGGGGTTATAGAAAGCCTCCCAACCAAAAAAAGTACGGGACCAGATGGTTTTAGTGCAGAATTCTACCAGACCTTCAAAGAAGACTTAACACCAATACTCTTCAAACTATTCCACAAAATAGAGACAGAAGGGACACTGCCCAACTCATTCTTCGAAGCCACAATTACGCTAATACCTAAACCACAAAAAGATCCAACAAAGAAAGAGAACTTCAGGCCAATTTCTCTTATGAATATAGATGCAAAAATACTAAAGAAAATTCTTGCTAACCGAATCCAAGAGCACATCAAAACGATCATCCACCATGATCAAGTAGGCTTCATCCCAGGGATGCAGGGATGGTTCAATATACGGAAATCCATCAATGTAATCCACTACATAAACAAACTGAAAGAAAAAAACCACATGGTCATCTCATTAGATGCTGAAAAAGCATTTGACAAAATTCAGCATCCTTTCATGCTAAAAGTCTTGGAAAGAGCAGGAATTCAAGGCCCATACCTAAACATAGTAAAAGCAATCTACAGCAAACCAGTAGCCAACATCAAAATAAATGGAGAGAAACTTGAAGCATTCCCACTAAAATCAGGGACAAGACAAGGCTGCCCTCTCTCTCCATATCTTTTCAATATAGTACTTGAAGTTCTAGCAAGAGCAATTAGACAACATAAGGAAGTCAAAGGGATACAAATTGGAAAGGAAGAAGTGAAACTATCATTATTTGCAGACGATATGATAGTTTACCTAAGCTACCCAAAAAACTCCACCAGAGAACTTCTACAGCTGATAAACAACTTCAGCAAAGTGGCAGGTTATAAAATTAACTCAAGCAAGTCAGTGGCCTTCTTGTACTCAAAGGACAAGCAGGCTGAGAAAGAAATTAGGGAAATAACACCCTTCACAATAGCCACAAACAACATAAAGTATCTTGGCGTAACTCTAACCAAACAAGCGAAAGATCTGTACAACAGGAACTTCAAGTCCTTGAAGAAAGAAATCGAAGAAGACCTCAGAAGATGGAAAAATATTTCTTGCTCCTGGATTGGCAGGATCAATATAGTAAAAATGGCCATCTTGCCAAAAGCAATATACAGATTCAATGCAATCCCCATCAAAATCCCAACTCAATTCTTCATAGATCTAGAAAGAGCAATTCTCAAATTCATCTGGAGCAACAAAAAACCCAGGATAGCTAAAACTATTCTCAACAATAAAAGGACTTCTGGGGGAATCAATATCCCTGACCTCAAGCAGTACTACAGAGCAATTGTGTTAAAAACTGCATGGTATTGGTATAGCAACAGGCAAGCAGATCAATGGAACAGGATTGAAGACCCAGAAATGAACCCACAGACTTATGGTCACTTGATCTTTGATAAAGGAGCCCCAACCATCCGGTGGAATAAAGATAGCCTTTTCAACAAATGGTGCTGGTTCAACTGGAGGTCAACATGCAGAAGAATGCGAATTGACCCACTCTTATCTCTTTGCACTAAGATCAACTCCAAGTGGATCAAGGACCTCCACATAAAACCAGACACACGGAAACTATTAGAAAAGAAACTTGGGAAGACCCTGGAGGACTTGGGCACAGGGGAAAAGTTCCTGAACAGAACACCAATAGCGTACGCACTAAGATCAAGGATCGACAAATGGGACCTCATAAAATTACAAAGTTTCTGCAAAGCAAAGGACACTGTCAGAAGGACAAAACGGCAACCAACAAAGTGGGAAAAGATCTTCACCAACCCCACATCCGACAGAGGGCTAATATCCAATATATACAAAGAACTCAAGAAGTTAGACCCCAAAGAACCAAATAACCCTATCAAAAAATGGGGTACAGAGCTAAACAAAGAATTTTCACCAGAAGAAATTCGGATGGCCGAGAAACACCTTAAAAGATGTTCAACATCATTAGTCATCAGGGAAATGCAAATCAAAACAACCCTGAGATTCCACCTCACACCAGTCAGAATGGCTAAGATTAAAAACTCAAGAGACAACAAGTGCTGGCGAGGATGTGGAGAAAGAGGAACACTCCTCCATTGTTGGTGGGATTGCAAAATGGTAAAACCGCTCTGGAAATCAGTTTGGAGGTTCCTCAGAAAATTGGGCATGGCACTCCCAGAGGACCCTGGCATACCACTCCTGGGCATATACCCAGAGGATTCCCCTGCATGCAATAAAGACACATGCTCCACTATGTTTATAGCAGCCTTGTTTATAATAGCCAGAAATTGGAAGGAGCCCAAATATCCCTCAAAGGAGGAATGGATACAGAAAATGTGGTATATTCATACAATGGAATACTACTCAGCAATTAAAAATAATGAATTCATGCAATTTGTAGGTAAATGGTTAGACCTGGAAAATATCATCCTGAGTGAGCTAACCCAATCACAAAAGAATGCACATGAAATGCAATCACTGATAAGTGGATATTAATGAGCCCAGAAGCACTAAATACTCAAGACACGAATAGCAAGTCAAATGATTCCCAAGAAGAAGAAAGGAGAGGACCCTGGGCATGTAAAGATTGCATCCAGTTTAGTAAAGAAACTGAGGGGGGAGGGGGAATGATTGGGGAATAGTTGGGGGGGAGAGGAACTATGGGAACTATGGTGGGTGGGAACTGGGAAAGGGGAAAGCCCTTGGAATGTAAACATAGAATATAGAAAATAAAAATTAAAAAAAAAGAAGCATTTAGACGCACTTTGAGAACATATTCATTCAGCAAAACAACAAGAGTTTTCTCTCCTAAGACTACTGACCTGAGTAGCCATGTATCAGGGTCAGGGTTAGGATTCAGTTTCTAGCCATGGGATTTGACCATGTTTACAGTACCTGCCTTGTGAGGGGGTGTGGGGAGAGGGTGATGCACCATTGGCTGAATCCATGAAGGCAGAACCTGGGCCTGCATGCTCATATCTGTTGGTGTGAGCTTAGCAGTTGTCATATGTGGCCTGAACTATTTTCATTTCATTCATTGCTACAGAGCATTTTCCAAAATCACCAACTCCCACCAAGTGTCATGAGTGGTCTGTCTGGTTGCCCCATGCCTTCACTGGCTCTTGAAGCTTGTCCTTTTTCATCTTAGATGAATCACCTCTCAGAATGGTATTCTTTTTTTCGGTTTGAATTCCTGTGATTGCACAATTGAGACCAGTTTCGTATAATATTTGGATATGCCTTCTATTTTTGAGAAGTCTCAATGCCCCAGTATAGGGGAGTGCCAGGACAGGGAAGCAGGAGTGGGTGGATTGTTGAGCAGGAGAAGGGGAATGGGATAGGGCATTATCAGAGGAGAAACCAGGAAAGGGTATAACATTTGAAATGTAAATAAAGAAAATATCTTTTAAAAAAAGATCTGACTGCAAATAATAAATTAAGTAAGTAAGTAAGTAATTACAGAAATTTCAGAAGCAGTAGGTTGTTGTGAGTTATGTGTGTAAATTCAACTGTTTTTGAATTGTGCCTTTTTTCTACATGTTGAATTCTGATTCACCGGTCAAAACATATATATTAATTATGTAGATATATTCTGTAATATATAAAATATCTATCAGGTATATTATATGTGCAAATTATTCTGGTTGATTTTTTTGTCAATTTGACTCCATTTGAGTTCTCTGGGTTAGAAAACCTCTGAGGAACGGTGTCCTCCAGTCTGCTTGTATAAAAGCATATGGGGCCTGTGATGGTTTGTATATGATTGGCCCAGGAAGTGACCCTATTAGGAGGTGTGATCTTGTTGGAGTAGGTGTGTCGCTGTGGGTGTGGGCTTAAGACCCTCACCCTGGCTGCCTGGAAGTCAGTCTTCTACTAGCAGCCTTCAGATGAAGATGTAGAACTCTCAGCTCCTCCTGTACCATGCCTGTCTGGATGCTGCCAGGTTTTTGCCTTGATGACAATGGACTGAACCTCTGAGCCTGTAAGCCAGCCCCAATTAAATGTTGTCTTTTATAAAACTTGCATTGGTCATGGTGTCTGTTCACAGCAGTAAAACCCTAACTAAGACAGAAGTTGGTACCAGGAACTGGGGTATTGCTGTGATACGCCTGACCATGCTTTTGTTTGGAAGAATGTGGATTTCCGGACTTTGGATTTGGAAAGCCACGCAATGCTTTAAGTGGGGCTTAATGGGCCAGCCTAGTAGGAATATTGAAGACAGTGGTGCTGAGGGTCACTTGAACTATGTAGGCCTGATGGCCCAAGAGGTTTCAGTGGAGAAGAACTTTAATATATAGCTAAGAGACTGTTTTTGTGATGTTTTGGTGAAGAACATGGCTGCTTTTTGCCACTGTCTGAAGAGACTGCCTAGGGCTATGGTAAAGAGATTTATATTAATTGCATTTGCAAAGGAAGTCTCAAAAAAGCCCAACAAAGACTTTGTTCTCTGGTTAAGTCTGATGAAGAGAATTTTGAACAAACATAGTAAGATGAGAAAGGAAAAGTACAAAATATATAGTGGGAGTATTAAAGGGACTCCAGGAAGTGAAATGGAGCTGAATTCAAGGATATTAAATTGAATTAAGGGAGTAGTGATCTGGCAGCAAGATTCCACCCAGCTAAATTTAGGTCCAGGCTTGGTAGTACAAGCCTTTAATCCCAGGAGGCAAAGATAAGCAGATCTCTGAGTTCAAGGCCAGCCTAGAACAGAGCAAGTTCTAGGTGAAGAAAAACTTAAATACAGACTTGGTGGACCACACCTTTAATCCCAGTGCTTAGGAGACAGGCATGCAGATCTTTGAGTTCAAAGTCAGTCTATGGAGCAAGATTCAGGACAGCCAACTTAAAGGCAGTGAAGGAGCTTGGAAAAAGGAAGCTAGTGATAATGTAATAGAACAAGGGGGCCAGTGTTCCAGCTCCTGCAAGCAGCAGAACTCTGCAGCTTCGGCCATGTGTCTCTGGCTTTATATTCAAGAGAAGGAGGAGACTACTGGGACAATTGATGCTAGTTAGCTGGAGTTAAGAAATTAGTGGTCACTAAGAAAAGACCAGCATCACTGAGGTGAAATCTGGGAAGTGTGTTCTGAGAGCACAAAAAAGCTGTATTCCAGAGATAGCCAAGTATACCTCATGCTGCAGCTGTCCTTGGTGATGTGTAAGAATCATCCAGGTGGTACTGGTTTTGAAGACATGAAGGCATCATGAAGAACAGCTGAGGCTTGGTACTGTGAGAAGCCATAGAAGGCCATTGGTGAACGTATACCCTCAGTTGTAATTGACAGCCCAGGATTGAAGGGGTCATGCAAAGGAGTTGAGGCTTGGTACAATGAATAGAGCCTATGAGAGGTTTTGGTGAAGCATAGGTATAGTGGAAGACCCTAGTATATTGGAGATGCCAGTACCATGGGATGACCACCAAGAACAGCAGTGGCAACAGAGTGGATCAATCTGAACTTAGAGTGCTACAGAGGGCAGAGCTGGAGAAGTGATACCAGCTCTTTGGAGATGCCCAGAAGATCATGTGTGGATCTCAGACACTGGAACAAGAAGCTGTGAGGCTGAAATTGACTTGGGGACCCCAAGATGTTAAAGATGCCAGAGCCACAGGATGCCTGCCAAGGAAAGCTGCTAACAGGGAGTGGAACAAGCCCAGGAGAAAGAACCTTGTTGAAGTCAACAAAGATGAAAAAGGAGTTGGATATCTGAAGACTGCTTTGCCATCAGACATGGAGATGCAGAGTTTGGACTTTGCCCAACTGTTTTCCTGTCTTGTTTGGGGGATTACGGTTAAGTGATTGGATGAATCTCAAAAGAGACCTTGAACTTTGGACTTTTAACCCTGTTGAGACTGCTATAGGCTACAGGGACTTTTGAAGTTGGATTAAATATATTTTTGCATTATGCTATGTTTAAGTATGGCCCCCATAGACTCATGCTTGAACAAGTCTATGGGGGCCAGGGAATGGAATGTGATGGCTTGTATATGATTGGCCCAGGAAGTGACCCTATTAGGAGGTGTGGCCTTGTTGGAGTAGGTGTGTCACTGTGGGTGTGGGCTTAAGACACTCACCCTGGCTGCCTGGAAGTCAGTCTTCTACTAGCAGCCTTCAGATGAAGATGTAGAACTCTCAGCTCCTCCTGTACCATGCCTGCCTGGATGCTGCCATGTTTTTGCCTTGATGACAATGGACTGAACCTCTGAGCCTGTAAGCCAACCCCAATTAAATGTTGTCTTTTATAAAACTTGCATTGGTCATGGTGTCTGTTCACAGCAGTAAAACCCTAACTAAGACAGGGCCATTTTCTTAATTGATGACTGATGGGGGAGGACCCAGTCCACTTTGTGTGGTGGCACAGCTGTTCAGCTGATCCTGGTGTGTAGGAGGCAGCCACAGGGAGAGCACTGAGAAGAGCAGCATGGCTTCTGTCTAAGGTCCTGCCACCACTTCCTGCCCTGAGTCAATGCCTTGTCTTCAGTGATGGTGTGCGACTTGAGAATCTAAAGGTGAAATAAACGCTTTTCTAACAAAGAAAGTTTCTTTTCTTGGAAGCATTTGAGTTCTGTGTCAAATCCATATATTATGAATATCAATTTCCATCTGACAGTTTTCATTCTCATCAGCACATTTTTTTTAATTTGCTATAATCTTTATTTACATTTCAAATGATTTCCCCTTTCCTGGATCCCCCCTCCCTGAAAGTCCCATGAGCGCTCTTCCCTCCCCCTGTTCCCCCATCCACCCCTTCCCACTTCCCCATTCTGGTATTCCCCTACACTGCTGCGCTGAGCCTTTCCAGAAGCAGGGGCCACTCTTTCCTTCTTCTTGGACATCATTTGATATGTGGATTGTGTCTTGGGTATTCCAGTCTTCTAGGTTAATATCAGTTTATCAGTGAGTACATACCATGAGTGTTCTTTTGAGACTGGGTTACCTCACTTAGGATGATGTTCTCCAGGTCCATCCATTTGTCTAAGAATTTCATGAATTCATTGTTTCTAATGGCTGAATAGTACTCCATTGTGTATATATTCCACATTTTTTGTATCCATTCCTCTGTTGAGGGACATCTGGTTTCTTTCCAGCTTCTGGCTATTATAAATAAGGCTGCTATGAACATAGTGGAGCATGTATCCTTATTAGGTGCTGGGGAATCCTCTGGGTGTATGCCCAGGAGTGGTATAGCAGGGTCCTCCAGAAGTGTCGTGCCCAGTTTTCTGAGGAACCGCCAGACTGATTTCCAGAGTGGCTGTACCAGCTTGCAATCCCGATATCATGTTCTTCCCATGGGGCTGTAAACCCCTTCAGCTCTTCTGGACCACCGCCCAACTCCTCCATTGGGGACCCCAAGCCCAGTTCAATGGTTGGCTGCTAGCATCTGCCTCTGGCAGGGCCCTTCCAGAGACAATCATGATATGCTCCTTTCAGCAAGCACTTCTTGTTGTCCATAATAGTGTCAGGGTTTGGTGACTGTTTATAGGATGAATCCCCAGGTAGGGCATTCTCTGGATGGCCTTTACTTTAGTCTCTATTCCATACTTTGTCTCCTTTATGGCTCCTGTGAGTATTTTGTTCACTTTCTCAGAGGATCCAAAAAAGCACCCCTACTTCAGTCCACCTTCTTCTTGAGCTTCCTGTGGTCTGTGAATTGTAACTTGTTTCTTTTGAGCTTTTGGGCTAACATTCACTTATCAGTGAGTGGATCCCATGTGCGTTCTTCTGTGACTGGGTTAGCTCACTCGGGATGACACTTTGATATCTCCTCTTCTTTCTTGCCTCTTCTTCAGCCTTTCCTTTCTATATTCTTCCAACCCCTCTCCTCTTCCTCCTTGTATTGTAACTTTTGTTGTATTATTTTCTTCTTCCTCCCTCTCTCCCTCCCTCCCTCCCTCCCTCCCTCCCTCCCTCCCTCCCTCCCTCCCTCCCTCTCTCTCTCTCTCTCTCTCTCTCTCTCTCTCTCTCCTTTCCCTCCGAAGTGCTGCTCCTCCTCTTGCTCCTTCCCTCACACAGTTTCTCCCCTGTTCCCCCTCCCCTCCTTTTCTGAGAGGGCAGGGCTCCCTCTGAGTATCCCCCTACCCTGGCACATCAAGTCTCTGCTAGTCTAGGTTCATCCTTTCCCACCGAGGCCCGTCCCATATTCCCTTTATTAAACATTTTGAAACTCATGTTTTTTTTTAAATTTTTATTTTCTATATTCTATGTTTACATTCCAAAGGCTTTCCCCTTTCCCAGTTCCCCCCTCCCTATGTCCCATAATTCCTCTCCCCCCCAACTATTCCCCAATCATTCCCCCTCCCCCCATGGTTTCTCTACAAAACTGGATCCAATCTTTACAGGCCCAGGGTCCTCTCTTTCTTCTTGGGAATCATTTGACTTGCTAATTGTGCCTTGAGTATTTAGGGCTTCTGGGCTCATTAATATCCACTTATCAGTGATTGCATTTCATGTGTATTCTTTTGTGACTGGGTTAGCTCACTCAGGATATTTTCCAGGTCTAACCATTCACCTACAAATTGCATGAATTCATTATTTTTAATTGCTGAGTAGTATTCCATTGCATAAATATACCACATTTTCTGTATCCATTCCTCCTTTGAGGGATATTTGGGCTCCTTCCAATTTCTGGCTATTATAAACAAGGCTGCTATAAACATAGTGGAGCATGTGTCTTTATTGTATGCAGGGGAATCCTCTGGGTATATGCCCAGGAGTGGTATGCCAGGATCCTCTGGAAGGGACATGCCCAATTTTCTGAGGAACCGCCACACTGATTTCCAGAGCGGTTTTACCATTTTGCAATCCCACCAACAGTGGAGGAGTGTTCCTCTTTCTCCACATCCTTGCCAGCACTTGTTGTCTCTTGAGTTTTTAATCTTAGCCATTCTGACTGGTGTGAGGTGGAATCTCAGGGTTGTTTTGATTTGCATTTCTCTGATGACTTATGATGTTGAACATCTCTTAAGGTGTTTCTTGGCCATCCGCATTTCTTCTGGTGAAAATTCTTTGTTTAGCTCTGTACCCCATTTTTGATAGGGTTATTTGGTTCTTTGGGGTCTAACTTCTTGAGTTCTTTGTATATATTGGATATTAGCCCTCTGTCGGATGTGGGGTTGGTGAAGATCTTTTCCCACTTTGTTGGTTGTCGTTTTGTCCTTCTGACAGTGTCCTTTGCCTTGCAGAAACTTTGTAATTTTATGAGGTCCCATTTGTCAATTTTTGATCTTAGTGCATAAGCTATTGGTGTTCTGTTCAGGAACTTTCCCCCTGTACCTAGGTCCTCCAGAGTCTTCCCAAGTTTCTTTTCTAATAGTTTCAGTGTGTCTGGTTTGATGTGGAGGTCCTTGATCCACTTGGAGTTGATCTTAGTGCAAAGAGATAAGAGTGGGTCAATTCGCATTCTTCTGCATGTTGACCTCCAGTTGAACCAGCACCTTTTGTTGAAGAGGCTATCTTTATTCCACTGGATGGTTGTGGCTCCTTTATTAAAGATCAAGTGACCATAAGTCTGTGGGTTAATTTCTGGGTCTTCAATCCTATTCCATTGATCCACTTGCCTGTTGCTGTACCAATACCATGACGTTTTTAACACAATTGCCCTGTAGTACTGTGGTCAGGGATATTGATTCCCCCAGAAGTCCTTTTATTGTTGAGAATAGTTTTAGCTATCCTGGGTTTTTTGTTGCTCCAGATGAATTTGAGAATTGCTCTTTCTAGATCTATAAAGAATTAAGTTGGGATTTTGATGGGGATCGCATTGAATCTGTATATTGCATTTATCAAGATGGCCATTTTTATTATATTGATCCTGCCAATCCAGGAGCAAGAAATATTTTTCCATCTTCTGAGGTCTTCTTCGATTTCTTTCTTCAAGGACTTGAAGTTCCTGTCATATAGATCTTTCACTTGTTTGGTTAGAGTTACGCCAAGGTACTTTATGTTGTTTGTGACTATTGTGAAGGGTGTTATTTCCCTAACTTCTTTCTCAGCCTGCTTGTCCTTTGAGTACAAGAAGGCTACTGATTTGCTTGAGTTAATTTTATAACCAGCCACTTTGCTGAAGTTGTTTATCAGCTGTAGAAGTTCTCTGGTGGACTTTTTTGGGTCACTTAAGTAAACTATCATATCATCTGCAAATAATGATAGTTTGACTTCTTCCTTTCCAATTTGTATCCCTTTGACTTCCTTATGTTGTCTAATTGCTCTTGCTAGAACTTCAAGTACTATATTGAAAAGATATGGAGAGAGAGGGCAGCCTTATGTAGTCCCTGATTTTAGTGGGATTGCTTCAAGTTTCTCTCCATTTATTTTGATGTTGGCTACTGGTTTGCTGTAGATTGCTTTTACTATGTTTAGGTATGGGCCTTGAATTCCTGCTCTTTCCAAGACTTTTAGCATTAAAGGATGCTGAATTTTGTCGAATGCCTTTTCAGCATCTAATGAGATGACCATGTGGTTTTTTTCTTTGAGTTTGTTTATGTAGTGGATTACATTGATGGATTTCCGTATATTGAGCCATCTCTGCATCCCTGGGATGAAGCCAACTTGATCATGGTGAATGATCGTTTTGATGTGCTCTTGGATTCAGTTGGCAAGAATTTTATTTAGTATTTTTGCATGGATATCCATAAGAGAAATTGGCCTGTAGTTCTCTTTCTTTGTTGGATCTTTTTGTGGTTTAGGTATTAGCATAATTGTGGCTTCAAAGAATGAGTTGGGCAGTATCCCTTCTGTCTCTATTTTGTGGAATAGTTTGAAAAGTATTGGTGTTAAGTCTTCTTTGAAGGTCTGGTAGAATTCTGCACTAAAACCATCTGGTCCCATACTTTTCTTGTTTGGGAGGCTTTCTATAACCCCTTCTGTTTCTTTAGGGGTTATGGGACTATTAGCTGATCTATTTGATGCTGATTTAATTTTGGTATTTGGTATCTGTCTAGGAAATTGTCCATTTCCTCTAGATTCTCCAGTTGTTTTGAGTATAGACCTTTGTAGTAGGATCTGATGATCTTTTCAATTTCCTCAGTTTCTGTTGTTATGTCTCCCTTTTCATTTCTAATTTTATTAATTTGTATACTGTCTCTCTGTCCTTTGGTTAGTGTTGCTAAGGGTTTATCTATCTTGTTGATTTTCTCAAAGAACCAGGTCCTGGTCTTGTTGATTCTTTGTATGGTTTCTTTGTTTCTATTTGATTGATTTCATTCCTGAGTTTGATGATTTCTTGTCTTCTACTCCTCCTGGGTGAGTTAGCTTCTTTTTGTTCCAGGGCCTTCAGGTGTGCTGTTAAGTTGCTAGTGTATGCTCACTCCAGGCGCCGCTGGGCCTGCCTGGTGACGAGAGCCTAGCAGATCTGCCCCGCGCGGTACCCCCAGATGGAATCTGTCTACCTGCGCCTTTCCAGCTGTGTCCTGGTTGCAATATGGCGGCCTGCCGCTATAGCTGGTCCAGGGTCCTGGGAGCTGGGTGCCTCTGGCTGCCTCAGTGCACTGCCTAAGGTCGCTGGGAAGTGCAGCAGAGCCTAGGCGGGCACCACTGGGCCTGCCTGGCGGTGAGAGCCTAGCAGATCCCCCCCCCCGCGAGGTAGCCCCAGATGGAATCTGTCTACCTGCCCCTTTCCAGCTGTGTCATGGTTGCCAAAACTCATGTTTTAATGCATGTGTTTTAAATGTCAAAGAATTATGAAAAAACTGTTAAAAGCCTGATTTGCATTAATGAGTTAATATTCATTACTCATTACGGTTCTGCTTTTAGATTAAATTGTAAATTTTAACCTAGGTGGTAGTTGTGCATGCCTTTAATCCCAGCACTTGGGAGGCAGAGGCAGGTGGATTTCTGAGTTTGAGGCCAGGCTGGTCTAAAGAGTGAGTTCCAGGACAATCAGGGCTACACAGAGAAACCCTGTCTCAAACAAAGAAACAAACAAAAAGCTTCTACTTATTTGCCTGTGTTTTCCTGTATTGCTTTAAGTGAGTTATTTATATCCTCCTTATAGGCCTCTATCATCTTCATGAGGTGGAATTTCATGTCAAAATCTTGCTCTTCCAGGATGTTAGGGTATACTGGAGTTGCTGTGGTAGGAGAAATGGATTCCGATGGTGTCAGCTAACATTGGCTTCTGTTGCTTATGTACCTGTGCTGGGTGAGAAAGGAAAGGGGAGGAGAAAAGGGGGACGAGATCATGTATGGGGGAGTCAGAAGAGAAGCCCAGAGGGCCAGAAGAACGAATGGAAATGTGCAGCTCCAGGGGCTGGAGTGGGGGGAACCTCTAGAAAGTCTCAGAGACCTGGGGTGTGAGAGGCTCCCAGGACTCAATGGGGATGGCCTTAGTCAAAATGCACAACTGTAGCCCAACAGAACCTGAAGAAACCACCTCCAGTAGATAAACAGGGCCCCAGTGGAAGGATGGGGCCACACATCCATCTCAAAATATTTGGCCCAGAACTGTTCCTGGCTAAGAGAAGTGCAGAGACAAAAATGGAGCAGAATCTGAAGGAAAGGCCATTCAGTGACCGGTCCAACTCGGGATCCGTCCCACGGGCAGGCACCAAACCCTGACACTATTCCTGATAGTATGTTGTGCTTGGCGGGAGCCTAGTATGACTATCCTCTGAGAGGCTCTACCACCAGTTGATGGAAACGGATGCAGATACCATTGGACTGAGGTCAGGGACTCCTGTGGAAGAGCTAGGAGAAGGACTGAAGGAGCTGAAGGGGGTGGAAACCCCATAGAAAGGCCAACACTGTCAACTAACCCAGACCCCTGGGAGCTCCAAAGACTAAACCACCAACCAAAGAGCACACATGGCACATCCGTGACCCCTGGCACATAAGTACAGAGGACTGCCTTGTGTGGTCTCAGTGGGGGAGCGTGCACCTAATCCTATAGAGCTTGATGCCCCAGGGAAGAGGGACACAGGGGGAGTGAGGTGGGGTGGGTGGGTGACTTATGGAGTGGAGGAGCAACGTCTCAGAGGCAAGCAGATGGGGAATGGTGTGAGGAACTCTGGGAAGGGGAACCAGCAAAGGACGCAACATTTGGAAAGTAAATAAAATAATTTAACAAAAAACCCATAAAGCTAGAAACCATAATGTATGAACTCAAAGGTGGGGAGAGAGAGAGAGAGAGAGAGAGAGAGAGAGAGAGAGAGAGAGAGAGGAGTTTTGACAAAGCATTATGAAACAAAAAACATCCAGAAACGTAGGCTTCCATTCTGGAAATGGGTTACATCTATTTGGTATGTCAGCCAGAAGAGCCCCGTGGAATCCCTGAAACAACCAAGTCTATTTCCAAAGCTATTGGTTGCTCTCTACAAATTGACTACAGTGTATTAGTTCAGAACACCACACCTTCAAAATTCATTGAACACGGAAAAGTTGAGCTAGTGATGACCTATAGCATTCACCTATACTGTTGAGTGTTCAAAGTACTATAAGTTACAGTGCACACTACAAAAGAAGAAAGGTCACTGGGTAAGGGGTGTGGAGCATAGATACTGAGAAGTGTAATCAACAGTGACTCAGCGTTCTGCTCCATGTGCACAAATATACCTGTGTACGCATGCGCGTGTGCATATTTGTCTCTGTGAATCTCCCAGTGTATCCTTGTGTAGAACACCTCCCTCTACCCACCCTCAGCCTGCCTTTCCCTTTCACTGCTACGTTTTCTTCCATTCCTGATCAGCACACACCATCAAGGAACACAGACCCAGTGAGTATGTTCAGGTCATCCAGTGGCAGTGTGTTGAGTGTTTGTGGTGACAGCTACACACACAGTGTCACACGGAGTCCTGCTAGTTCACACTTGAGTATGCACAGTATTGGTCAATGTAAATTTAATAGAAAACATATATTTAATAGGAAAGGGAATCATATGGGCCCTTTTGTAGCCCTAATTTCTCCACTCATCTCTGAACAACAATGAAAACAGGGTTTGAGTCCTTACACTCTGTATGTCCAAGACCCACATGGGCTGCAGATGCTCCATTGTCAAAAATACCCATGATGCACTCCATAAGACCTGTCACAGATCAGGGACCCAGCTTTCCGCTGCATCAGTACATCCCAGTCAGACTCAGCAGGGAGAGCCAAGGAAGCCTTTAGGGTTCACTGGGCTCATTGCACAACTAGGGATGTGAAGGCCACTGGACAATTCCAGTGCCGCTCATTCAATAATATGGGATGCGGATGGGTCTGGAGAAACAGCTAAAGGAGGTGTAACTGTGTCTCTGGAAACATTCAGGGCAGTGAAACTAGGGCTCTGGAAGTTACTGCAACATAGTCTTTCCAAATGCTCACACTGAAAGGATAAAAAATACAGCTCTAACTCCAGCCTCCTAAGAAGCCCTAAACACCTTAAATTCCAGACCCTGCTCTTTGTTAGAAACTAGATAAAAAGGCGTTGAGTATGTGATCCTGGCCCCATAAGAGAAAATGAGCTAACTAGTTGCTATCCGGCTTCTATAGAAAACTGATTGGTCCTTGGAGCATGGGCTTGGATAATTTAAACTGATTGGCTTAGAAGCTATGGAGTGGTACAAATCGATTGGCTTGTGATGTGCAGGCTTTGTTATGAACTTATAAAAGCTGTCCTGATTCTGCACTTGGGATCCTCAGTCCTCTACCCCTGCATGGAGTATGACTGTGAACCCCAGAGCCTCTGGAATAAAAATCCTCTTGCTGTTGCATCAAGACTGTTTCTTGCGAGTGATTGGGGTATCGACTTCCAAGGCATGGGGTGCTGGGGCGCCCTTATTTTTCTGGGTCTTTCAACACTACCATGTGTACAATTCAACTCCTGGATGGGGACCAGGGACCTAGCTTTCCACACCAAGCTGATATTAAGAGAAGGCCTGAGTGGCTCCTTCAGGCTTTTCCAGTAGTGACCATGTGTGTCTCCAGGTGTGCCCAGGCTCAGCGTCTGGCGATGGCTGCATATGTGCTGGGCTCAGCCATGATATCTGTGCTCCGCGAGTTCCCAGCTCCAACTGCCCTCTGTGTGAGGGAGTGATGGTCCAGCTGGGCATAGGTCACCTCCGGAACGTCTCTTGAAACTGTCGTCTGGAAGAGAGGGGCCCAGGAGAATTGAGGTAGCTGAGGGAAGGGGAGGAGCTATAGAGTGAGACTCTAACCTGCTCTGTGAGTCATAGCGGTGTCATGCTGTGCTTCTCACCCAAGGGTGCTGGGATTAGATTACATGTCCCAGAGACGTGGCAGAAGTGGCTTCTGCCCTCTCTGGTTTTGAATGCTCTGTCTGGGAAAGGCAGATGCTATGAAGAGCCCTGCGGCCTGTAGCCATTAGAATGTGCCTCTCAGGACAAGGATCCTCTGTCCACTAGGCCTGAGGTGATAACAGCTACAGACAACGGTTTTTTTTTTTAATTCTTCTGCCCCTAAATTCCTTACCCAAGAGACTGAAGACATGTTACTAAGCTGCTAAATTTGGGAACAGCTTTGTTAGCTAGCAGTAGATTCTGAGTACAAATACCTACCCGGGATTCTGTCTGTCTGTCCTCAGGAAGCCTGTTATCTGCAACTGTGTTTATAGAAAAGACACCACAGGTTAAATGTTCTTTGGCAAACACTAGAAGACAATTATTACCACTTTATATCAGACCACCACCCTCTAGAATGTTTCTAGATGGTTTTCATCCAACTTGGTTCCCAATATACTGGGTAACCCCCTCCTTGCTTCTCAGAGCCCTTACCTGGAGTCATCTCCGGGCCATTAGTAGCGAGGTTGAGCCTGAGCAGAAAGAATAGACGATTAGAGACTGGTTGGAGGCAAAGGACAGGACAGTGCTATGGGAGTCATTCCAGGGTTCTCACCTCTCCTCTGGCCCCTGCTGCTGTCTTTTGTTGTCTGGGAGTCCTGAGAATAGTCAATAGTCCACATTTAGGAGGGATTTCTTGCTCCCAGCATGCCCACCAGTCCCCTGAGAGCCAGCTCTCACCACAGATACCTACCCTGCTTTTTCTCACGGTGGCTAAGGAGGCAGAAGAGAAAGAGGGAGAGACAAAGGAGGAAAACCACAGCGACCACAGGAACAATATAGATGCTGTATGTCTTCAGCCACGATGTATCTAGGGAAGATGGGAACCAGGATATCATGAGCATACTTTTACCAAGTACCTACTGAAGAGCACACCTATGCTGGTGGTATTCATGGGCCTGTGACTGTATAACATTGTATGTGTAGAGTGTCATCAATAACATGTAATCAGTATCCTCATGGTACCTGTCATGCGTGTTGACCTGCTTTGTGTTCTGGGGCACATGAGCCACTGTCAGGGCCCTTTTGAGGACTGAAAAGTCAGATGTGGCTAATGACATTCATTCGGGGTCCCACAGCTAAGCGCACTAACTTCATGACTGACATCAAGTAGAACAGCACTGCCCACTGCACTCTGTGGAGCTGTGCGGAGACTGACAGCCAATGAGAGAAGAAGCAGGACTCCCTCAGCAAAACCACCTTGGGCTTCCTCCCACTGAGGTTAACTTCTTGTATGTTCCCCAGGGCAGCCCCTGACAGACACAAGCTCAGTCCCAATGTTGTCCTGTTGCCTGATGCCTGAAGACAGCATCTAGTGCCCGTCTCATCCTCGTCCTTAAATACCCCCTTCTCCACTCACTGTTACACTGTAGAGGTCACCACACAAGATGGAGTCCACCTGCTCCCTCTTCATGGATGGTACCCACCGCCCTCCCTTGTTCTTGAGGAAGAATCTTCAATGTCGTTTAATGAAAGTCAGACAATGTCTGTGTAGAGGCTGTTCCCTCCACCCCTTGCCCATGTCCAAGTCAAGACCATACGTGCTGTTCTGTCCTTTCCACATACCATATCACAACTTAAATTAGACATGTCATAGGCATGCACATGATATATTTATAATTATATATTACATATGCAAATGGAGTCACCCACGAAATGCAATGATATTACAATTAATCGTGGACCTATGGTAAGACTATAACTGATGTAAAACCTTTCTATGCCCTACTGGCATTGTACCTGCCATGGAGTCATGGTTGCCTGCAGCATTTGGTGTAACATTTCTGCAGGACTGCAGTCTAAAAGTTGCTTCCTCTATATACCTTGTGCCAGGTGTGCAAAAGACTGTG
The DNA here is from genome assembly GCA_964023405.1 of Apodemus agrarius. Lineage (NCBI taxonomy): Eukaryota > Metazoa > Chordata > Mammalia > Rodentia > Muridae > Apodemus > Apodemus agrarius. Next base: position 11,230,659 of record OZ030005.1, read on the forward strand.
TCTTCTAAGCTGCTATAAATACCACCTTGTTCACACAATGATACAATGGCTACCAATGATGCATTTCTCAGAACACAGATGTCACATGACCACGTTGCCTATGGACACAAGTTCCAGAACAAAGCAGCATTAAGTGACTCATGACTGTCCATTCCAATGAAATGTAAATAAACACAGCTGATGTGCTGTGGATATGGCTCGATGAGTAAAGCATTTGGTGTGCAAGAGTGAAAACCAGAGTTTGGATTCCCAGAGCCCACGGAAAAAATTAACTGGATGTGACTACCTACCTATAATCCCAGTGCAAGGAGAGAAAGACCGAAAATCCCCTGAGCAAACTGGCTAGCCAGACTAGCGGAAACAGTAAATTCTGGGTCAGTCAGAGATTGTACTTCAATGTGGAAGGTGGAGAACACTTAAATAATAAGTTTAGCATCAGTATGGACTTATACAGACATACATGCATATATATCACCTGAACCCACATGCATGCCAACTCAGTGAACACACAAACACACATATGTACATAGCCCACATATCTAGGTAAATAAAATACATAATAAGGAAATATAAAATAAAATTATATGCCAACCATAGAGAGAATATCTTGGGTATTGTATGGGTGCATCACCCATCAATTAAAAAACCTATGGCCAGGATGAAGTGATGTCTCAGCAGGTAAGAGCACTGACTGCTGTTCCAGAGGTCCTGAGTTCAATTCCAAGAAACCACACAGTAGCTCAAAAGCATCTGTAATGGATCCAATGCTTTCTTCTGGTGTGTCTGAAGATAGCGACAGTGTACTCATATACATACAATAAATAAATAAATCTTTTAAATAAATCTTATTTTAAAACTATGGCATATAGGAAAAGGTAGGAGAGAAGGTGGAGCACCCATGAGGCAGAAAGAACTCTGAGACAGAGACAGTCTCAGAGTCATCGGGGAAGATGTGAGGAGGCCAGATGCATGGGAACCAGCCATGGCAGAATTTAGGTTAGTACAAATGGGTTCTTCTGCATCATTAGCTAGGGATGTAATGAGCCTAGCTCTGTGACCTAAGTATTTGTGAATATATATTGGAGTCTCAGTTATTATTCCGGGAGCTTGGGGCCAGAAAGAAAATAGCACATTACAGCTAACTTCTATCACATAAATTAACATATAAATAACTTGTGTCGTTTAATACTGAATGTTATCTTTCAAGGACATAAATTGTACAAAGCTATCATAATAAACGGTGTTTACCTACATGTGGGTTATAATAATAAGTAGTATGTTAATTTATATAGTGCAAATATTAAATAGCATATTCAAAATGGAATAACATGCATTATACTAATATATAAAAATATATTATGCTTCTCTCCAGTCTGTAACTGTGTCATGGAGCACATCATGTACTCCAGTCCACCCCCCAAACTGCCCACACTCAAAAGCAGCTGGACCCCCAGAAGTTCAGACAGCACCAGGCTCAGGTGAGTTCTCCCACTACCCAATACCTGGCATAACTGGAACCCTTCAAAGCCCAGAGCACACAGAGCACACAGAGCACACTGTCTTTATGACCTTACTGGTCATGAAGGCAGAACTGGCTCAAGGTGGCCCTAATGATCTTGCTCACACAGTGTGTACAGTGAGACACATACCACAAGGGGGTACCATAGAGCTGTGCAAGTGGTCTGGCTGTCGCCATGGTGACTGCTTCTGCATCTTCCCAGGGTCTTCAGAATTTGGTGTCTTTGACCAAAAGTTAATTTTCTTCATATTTAAAATAGTAGGAGGATGGAAAGCCTGGCTCAGAGGTTGAGAGCACTGACTGCTTTTCCAGAAGTCCTGACTTCAATTCCCAGCAACCACATGGTGGCTCATAACCATATATAATTAGATCTGGAGCCATCTTCTGGCATGTAGGCAGGCATACATACAGATAGAACAGTGTGAACATAAAAAATCCTTTTTTATAAAATGGCTCTCTGGGCATGGGCATGCTGGCATACTCCTTTAATCCCAGAACTCAGGATGCATAGGCAGAAGGCTCTTTGTGAGTTCAAGGTTAGCCTGGTCTATGTGGCAAGTTACAGGCCAGCCAGCACTACATAGAGAGATCCAGTCAAAAACAAAATAAAGGAACACAATAACAACAAAAAATAGTGTCAATGACATCCTAATCCCTGGTTCCAAAGCTAAACAAAAGGCTGGGTGTGACATCAACCCAACATATAAGCTCTAATAAACTATACACCAGCACCAAGGCAGGGTAAAGGATTGAGAGCTTATGAGAGCGGCTGTGTAGACCTCTTCTCCATTGTAAGAATTGATTCAAAATGAGTGAACAGCCAATCACTCAGTCACAGACCATGAGAAACACCTGAAAGGACAGGGCATGGAAAACAGGAAACCTGACAGAGTTCCTCCTTCCCCCTCCTGCTGGGGAGGGGGTGGGGTGACCCTTCCTTCTGTGCTCTCCTTATTTGCTCTGCTTGGCCTCATGGAATCCTGGGAAGACCTGGAGGACCGTGGGGAGTAGACTTTGAAAACTTCTTCCTGGACCTGACTCCAGGCCGTTCTGGAGCCTGACCACAGAGAAGTCATTTCATATGAAAGCACCCCAGAACCACGGTCCAGGTCGTCCCACCAGCCATCTTTGACCCAAATCACCTGTCTAGTAAGATGGTACCTCACTAGAGGAGATTTCCTGCAGCCATGACAGGCTCTGACTTGGTAGAAGGACAGGAAAATGTACTGTGCACAGTGAAAAGACATAAATCACCCTGAGAGCAGACTGCTGAGGTTCAGTTGCTACCCAGTGAGAAGTGACAGCTCTGTGCCCTACCCCTCAGGCTGTACCTGTATCCAAGTCATTCACGGTAAGGGGTACATGTGATGAGGGGGTTGGGAAAAAGGAGCTTTGGGGTTAACAAAAACATAGGAGATGGAGGCAGGGAGTACGAGCTACCGTTAGAATCCAGGCTTTTAAGAACAAACCTGAGGTCACTGTTGGGCCTGGGGTAGGAACCTGGGTGACAGGAACCTGGGTGACAGGAACCTGGGTGACAGGAACCTGGGTGACAGGAACCTGGGTGACAGGAACCTGGGTGACAGTTTCCTTGATCACCTTTAGCTCCAGGTTCTCACTGCGTTGGGACCAGGTATTCTCGTTTGCATAGATACAGAAATAACGTCCAGTAAAGGTTTCATTCACAGGCCCAATGAGGAATCTATCCTCTCTCACATTAGGACCAGTGTTGTTTTCCACAAACTTGTTGCCGTCCTTCTCCAAGCGGACTTTGTTATAATCACCAGAGGTTGAGCACACAACAGTTACAAAACTCCCTTGGGTGATCACAGGACCTGGCTCAGCGCGGATGGTGGGATCAGACCGAGAGCCTGGAAAAGAGCAGAGCAGGAGTCTCAGTTTACACAGTGAGAACAGTGCCAGAACAGAAAGCCAATTTAGGGGCACTACTCCATTTTCTTACCAAATTTAGAGTTCTCTGGACATGAGCCAACTCCCGCATTGCAACATCTCTACTTTCCGTGCATTAATACCCATCACATGGCACTAAGGACCTTATTGGCCACATGTTGGGTCTGGTAAAGATCGAGCCAGGGCAACATCAGAACAACAGACTAGACATGTCTGCTGCGGAGCCCCCTGCCCCCTGCTTACTCCAGGGACCCCTGCATTCTCTACCTTTATCTCCACCTTCTTTCCACTCTGTTATCGGAGCTTTAAAAGCCTACATGGTTCAAACTAGATATAGGAGCACCCCCATAAAATCATAGATGTATATACTTACATCAAGAGACATATTTAAGGCATATTAATCTACCTTTTTGTGAAGATGACATGGATCATTGACCACCCCTGCCTTTATCACTTTCCACGCTTACAAATGTATAGTTGCTACTCATAAAGCACAACAAGCCCCCGTCCTTATTTATGAGTAAATGAGATTATCTGCCCGAGACCAACACTCTCTAGTCTGCTCTCCTCCCTTGGATCATTCTTTTACCACTTTTAACATCTTCTAGAGACGCCCTCTATGATCCCATGGTGTGACGTCTATAAGAACACAATTTACTCCATTTGAAGGAAAATTATGGGAGGGAAAGCTGATGCTGAGAAAAGAATTCCAATATAACAGCATCAAGACTGCAACTAATGTGAGGAGATGAGCACATGACTCTCAAGAGACAGGTGAGATCAGAGATGCGCTCCCTGGGATGACAGAGGAGAGATACTTCCACTGAGATCCAAGAGACAAGAGTAAATTCCTTGCACATAGCAAACAGGGGCAAGGAGACTCAAACACTGATGTAACAGGGAAGGCACACACATGACACACCAAACATATGGCTACTTGAACATGCTCTGAACAAAACCAACACCAGTTGACATCCCAGCTTGGCGGAGGGATCTCATGGGATGCCATTCGTAGATAAAGAGTTACAAGTGTTTAGTGACTGCCGAGAGAGGAAAATTAGTTTTCCCCCAGAGATGAGCCTCTTAATTAGTTATCCAATATCATTTAGTAATCTCTAAAAGCACATACAGATAAGCAACACTAAATATTAAACAGCAGGTTGTGTGTGTGTTTGTGTGTGTGTGTGTGTGTGTGTGTGTGTGTATTAATAATAAAGAAAAAGGCCATGATTTTGAGAGGGATCATAAAAAGGAGGTACATAGGAGTTGGGTTTATAGAGATGGGGATAATTATACAATTATATTTTAATTAAAAATTTTTTGAAAAATTGAGGTGCATGATGAATAGTTCACGGGACCAGAAAAGACTCTTTTGAGAGAAATGTGTGAAGCCTATGGGATAAAACATAAATAAAGGCTTCTGGATAAAATAATAATAATCAAAACACTAAACATACAGAACAAAAAATAATATTAAAAGCTGCAGGGGAAAAGTCCAAGTAACACATAAAGGCAGGCCTTTTGGAATTATACGAGACTTCTCAATAAAGACTAAAAGGAAGAAGGAACTTGACTGTCTCTAAGAGACCATGAATGCCAGACCAATCCTATACTATATCCACCAAAAATTTCAATCTAGATGGAGAAATCAAGATATTACATGACAAAGTCAAATTTGAACAACTCCATCCCAACAGAAAGTACTAGAGGAAAAACTCTAACCTAAGAAGGTTAACTAGATCCATGAAAAGAGAAGCAATAAAACATATCACACCAGCAAAACCTAAAAAGGGAACACACATACACACACAAACACACACACACACACACACACACACATACACATGCACACATGCACACATGCAAACAATAGCACAAAAACAATAGGAATTAACCATCATTGGTCATTATCATCTCTCAATATCAGTGGACTCAATTCCCTCAATAAAAAGGCACAGGCTAACACAATGAGAGTGAAAACAAGATCCATCCTTCTGCTGCATACAGGAAATATGTGTGAGTATCAAAGATAGACATTACTTCAGAGTAAAGGGTTGGAAAAATGATATTCCAGGCAAATAGACCAAGAAGCAATTGTAGCTATTAGAATTGTAGCTATTCTCATGTCTAACAAAATAGACTTCCTACCAACATTAATCAATAGAGATGAGGGAGGATGTGGGTCTCCTTGATCTCATGGATCGTCAACCAATATGACCTACAAGGGCAGTGGCAGCAGAGACAATGGGGAGGGGGTGGGTTTCAGAAGCTCCATGAGTATGTACAGTGAATGACCACACTGGGACCACCTATCAGATGGCAAATCAACGTTATGTAGAGTGATTCGGGGCTTATAAAGTTTTGGGGGACTGAGCCAGGATGGGCAAAGGTCATTGACTGAGGGCTGAGCGTACCAAAATGCCTCATCAACATGGGGAAGCATTTCGGGAATCTCGGGTGCTAGTTGAATAGATTCTTATGAGGGGAAAGGAAATTGATCCTGCCATCTAACTAAGGCTATGTGATATTTCTCAGAAGCAGTTGTAGGGGCTTAGAATTCCCCAGAAAAGGTCAAAGTGGGAGAAAGCCTACTTGATGGGAGTTTCCCAGAGGGTATCTATTCATAGTGGACTTCAACCTTAATTAGCAGAGTTTTCCCACAGAAGGGCACTTCATACTCAGGAAGTCCACATCTATCAAAAAAAATTACTAAACTCAAATCACACGGCAAACCTCACACATTAATAGTGGAAAACTTCAGTATCTCACTTTTACCAATGGACAGTTCACTGAGACAGAAACTAGAGAAAGAAATAATGGAGCTATTAGACTTTATGGCTCAAAAGGACCTAACAGGTATCTACAGAATAGTGAACACCTAAACACAAAAGAATTGACCTTCTTCTCAGCACCTCATGGAGTATTATCAAAAATGCCCGCAATTCTTGCTTATAAAACAAGTCTCAACATATACAAAACATTAAGATAACCCCTGTATCCTATCAGACCACCATGGGTTAAAGCTGAATATCCACAAAAACAGAAACAACAGAAAGCCTACAAACTCAGGGAAACTGAACAATTCCCTACTTGAATGACTTTTCTGTCAAGACAGAAACAAAGATATAATTAAAATCTTCCTAGAATCCTGTGAAAATGAATGCACAACATACCCAAATGTATGGGACATAATGAAAGTAGCGCTAAGGGCAAAGTTCATAGCAAAAAAAGGGCCTTCATAAAAACATCGGAGAGAAGGACTGGAAAAATGGCTCGGCACTAAAGAACAGTCCAGAGGACGCAGGTTCAATTCCTGGCACTTGAATGGCAGCTCATGACTGTCTGTAACTCCAAGATCTGACACCCTCACACAAATCCAAAAAATGGTTAGGTCATATTTAGAACCCTATACTCCACAAAAGTGGAAAATCTAAAAGAAATGGAAAATTTCCTTGATAAATATCATTTACAAAAATTAAATTAAGACAGACAAACAATTTAAATTGATATATAACCCTTGAGGAAATAGAAAGTCATTAAAATCTCCCAATTGGAAAATAAATAAATAAAGCCCAGGACCGAACAAATTTAGCACAGAATTTTACCAGACTTTCTTTCTTTTTTTTGTTTGTTTTTGTTTTTTTCGAGACAGGGTTTCTCTGTGTAGTCCTGGCTGTCCTGGAACTCACTCTGTAGACCAGACTGGCCTCGAACTCAGAAATCCACCTGCCTCTGCCTCCCAAGTGCTGGGATTAAAGGCTTGTGCCACCAACGCCGGCTTTTACCAGACTTTCAAAGAAGACCTAATACCAGTATTATTCAAATTATTCTACAAAATGTAAACTAAAGGAACACTGCCAAATTGATTTTATGAAGCTAATTTCACATTGATACCCAAACCACACAAATATTCAGCAAAGAGAGATTTAGAGAACAAAATTTTTCATAAACATTAAGGCATAAGCACTCCTTAAAAAATTGCAAACCATATCAAAAACACATCAAAAACATTACTAGGGGTAGAAGAAAGGATTGAACTGTCTGGGAAGAGAAGGGGGGTGGGGTAGTCAGATGTAGGGAGAGCCGGGGAGCAGAAGCCAGAAGAGTGGATGAAAATTGAGAGGAACATCTCTGGGTTGTTCCACAAAACTAAGAGCATACAAGGGACGGATCTAGGCATCTCACAGATATGTAGGAGATGTGCAGAATGGTCTTCATATAGTCCCCGAACAACTGGAGAGGGGACTTACTCTGACTGTGTTGCCTGCCTGTGCATCCTGTTGTGGTCTGACCTCCCAGCACAGCTGTAGCCATTTTGTACCATACCTGCTAGCTATTCCATATTGTTGCTGTAACATGCCTACCATTCATTTATAGAGAAAATAGCTTGACTCAGAGCAGGACCCTGCTGACCACATCTCCTCTTATTTCTGTATGCCCTGAGGTTTATTTATCATTTTTTTGTTTTTTTTTATTTGTTTTTTTCGAGACAGGGTTTCTCTGTGTAGCACTGGCTGCCCTGGAACTCACTCTATAGACCAGACTGGCCTCGAACTCAGAAATCTGCCTGCCTCTGCCTCCCAGAGTGCTGGGATTAGAGGCGTGAGCCACCACCTCCTGTCTTCAGGTTTATTAATCTTAAGAAATTGCACAAAGCTTTATGTAGGACTCATCACATTAAAGGTCAATGTGAACTGTTATATCTAAAATGATCAACAGGCAGCACTTCCTCCATCTGCATATGAGCTCATTGTGGGTTTTGTGATTTTTTTTTATATAAGCTGACTGAAAAAGATGTTTGTTGCCATGGCTCAGTCCTGAATTCTGAGCTATAGTCCTGATCAATCAGTATTAGGGTGGGCCTTCCATAAGACATCCCTGTCTAAGATCTATGGAGTTCATGTGGTTTGTGGAGGACTCTCAGACTCCAACAGAACCCACTCCCCTAGCTGAGCTGTCTTATCTGGCTTCAGAGGGAGAGGATATAACTAGACTTGCAGTGACTTGAGGTGCTATAGCAGGCTGGTTCCCAAAAAGGGACCTCTGTCTTCACAGAGGGAAAGTGGGAAGGAGATAAGTGAAGAGGTCATGTGATAGGAGCACTGGGAGGAGGAGTGCAAGAAGGATTTAAAGTGAATAAATAAGTTGATTGATTATTGGGAGAAAATGGTTGCTGATCATGACCAGATAGGCTTCATTCCAGGGGTAGATCAACATATATAAATCTGTCAATGCAATCCACCATGTAAGCAAACTAAGAGAAAAAAGGGAAAAAAATCACATGATCTGAAAAACCTTTGAAAAATTCCAACACCCCTTCATGTTTAAAGTCTTGGAGAGATCAAGAATTCAAGGGACATACCTAAACATAATGAAGGCGATTTGCCAGAAGCCTATATATAGCCAACATCAAATTAAGTGGAGAGAAACTCAAAGCAATTTCACTAAAGTCAGGGATAAGACAAGGCTGTCCTCTCCGTATGTACACAAAATGGGATGTGAAGTTTAGTTAGAGCAATAAGACAGCTAAAGGAGGTAAAAGGGATAGAATTTTTTTAAAAAGGAAACTAAAGTGTCTCTATTTCCAGATGATATGATAGTATACATAAGCAATCCCAAAAACTCTACCAGAGAACTCCTATAGCTGATAAACACCTTCAGCAAAGTGGCTGGATACAAGACTCACTCAAAAGAAAAAATTAGTAATCCTTGTGTATACAAATAACAAATGGGCTGAGAAAGAAACCATGGAAACAGTAAGTTTCAAAATAACCACAAATAATATATCTTGCAGTATCTCTAACCAGGCAAGTGGCAGACTTGTATAACCAGAATGTCAAGTCTTTGAAGAAAGAAACTAAAGAAGATATCAGAAGATGCAAAGATCTCCCATAAAAATGGGCTTCTTACCAAAAGCAATCTACAAATTCAACATAAATCCCATCAAAATTCCAAAACAATTCTTTACAGACTTTAAAAGAATAATACTGAACTCTTTATTGGAGAAACAAAAAGCAAAAATAACTAAAGCAACTCTGTGCAGGAAAAAACTCTAGAGGTATCATTATCTTTGATCTCAAGCTGTACTACAGAGCTTTAGTAACAAAAACCTGCATGGTATTGGCATAAAAACAGACATGTTGTTTTTGTCAGTGGAGTCAAATCAAAGAAACAGAAGACAATACATTCACCTATGCACATCTGATTTTTTTTATATAAAAGAGCCAGAACTATACAATGGAAAAAAAAGAAAGCATCTTCACCAATTGGTGCTGATCTAACCGGATACTGGCATGGAGAAGAAGGCAGATAGATCCAGATCTATCACCCTACACAAAAACAAAGTCCAAATGAATCAAATACCTAAACATAAAACCAGATTCATTAAACCTGATAGGACAGAAAATGGGGAAAAGCCTTGAGGGCACCGGCACAGGAAACAAGTTCCTAAACAGAACACCAAAGGCACGGGCACTGAGATACAATAAATGGGACCTCATGAAACGGAAAGCCTCTGTAAGGCCAAGGGCACCATCAATGGGACAAAAATGTATGGCTTCCTCATTTTATTGTTTTGTTTGTTTGTTTGTTTGTTTTGTTTTGTTTTGTTTTGTTTTTCCGTGGATTCCCCTTGTAGTCCTGGCTGTCCTGGAACTCTGTAGACCAGGCTGGCCTCGAACTCAGAAATCCTCCTGCCTCTGCCTCCCAAGTGCTGGGATTACAGGCGTGTGCCACCAAGCCCGCTGGCTTCCTCATTTTAAAAGTAAATCTAAACACTGTTTTTGGAACTTGTAAGCTGCTTATTGTTGATAGATACAGCCTGTGTTTGGTGAAATAGTTCTGTGGGTGCGGGTTTTATCTTTCCTTGAACAAGATAGGCAGAGTAAGTTAGTTAATGCCTAATAGTTAAACTTGTATAAAATAAGAGGCTAGCCATTTGGTATTTGTGTATGAAAGTCCCCAAGATCAAAATGTTTATCCCTAATCAACAATCTCTATTTACTTTTATAAAAACAAAAGGTAAGTGTGCTGAGATGGAAAATTATCTTGACTTTTAATATTTCAAAACAAGCTTTAAATTGGAACAGCAACACCATCCACAAAATTCAAAACAAGTTATCTTGTTTATGAACTTCCTATATGTTATGCTATGGTCTTGAGTTGATAATGTTATCAGTTTTCATTTCCTCTATTAGAAAATTAGGTAATTAGTGGATTCTGTGAACAGAAGCATCACTGCTTACTAAAAAGTTAGATATACAGAATGATTTAAAAATCCAGGTTTTCTAGGGTATTTTTAATCACATTTATTGATTAAATAGGGAAGGAATTTTATTCAAAGTTTTAAAGACTAGTCAGTTGTCAGTTTTTTTTAAAACCTCTGCTGTAATTATAAAAATATTGGAGATCCTTTTTGCTAGTTAGATGATTGGTTTCATATACACATCTAAAAGCTGCTCTATAATACATTTCACCAATGCATTTATTAATCTTGTTGCCAGCAAGAATGACAGCTTGGAAACAAGGGGTTTTTGTTTGTTCCTTTTTCTGTTTTGTTTTGTTTTTAATAAACTTGAGCAAGTGATGTGCGTGTTCTGTACTAGTGCTTGAAGTCTCACATGTTCAGACCCTGCTTATCAGAGGCAAGGGTTAGTCGTCCATGGAGACTCTTTGGCCCCTTTGAGATGCAGCATATGCCCCCTTCAGTCGGCATGCTTAAACTTTAAAGTGTCTTCATTCTTGTCTTAAGAGAAAAATCTTGACAGATTTTCAGCAACATGTTGTAGAAAACGCCGGCTCTGAGAAGCACAAGTTTTACTCATTGAGTTGCTATAACCAGAAAACATCCCAGCACTTACTTTATTGCAGACTTCCGGAGGAGACTGAATATGAAGAAGTTGGTTAATTCTCTCTGATACCTGTGAATTTCCTTTCAGGATCACTTCATGTCAAAAGCTAAACATAAATGTTCTGTTTGTTGAAAATAACAATTTATTTTCATGCTCATTTCCTAAAAGGTAAAAGCAATCAAGCAGGAACTCCTTTATATGTTTCTTGGTTTCCTTTTTTCATTATCCTAAGATAATGCTACTTTAAGATTTTTGAATGTTTAGATATCACGTGAGGATTTTATTTGATAAACCTGGTAAGTCCTATATCTGCCAGGGATACCTATCTTAGTGACAAAGTTGGGGACGTTAGTACAGTGATGTCAAGAGTGGATATACAATGGCTGGAATGCTATTAAAGGTAAATGGTATCAGTTGGGATTTTTGGGAACATTTCCAGCTTGGATTAAAGGGAGGGTATAGTTATTAGTGGAATACTATTTGGAGTTGCTGAGAGATCTCAAATGTAACAGCAAGTTCTATAGTTCATTTTATTCACTTCAAGATACGTCATCTGCGGAGTTGTCGATGTATTTGGCTTATTTTTGGTTTGGTTTTGCAGATAGATGATTGCACATTCTTTCTGATTGTTATTTTTATAATTACTAGAGATGACTGAAATAGAAAAAATGTTATAATACTGGATTTGCAAGTGAAGTGTAAGTATTTTCTACTGAAATTTTAAAAAAAGTCTTAAGAGCATTTGCAGGTGGAAGAAACCAGGTATTAAAATTAAAAATATGAAGATGGAAAAAAAGTGGACATTAGCCAAAAAAAAAGTACAGAATACCCAAGGTATAGTCTACAGAACTCAAAAAGGTTAACAAGCCAAAAAGCCTAAGTGAGGATCCCGTAATCCCATTTGGAGGGAGAAGAAAGCCATCACAGAGGGAGGAAGGAGGGAGGGACCTGTGTGGGAAAGTGGACAGGAAGGGGAAGAGGGGAACATGATCAAGCACTGGGTGTGGAGAAGAGGACTGAAGCCCTGAGGGCCAGCAGAAAGAATGGAAACAGGCAGCTTCAGAAGGTAGGAGGTGGGGGAACCTTCCAGAATGTACAGAGACCTGGGAGGTGGGAGAGTCTCAGGACTCAAAGAGAAGGACCTTAGATGAAATGCCCTACAGTGGGGAGAGGGAAATTTTAAAACCCATCCCCAGCAGAAAGACCGAGCATCAAGTGAGGGATGGGGTTCCATCCCACAGTCAAAGACTCATGAACCTACACACCTTTAGTAACTTGATCTTTGACAAAGTAGCCAAAGCCACGCAGTGGATAAAAGCATTTTCAACAAATGGTGCTGGTTCAACTCGAGGTCTGCATGTAGAAGAATGCAAATTGACCCATTCTTATCTCCTTGTACAAAGCTCAAGTCCAAGTGGATCAAGGACCTCCACATAACAACAGATATGATGACTCTAATAGAAGAGAAAGTGGGGAAGAATCTCAAACACAACAGCAGAGGGGCAAATTTCCTGAACAGAACACCAATGGCTTATGTTCTAAGATCAATAATTGACCAATAGAACCTCATAAAAATGTAAAGCTTCTGTAAGGCAAAGGACACTGTCAACAGGACAAAACAGCAACCCACAGACTGGAAAAAGATCTTTACCAACCCTGCATCCAATGTTGGCCTAACATCCAAAATATACAAAGAACTCAAGAGGTTAGACTCTAGAGAAAATAATCCTATTAAAAATGTGGTACAGAGCTAAACAGAAAATCCCCAACTAAGGAATCTTGAATGGCTATGAAGCAGTTAAAGAAATCTTCAACATTCTTAGTCATCAGGGAAATGCAAATCAAAATGACCCTGAGATTCCACTTCACACCAGTCAGAATGGCTAAGATCAAAAACTCTTGTGACAGCAGATGCTAGCAAGGATGTGGGAAAATGAACACTCCTCCACTGCTGGTGGGATTGTAAGCTGGTACAACCACTCTAAAAATCAGTCTGGTGGTTCCTCAGAAAATTGGAAATAGTTCTACCTGAGGACCCTGCTGTACCACTCCTGAACGTATACCCAAAGGATGTTCCAGCATAAAATAAGCACACATGCTCCACTATGTTTAAAGCAGACTTATTTATAATAGCTCGAAGCTGGACATAACCCAGATGTCCCTCAACACAGAAATGGATACAGAAAATGTGATACATTTACACAATGGAGTACTACTCAGCTATGAAAAACAATGAATTCATGAAATGAATGGAACTTTGGATGGAACCTGAAAATATCATCCTGAGTGAGGTAACCTTGGCACAAAAGAACACACATGATATGTATTCACTGATAAGTTTATATATCCACAAAAAAGCTTGAAATATCCATAATACAACTCACAGACCATAAGAAACCCATAAGAAAGAAGACCATACCAACGTGTGGAGTCCGACTCAGAAGGGGGAAGAAAATAATCTCAGGAAGTAGAGGGAGAGAGGGGTCTGGGAGGGAAGACAGGAGGGGGAGAGGAAAGGGGGTCCAATTCAGATGCAGGAGGAGATGGGGGAGAAGTACAAAGGGTCAGGAATTTGAAAGGAGGTGTGTAGCAGTGGGGGACAGGCAAATGTGGGTAACCACTAGAAAGTCCCAGATGCCAGGGACCCAAGAGGATCCCAGGACTCAACAGGGAGGGCATTAGCCAAAATACCCAACAAGGAGGAGATTGAACATGTAGAGACCATATCCAGTGGATAGGCATGGTCCCAAGATAAGGGATGGGGGTTACCCACCGAACTCAAAATAATAATCCAGAATTCCTCCTGTCAAAAGGAAATGCAAGGACAAAAATGGAGCAGAGACTGAAGGAAAGGCCATCCAGAGACTGCCCCACCTAGAGATCCATCCCATCTGCAGACATCAAACACAGACCCTATTACTGATGCCAAGAAGCATTTGCTGACAGGAGCCTGGTAAAGCTGTCCCCTCAGAGGCTCTGCCACAGCCTGAGCAAAACAGAAGCGGATACATGCAGCTAATCATCAGACTGAGCACAGGGACCCCAGTGGAGAGGTTAGGGGAAGGACTGAAGGAGCTGCAGGGTTTTCAACTCCATAGGGAGAACAACAATGTGAAACAACCAGACCCTCCCCAAAGCTCCCAGGGACTGAACCACCAACCAAAGAGTACACATAGGGGTGGACACATGGCTCCAGCTGGATATGTAGCAGAGGATTGCCTAGTTGGGCATCACTAGGAGGGGAGTCCCTTGGTCCTGTGGAGACTCCTATCACAGGAGAATGCTAGGGCACTGAGGCAGGAGTGGGTGGGTGGGTGGGTAGGGGAGCACCCTCATAGAGGCAGGAGTAGGGGATAGGTGGTTTGTGAAGGGGAAACTGAGAAGGGGGATCACATTTGAAGTGTAAATAAATAAAATAACCACTAAAAGAATTAAATTAAATTTTAAAAAACTCTATTCCATAATTGTTCCTGTCTGAATAAACTGCAGGGACAAAATTAGAAAGGAGGTCCAGTGACAGGCCCAATGTGGGATCCAACTCAAGGGGAAGACCCAAGGCCTGACACTATTACTGAGGCTATGGTGTGCTCACAAAAAGGGCCCTATCATGACTGCCCTCCAAAAGACCCAACAAGCAGCTGAAAGAGTCCGATGAACATTATTTGCACCCAACCAATGGACAGAAGCTTCTGACCCCTGTGGTTGAATTAGGAAAAAGCTGGAAGAAGCTGAGGAGAAGGGTGACCCTGTAGGAGGACCAGCAGTGTCAACTAACTGGACCCCCACGATCTCTCAGACAAGACCATGCACCAGCTGATATGAGGCCCCCAACACACATACAGCAGAGGACTGCCGGGTCTGGACTCAGTCAGAGAAGATAAGTCAAGAGATTAGAGGCCCCAGGGAGTGGGGAGGTCTAGGGTGGGATGGGGGTGGGGAGGCCTCCTTGTTGAGACTGAGACTGGAGGGGGAGGTATGGGATGTGGAACAGTCAGAGGGTGGACTGGGAGGGGGATAAAATCTGGACCATAAAATAGATTAAATAAAAATTTTTAAATCATAGCATAGTGTAAAATGCACATCAAAACAGCAGGCTCCATTCTGTAAGTATATGTCATTGTTATTTGTCAGTTAAAACATTATAAACAAGAAAACAAAGGAAGACAGGCAGAAACAAGGAAAACATGAACAGTCGGGAGTGTTTGTGATTACAGGGATATTCAAGCGTCTCCCTGCACACATCCCAGGTGCACACAATTCCCTCCAGAGCTGCCCAGGGGTACAGAAGCAAACAAAGATTAACTCACCCTCCAGTGTGTTAATTCTCGATCCC
Organism: Apodemus agrarius; assembly: GCA_964023405.1. Taxonomy (NCBI): domain Eukaryota; kingdom Metazoa; phylum Chordata; class Mammalia; order Rodentia; family Muridae; genus Apodemus; species Apodemus agrarius. The sequence continues at coordinate 11,246,272 of OZ030005.1, forward strand.
AGGAACAGCACTGAAAGAAAAATCCCAATGAGCAACACAGTTTGCTTAGAGGTGAGACTCGAGGACGGACTAAATGTCAGTAGGGACATCCAGCCGGCCATGATGACACAGCCACTCCTCCTCCGTCCTCCACATCAGTGTCAGAGTACAATCCTCTGTCTTGTTTTGTAAGAACGCTAAGTTATCCCCAAGGCCACAGGTAGAGACATTCAAGTATTATTTGGAGCTACAATATGAGTTCAAAGTCAGCCGGGCGGTGGTGGTGCACGCCTTTAATCCCAGCACTTGGGAGGCAGAGGCAGGGGGATTTCTGAGTTCGAGGCCAGCCTGGTTTACAGAGTGAGTTCCAGGACAGCCAGGGCTATACAGAGAAACCCTGTCTCAAAAAAAAAAAAAAAACATATATATATATATATATATATATATATATATATATATATATATATATATGAGTTCAAAGTCAGTCTTGGCGTATTAGTGTGACTATGTCTCAAAACCAAAAGTAAAATGGGGGCTGGGTTTCTGGGGATAGAGGTTCACAAGCCCCCACCCCTAGCTGAGGAGCTATTGATAGTTGATAGCTTCCAGTGAAGGGAGGGTCAGTTTTCTCAGAGGATCATGGCCCCTGGTAGGTTGAGCATACTCCAGCAGATGGCCCCACACCCTTGTGTAGATGGACAGCACACATTTTATTCATTGGATAAATTTTAAAAAGATGACACAATATTGGGATTGGGAGGGAGTGGGTATGGAGTTACAGGGAAGAATGGATCAAAAGACGCCTGTGAGATTCTCAAAGAATGTATCTTAAGTATATCTAATAACAGTTTATATATTACCATGCCCACAGATGGATGCATCCCAGCCATCATCTCAGCAGCGTCTATGGAGATTAACACACAGACCCATAACTGGCCAAGGTGTAGATAAAAGAGACTGCAGGATGCTCGGCCTTAAAGGGAACGTGCAGACTATGTATGTCTTCCTCACAAGACTCAGGAACCATTAGGAAGAGTGGATGGAAAGAACTCTAGAGCCAGACTCAGTAGACGACTTCCGGGATACGGTGTATTCTGAAGACAGACCAAACACCAGCACCGGAAGGGAAGTTGGGCACTGGCTCCTGCTTAGCCTTAGAGCTGTGGGGAGTTGCTGACTGCTGAGAGGGAGAGTCAAATCTTTCTGGCTCAAGACTCTAGTCCGATTACTTGGGAGGCAGGAGCAGGTGGATCTATGCATTTAAGGCCAGCCTGGTCTACATAATGAGGTCCAGGACAATCAGAGCTACATAGTGAGACCAGGCCTCAAAAGCATAAAATAAAATAGAAGTGTAGTCCCTGGTAGGTCAGGCATGCTCCAGTACTAGACCACACACTTATGAGTGTTTGGGCAGCACAAGCTGGTCTGACAGTGCTGACAAAAATGGAACAGAGTTAAGAGGGTGGGGAGGAGAGGTAGATCTCAGGAGAGCTGAGGGCGAGCAGTGTCAGAAACTCCCAAAGAACTATCAAAAGTTTTTTTTTTAAAATTCTGAGCAGAATAATCAATACCATGTAACATTTGTGATTGTAAGAATAAAGCGGGTCTGGATGCAGGAGACACAGCTCTGTACCTTGTGCTCGCGGGCATGCACGAGGCCTTGAGCCCAACCCCCAACACCAGGAAAATTAAATGTCCCCACGTCATCGTCCCTCCCAATCAGGCTCTTCCTAGGCCTTTTTAAAGGTGAACTTGGCCTCAGGCCCCATCACTGCTCCTGACAGTAAGTCTGCAAGTAGGAAATGAGGGTGGGGAGACTCCTCCCAGGGGCTCCAGAATCTCCTTGGCTGGTCTCAGGCCTGAGTGAGGAATAGACTCCTCCCCCCACCCCTCGGTTTTCCCCAGGACTCACCAAGCACCAGCAGGATGACAGGATGAAATGACATGATTCAGGCTCCAGCAACCTGACCAGGTCTGGCTGGAGCAGAGGCCCCGCAGCAGGCACAGGAGGCAGGATGTGTGCACTGGAGCTTACCACGAGGTTTCTCTATGAGGTCACTCGCATGAAGAGGAAGAGGTTTCTCTTCTGGACTTTTCACCCTTTCTCCTAGTCACTGGCTTCACAAGAAGGTGTCAGAGTCTAATAAATGTTTACGGCCCCTAAGTTAGATGCACCTGAGCTCGTTCCCCAACTTGTTTGCCTCTCTGTAAATATGCAAGAGTAAGATTGTACATAGTGTCCCCATTGTAGAGAGTAAAGGCCACCATCTTATGCAAAACATTTCAACATCAACCCAAAGCTCACATTTCCTCTTGTTAATAATAAGAAACGTTGGATGCTATGATTTTTGTAAAAAAAAAAAAATCTGAACTGGATATTTCACATATTAAATGTGTCCTGTCATAGATAATTGTTTTACCATTAAATATTAGTGTGTTTGTGTGTGTGTGTGTGTGTGTGTGTGTGTGTGTGTAAGAGAGAGAGAGAGAGAGAGAAAGAGAGAGAGAGAGAGAGAGAGAGAGAGAGAGAGAGAGAGAGAGAGAGATTACGTAGCAGTCAGAGAACAACTCGCCAAAGTCCTTTCTCTCTCCTCCTACAATGTTGGTCCTGGAATCACCTTCAGGCTGTCAAACTCAGACGCAAGCATCTTTACCCACTGAGCCGTCTCACTGAAGGAGATAATATTTTTTAAAACTAATAAGTATTGTCAGGAGTGGGCATAAATAGGATCCATTTTTACTATTAACAAGAACACGGGGCCTCAACTGTTCTAAGGAATGCTGCCTCTGAGTTAATGAGTCAGGATCATTGTGGACCCAAAAGGCCCTCCCTCCATGCGAATAGAGGGGGTGAAGTGGAAATCACAGTGAAGAATGCTCTTCTTCTTTGGAAATAGCATTATGATTTCACACACACACACACACACACACACACACACACACAGAGAGAGAGAGAGAGAGAGAGAGAGAGAGAGAGAGAGAGAGAATTAAAAATAGAACCCCAGAGTACCCATGGCTCCTGTTGCATTTGTAGCAGAGAATAGCCTTGTTGGACATCAACGGGAGGAGAGGACCTTGGTCCTGTGAAGGCTTGATGCCCCAGTGTAGGGGAATGCCAGCAGTGGGTGGGTTGGAGAACAGGGGGAGAGGGAAGAGGATGGGGGGGGCTTGGAGGGGAAACCAGGAAAAGGGATAACATTTGAAATGTAAATAAAGAAAATGTCTAATAAAAAAGGTAAAATAAAAAGAAACAGAAAATAAAGTGTGACATAATACATGGACATTAAAAAATAGAACCCCGGTAGGACGGGAAATAAGTATAGAAGTGAGATGCCGGCACTCCCTAATCATTGCAATGCTAGTCACAAGATCTGGGATTGAGAAGTCATTCTGAAAGTGGTTGAAGAAAATGTGGTGTACATAGATGGTGGAGTGATGGTGATGATGATGATGATGATGACGACGATGATGATGATACTCAAGATGGTCCTTTCTTGGAATTCCTCCCTCCCTTCCACTTCCCTCCCACCTTCCACACTCCCCTCTCTCATTAGAAAGAAATGAATTTAGGGTCACATGCCGGGCAAGTTCTCTGCTGTTGTATTATAGCTCCAACCCTTTAAACTGTTTTTTAACATAGTTTTCATTTTATTTTATGTGTGTGGGTATTTTGGTTGCATATATGAAAATAAAGAAATATATTACAAACTAACACCTAATGACTTATCATTACACTCATAGATTACTATGTTTCTCAAACCTCAACAGAGAAACTTTTCATAGTCTACAGGGTGGAATTAAATATTTTTATATTACTTTTTAAATATTTTTTGTACAGATACATATTGCTTTTTAATTTTTCCTCCTTATTCTCCTTTAAAAAAAAACATGGTATCATGTAGCCCAGGGAAACCTTGAATTCACTGTAGTCAAAAATGATCTTGAATTCCAGATCCTCTTGTCTTTACCTACTAAGGCCCGGAATGGCAGGTGTGTCCCACCACACTGTCAGGTTTGTTTATTTATTTATTTATTTATTTACCCACTGAATCCAATTAGTGCTTCTCAAATATCCATGGATATAAAGTCAACCTACAACAGACCACACCCTTAAAGAAAACTAATTTTCCCCCTCCCAGAAGTCATCAAAAGCCAATTGAGCCTAAGCTGGAGGTTGGCCCCAGACAGCCCTTACACCATCCATGCTGGATTTCTAACTGGCTTGACCTTGTGCAGGTCACCTTAGCGGCTACAAGTTTGTGAGTAAAACAACTGTAGCACAACATCATCTCACAGCACCTCTCCTCATCTGGTGTCAGGCTGTGTCTGCCTCGCCACTAAGGCACCCAAGTGCCACTCAGGGGAGGCAGAACACAATGCATGCTGGGAGTCCTCAGTCCGTGTTTTCATGGGTGGGAAACAGCAGGTCAGGGATGGACGCTGTGGTGCCCAGTCTCCTGTGTTCCCAGGAGTCACCTGCATCCTGCTGGGAGTTGGGAACTGGGGTCCAAGGGTCAGCACTTCCTACCAAGGCATCTACTAGCCAGGCACGAGGGGAAAGCTCAACCCTGGTCAGGGCGGATCTGGGTTGGTTTGGTTCCGAGAGTACGAAGGGGCCAGGGAGGGAGAAGGCCAGAGAGGGAGAAATCTCCTGGAGATTGAGGTCAGCTCCCACAAGCCCAGTGATCCTTGATGAAGGAGATGGCCCTTGCCTTTCTTTTTTCTTTTTTTTAAATTAGATATATTCTTTATTTACATTGCAAATGATTTCCCCTTTCCTGGTCACCCCCTGAAAGTCCCATCTCCCTTCCTCCTGTTCCCCAATCAACCCCCTCCTGCTTCCCTGTCCTGGTATTCCCCTACACTGCTGCATCAAGCCTTTTCAGGACCAGGGCCTTCTCCTCCCTTTGATGTCCAACAAGGCCATCCTCTGATATATATACATCTGGAGCCATGGAAAACACCATGTGTACTCTCTGGTTGTTTTTGTCCCTGGGAGCTCTGGGAGTACTTAGTGGCTGATATCATAGGAGTTGTTCCTCCTATAGCACTGCAAACCCCTTCAGCTCCTTGGGTCCTTTCTCTAGCTCTCCCATTGGGGACCCTGTGCTCAGTTCAATGGCTGGCTGAGAGAGTCCCCCTCTGTGTTTGTCGTGCACTAGCAGAGTCTCCCAGGTGACAGATATATCAGGCTCCAGTCAGCAAGTACCTGCAGGTATCAATAATAGTGTCTGGGTTTTGTAACTGTATATGGGATGGATCACTAGTGAGGGTAGCCTCTGGGTGGTCTTTCCATCAGTCTCTGCTCCACACTTTGTCTCTGTATCTTCTTCTGTGGGTATTTTGTTCCCCCTTCTGAGAAGAACTAGAGAATCTATACTTTGTTCTTCCTTCTTCTTGGGCATCATTTGATATGTGAATTGTGTCTTGGATATTCCAAGCTTCTGGGCTAATATCCACTTATCAGTGAGTACATACCAACTGTGTTCTTTTGTGATTGGGTTACCACACTTAGGATGATATTTTCCAGTTCCAACCATTTGCCTAAGAATTTCATGAAATCGTTGTTTTTAATAGATGAATAGTATTCCATTGTTTAAATATACCACATTTTCTGTATCTATTCCTCTACTGAGGGGCATCTGGGTTCATTCCAGCTTCTGGCTATTATATATAAATAGGGCTGCTATGAACATAATGAAGCATGTATCCTTATTACATGCTGAGGAATCCTCTAGGTATATGCCCAGGAGTGGTATAACAGGGTCCTCCAGTGGTATCAGGCCTAGTTTTCTGAGGAACCATCAGACTGATTTCCAGAGTGGTTGTAACCAACTTGCAATCCCACCAGCAGTGGAGGAGTGTTGCTCTTTCTCCACATCCCCACCAGCACCAGCTGTGTCCTGAGTTTTTGATCTTAGCCATTTTGACTGGTGTGAGGTAAAATCTCAAGGAATCAGACACACTGAAACTAATAGAAAATAATCTGGGGAAGAGCCTGGAGCACCTGGACACAGGGGAAATTTTCCTGAACAGAACACCAATACCTTATGCACTAAGATCAAGAACTGACAAATGGGAACTCATAAAATTACAAAGTTTCTGTAAGGCAAAGGACACTGTCAATAGGACAAAACAGCAACCAACAAATTGGGAAAAGATCTTTACCAACCCCACATCCGACAGAGGGCTAATACCCAATATATACAAATAACTCAAGAAGGTAGACTCCAGAGAGCCAAATAACCCTATTAAAAATGGAATAAAGAAATAAACAAAGAATTTTCACCTGAGAAATCAAATGGCTGAGATGCACCTAAAGAAATGTTCAACATCCTTAGTCATCAGGGAAATACAAATCAAAAAACCAACCCGTGCTTTTCAAACCGTTTTATTGGCAAACGTGAAGGTATGCGCCCTCCTCAGGGTGACCCGGGGATTGAATACCTTTGGTGGAAAGGAATGCCCAGGAAGGGAAGCTCATTGTGTGAATACTTGGGTCCTCTCTGGACACCTCACTAGATGGAGAACTCTGGGTTTTTATGCTGCGTGACTAACGGCCATGGTCCTCTTAGTGGGGTGTCATGGTTACATGTTCCAGATTAGGTGGTTTGGCGGGGAACTGGCTCCACTCCTGCCACTCCCAAGTCTGAGACTCTCCAGAGTCTGAGCCTGCTCAACTTTCCCCGTTGTCTGGTGGCTCAGGGCCCGTGCTCTGTCCTCACATTGTAGCTTTCAGCCCCTCGTCTATGGTGTTTCCTGAGCCTGGAGACAGAGGAAAGCTCTCCCGTCCATTGCTGAGCTCTCACTACTGTTGTCCTCGGTGTTTCACACAGTTGTGAATTTCAGCATTACCCATGATGCACTGCAATGAGAAGCTTCTCTGACCAAGTTTGAGAACAGCACAAATATATGGCCATAAACAAAAGCATGTAGAGGCACTTTGAGAACATATTCATTCAGCAAAACAACAAGAGTTTTCTCTCCTAAGACGGCTGACCTGAGTAGCCATGTATCGGGGTCAGGGTTAGGATTCAGTTTCTAGCCATGGGATTTGACCATGTTTACAGTACCTGCCTTGTGAGGGGGTATAGGGAGAGGGTGATGCACCATTGGCTGAACCCATGAAGGCAGAACCTGGGCCTGCATCTCATATCTGTTGGTGTGAGCTTATCAGTTGTCATATGTGGCCTGAACTGTTTTCATTTCATTCATTACTACAGTGCATTTTCCAAAATCACCAACTCCCACCAAGTGTCATGAGTGGTCTGTCTGGTTGCCCCATGCCTTCACTGGCTCTTGAAGCTTGTCCTTTTTCATCTTAGATGAATCACCTCTCAGAATGGTATTCTTTTTTTCGGTTTGAATTCCTGTGATTGCACAATTGAGACCAGTTTCGTATAATATTTGGATATGCCTTCTATTTTTGAGAAGTCTCAATGCCCCAGTAAAGGGGAGTGCCAGGACAGGGAAGCAGGAGTGGGTGGATTGTTGAGCAGGAGAAGGGGAATGGGATAGGGCATTTTCAGAGGAGAAACCAGGAAAGGGTATAACATTTGAAATGTAAATAAAGAAAATATCTTTTAAAAAAAGATCTGACTGCAAATAATAAATTAAGTAAGTAAGTAAGTAATTACAGAAATTTCAGAAGCAGTAGGTTGTTGTGAGTTATGTGTGTAAATTCAACTATTTTTGAATTGTGCCTTTTTTCTACATGTTGAATTCTGATCCACCGGTCAAAACGTATATATCAATTATGTAGATATATTCTGTAATATATAAAATATCTATCAGGTATATTATATGTGCATATTATTCTGGTTGATTTTTTGTCAATTTGACTCCATTTGAGTTCTCTGGAATCAGAGAACCTCTGTGGAACGGTGTCTTCCAGTCTGCTTGTATAAAAGCATATGGGGCCTGTGATGGTTTGTATATGATTGGCCCAGGAAGTGACCCTATTAGGAGGTGCGGCCTTGCTGGAGTAGGTGTGTCACTGTGGGTGTGGGCTTAAGACCCTCACCCTGGCTGCCTGGAAGTCAGTCTTCTACTAGCAGCCTTCAGATGAAGATGTAGAACTCTCAGCTCCTCCTCTACCATGCCTGCCTGGATGCGGCCATGTTTTTGCCTTGATGAAAATGGACTGAACCTCTGAGCCTGTAAGCCAGCCCCAATTAAATGTTGTCTTTTATAAAACTTGCATTGGTCATGGTGTCTGTTCACAGCAGTAAAACCCTAACTAATACAGAAGTTGGTACCAGGGACTGGGGTATTGCTGTGATAGGCCTGACCATGCTTTTGTTTGGAAGAATGTGGATTTCCGGACTTTGGATTTGGAAAGCCACACAATGCTTTAAGTGGAGTTTAATGGGCCAGCCTAGTAGGAATATTGAAGACAGTGGTGCTGAGGGTCATTTGAACTGTGTAGGCCTGATGGCCCAAGAGGTTTCAGTGGAGAAGAACTTTAATATATGGCTAAGAGACTGTTTTTGTAATGTTTTGGTGAAGAACATGGCTGCTTTTTGCCACTGTCTGAAGAGACTGCCTAGGGCTATGGTAAAGAGATTTATATTAATTGCATTTGCAAAGGAAGTCTCAAAAAAGCCCAACAAAGACTTTGTTCTCTGGTTAAGTCTGATGAAGAGAATTTTGAACACACATAGTAAGATGAGAAAGGAAAAGTACAAAATATATAGTGTGAGTATTAAAGGGACTCCAGGAAGTGAAATGGAGCTGAATTCAAGGATATTAAATTGAATTAAGGGAGTGGTGATCTGGCAGCAAGATTCCACCCAGCTAAATTTAGGTCCAGGCTTGGTAGTACAAGCCTTTAATCCCAGGAGGCAAAGATAAGCAGATCTCTGAGTTCAAGGCCAGCCTAGAACAGAGCTGTTCTAGGTGAAGAAAAACTTAAATCCAGACTTGGTGGACCACACCTTTAATCCCAGTGCTTAGGAGAAAGGCATGCAGATCTTTGAGTTCAAAGTCAGTCTATGGAGCAAGATTCAGGACAGCCAACTTATAGGCAGTGAAGGAGCTTGGAAAAAGGTAGCTAGTGATAATGTAATAGAACAAGGGGGGCAGTGTTCCAGCTCCTGCAAGCAGCAGAACTCTGCAGCTTCGGCCATGTGTCTCTGGCTTTATATTCAAGAGAAGGAGGAGACTACTGGGACAATTGATGCTAGTTAGCTGGAGTTAAGAAATTAGTGGTCACTAAGAAAAGACCAGCATCAATCACTGAGGTGAAAACTGGGAAGTGTTTTCTGAGAGCACAAAGAAGCTGTATTCCAGAGATAGCCAAGTGTACCTCATGCTGCAGCTGTACTTGGTAATGTGTAAGAATCACCCAGGTGGTACTGGTTTTGAAGGCATGAAGGCATCATGAAGAACAGCTGAGGCTTGGTACTGAGAGAAGCCATAGAAGGCCATTGGTGAAAGTATACCCTCAGTTGTAATTGACAGCCCAGGATTGAAGGAGTCATGCAAAGGAGTTGAGGCTTGGTACAATGAATAGAGCCTATGAGAGGTTTTGGTGAAGCATAGTTATAGTGGAAGACCCTTAGTATACTGGAGATGCCAGTACCATGGGATGACCACCAAGAACAGCAGTGGCAACGGAGTGGATCAATCTGAACTTAGAGTGCTACAGAGGGCAGAGCTGGAGAAGTGATACCAGCTCTTTGGAGATGCACAGAAGATCATGTGTGGATCTCAGACATTGGAACAGGAAGCTGTGAAGCTGAAATTGACTTGGGGTACCCAAGATGTTAAAGATGCCAGAGCCACAGGATGCCTGCCAAGGAAAGCTGCTAACAGGGAGTGGAACAAGCCCAGGAGAAAGAACCTTGTCAAAGTCAACAAAGATGAAAAAGGAGTTGGATATCTGAAGACTGCTTTGCCATCAGACATGGAGATGCAGAGTTTGGACTTTGCCCAGCTGTTTTCCTGTCTTGTTTGGGGATTACAGTTAAGTGATTGGATGAATCTCAAAAGAGACCTTGAACTTTGGACTTTTAGCCCTGTTGAGACTGGTATAGGCTACAGGGACTTTTGAAGTTGGATTAAATATATTTTGCATTATGCTATGTTTCAGTATGGCCCCCATAGACTCATGCTTGAACAAGTCTATGGGGGCCAGGGAATGGAATGTGATGGCTTGTATATGATTGGCCCAGGAAGTGACCCTATTAGGAGGTGTGGCCTTGTTGGAGTAGGTGTGTCACTGTGGGTGTGGGCTTAAGACACTCACCCTGGCTGCCTGGAAGTCAGTCTTCTACTAGCAGCCTTCAGATGAAGATGTAGAACTCTCAGCTCCTCCTGTACCATGCCTGCCTGGATGCTGCCATGTTTTTGCCTTGATGACAATGGACTGAACCTCTGAGCCTGTAAGCCAACCCCAATTAAATGTCTTTTATAAAACTTGCATTGGTCATGGTGTCTATTCACAGCAGTAAAACCCTAACTAAGACAGGGCCATTTTCTTAATTGATGACTGATGGGGGAGGACCCAGTCCACTTTGTGTGGTGGCACAGCTGGCCAGCTGATCCTGGCGTGCAGGAGGTAGCCACAGGGAGAGTACTGAGAAGAGCAGCATGGCTTCTGGCTAAGGTCCGGCCACCACTTCCTGCCCTGAGTCAATGCCTTGTCTTCAGTGATGGTGTGCGACTTGAGAATCTAAAGGTGAAATAAACGCTTTTCTAACAAAGAAAGTTTCTTTTCTTGGAAGCATTTGAGTTCTGTGTCAAATCCATATATTATGAATATCAATTTCCATCTGACAGTTTTTATTCTCGTCAGCACATTTTTTTTAATTTGCTATATTATTTATTTACATTCCAAATGATTTCCCCTTTCCTGGATCCCCCCTCCCTGAAAGTCCCATGAGCGCTCTTCCCTCCCCCTGTTCCCCCATCCGCCCCTTCCCACTTCCCCGTTCTGGTATTCTCCTACACTGCTGCACTGAACCTTTCCAGAAGCAGGGGCCTCTCTTTCCTTCTTCTTGGACATCATTTGATATGTGGATTGTGTCTTGGGTATTCCAGTCTTCTAGGCTAATATCAGTTTATCAGTGAGTGCATACCATGAGTGTTCTTTTGAGACTGGGTCACCTCACTTAGGATGATGTTCTCCAGCTCCATCCATTTGTTTAAGAATTTCATGAATTCATTGTTTCTAATGGCTGAATAGTATTCCATTGTGTATATATACCACATTTTTTTGTATCCATTCCTCCGTTGAGGGACATCTGGGTTCTTTCCAGCTCTGGCTATTATATAAGGCTGCTATGAACATAGTGGAGCATGTATCCTTATTAGGTGCTGGGGAATCCTCTGGGTATATGCCCAGGAGTGGTATAGCAGGGTCCTCCAGAAGTGTCATGCCCAGTTATCTGAGGACCTGCCAGACTGACTTCCAGAGTGGTTGTACCAGCTTGCAATCCCAATATCGTTGTTCTTCCCATGGGGCTGTAAACCCCTTCAGCTCCTCTGGACCACCCCCCCAACTCCTCCATTGGGGACCCCATGCCGAGTCCAATGGTTGGCTGCTAGCATCTGCCTCTGGCAGGCCCCCTCCGGAGACAACCATGATATGCTCCTTTCAGAAAGCACTTCTTGTTGTCCATAATAGTGTCCGGGTTTCGTGACTGTTTATAGGATGAATCCCCAGGTAGGGCATTCTCTGGATGGCCTTTACTTTATCTCTGTTCCATACTTTGTCTCCTTTATGGCTCCTGTGAGTATTTTGTTCACTTTCTCAGAGGATCCAAAGAAGCACCCCTACTTCAGTCCACCTTCTTCTTGAGCTTCCTGTGGTCTGTGAATTGTAACTTGTTTCTTTTGAGCTTTTGGGCTAAAACTCACTTATCAGTGAGTGGATCCCATGTGCGTTCTTCTGTGACTGGGTTAGCTCACTCGGGATGACACTTGGATATCTCCTTTCTCGCCTCTTCTTCAGCCTTTCCTTCTATATTCTTCCAACTCCTCTCCTCTTCTTGTATTGTAACTTTTGTTGTATTATTTTCTTCTCTCTCCCTCCCTCCCCCCTTCCCCCCTCTCTCTCTTCTTTCCCTCCGAAGTGCTGCTCCTCCTCTTGCTCCTTCCCTCACACAGTTTCTCCCCTGTTCCTGCTCCCCTCCTTTTCTGAGAGGGCAGGGCTCCCTCTGAGTATCCCCCTACCCTGCACATCAAGTCTCTGCTAGTCTAGGTTCATCCTTTCCCACAGAGGCCTGTCCCATATTCCCTTTATTAAACATTTTGAAACTCATGTTTTAATGCATGTGTTTTAAATGTCAAAGAATTATGAAAAAACTGTTAAAAGCCTGATTTGCATTAATGAGTTAATATTCATTACTCATTACGGTTCTGCTTTTAGATTAAAATGTAAATTTTTACCTAGGTGGTGGTTGTGCATGCCTTTAATCCCAGCACTTGGGAGGCAGAGGCAGGTGGATTTCTGAGTTCGAGGCCAGCCTGGTCTACAGAGTGAGTTCCAGGACAGACAGGGCTACACAGAGAAACTATGTCTCAAACAAAGAAACAAACAAAAAGCTACTTATTTGCCTGTGTTTTCCTGTCTTGCTTTAAGTGAGTTATTTATATCCTCCTTCAGGCCTCTATCATCTTCATGAGGTGGAATTTCATGTCAAAATCTTGCTCTTCCAAGATGTTAGGGTATACTGGAGTTGCTGTGGTAGGAGAAATGGATTCCGATGGTGTCAGCTAACATTGGCTTCTGTTGCTTATGTACCTGTGCTGGGTGAGAAAGGAGAGGGGAGGAGAAAAGGCGGACGAGATCATGTATGGGGGAGTCAGAAGAGAATCCCAGAGGGCCAGAAGAACGAATGAAATGTGCAGCTCCAGGGGGTGGAGTGGGGGAAACCTCTAGAAAGTCTCAGAGACCTGGGGTGTGAGAGGCTCCCAGGACTCACTGGGGATGGCCTTAGGCAAAATGCACAACTGTAGCCCAACAGAACCTGAAGAAACCACCTCCAGTAGATAAACAGGGCCCCAGTGGAAGGATGGGGCCACACATCCATCTCAAAATATTTGACCCAGAACTGTTCCTGGCTAAGAGAAGTGCAGAGACAAAAATGGAGCAGAGTCTGAAGGAAAGGCCATTCAGTGGCCGGTCCAACTCGGGATCCGTCCCATGGGCGGGCACCAAACCCTGACACTATTCCTGATAGCATGTTGTGCTTGGCAGGAGCCTAGCATGACTGTCCTCTGAGAGGCTCTACCACCATTTGATGGAAACGGATGCAGATACCATTGGACTGAGGACAGGGACTCCTATGGAAGAGCTAGGAGAAGGATTGAAGGAGCTGAAGGGGGTGGCAACCCCATAGAAAGGCCAACACTGTCAACTAATCCAGACCCCTGGGAGCTCCAGAGACTAAACCACCAACCAAAGAGCACACATGGCACAGCCGTGACCCCTGGCACATAAGTACAGAGGACTGCCTTGTGTGGTCTTGTGGGGGAGGGTGCACCTAATCCTATAGAGCTTGATGCCCCAGGGAAGAGGGACAAAGGGGGAGTGATGTGGGGTGGGTGGGTGACTTATGGAGTGGGGGAGCAACGTCTCAGAGGCAAGCAGATGGGGAATGGTGTGAGGAACTCTGGGAAGGGGAACCAGCAAAGGACACAACATTTGGAAAGTAAATAAAATAATTAAACAAAAAACCCATAAAGCTAGAAACCATAATGTATGAACTCAAAGGTGGGGAGAGAGAGAGAGAGAGAGAGAGAGAGAGAGAGAGAGAGAGAGAGAGAGAGAGAAAGTTTTGATAAAGCATTATGAAACAAAAAACATCCAGAAACGTAGGCTTCCATTCTGGAAATGGGTTACATCTATTTGGTATGTCAGCCAGAAGAGCTCTGTGGAATCCCTGAAACAACTAAGTCTATTTCCAAAGCTATTGGTTGCTCTCTACAAATTGACTACAGTGTATTAGTTCAGAACACCACACCTTCAAAATTCATTGAACACGGAAAAGTTGAGCTAGTGATGACCTATAGCCTTCACCTATACTGTTGAGTGTTCAAAGTACTATAAGTTACAGTGCACACTACAAAAGAAGAAAGGTCACTGGGTAAGGGGTGTGGAGCATAGATACTGAGAAGTGTAATCAACAGTGACTCAGTGTTCTGCTCCATGTGCACGAATATACCTGTGTACGCATGCGCGTGTGCATATTTGTCTCTGTGAATCTCCCAGTGTATCCTTGTGTAGAACACCTCCCTCTACCCACCCTCAGCCTGCCTTTCCCTTTCACTGCTCCTTTTTCTTCCATTCCTGATCAGCACACACCATCAAGGAACACGGACCCCGTGAGTATGTTCAGGTCATCCAGTGGCAGTTGTGTTGAGTGTTTGTGGTTACAGCTACACACACAATGTCACACGGAGTCCTGCTAGTTCACACTTGAGTATGCACAGTATTGGCCAATGTAAATTTAATAGAAAACATATATTTAATAGGACATGGAATCATATGGGCACTTGTATAGCCCTAATTTCTCCACTCATCTCTGAACAACAATGAAAACAGGGTTTGAGTCCTTACAGTCCATATGTCCAAGACCCACATGGGGGGCAGATGCTCCATCTTCAAAAATACCCCTGATGTTCTCCATAAGACCTGTCACAGATCAGGGACCCAGCTTTCAGCTGCATCAGTACATCCCAGTCAGACTCAGCAGGGAGAGCCAAGGAAGCCTTTAGGGTTCACTGGGCTCATTGCACAACTAGGGATGTGAAGGCCGCTGGACAATTCCAGTGCCGCTCATTCAATAATGTGGGATGTGGATGGGTCTGAAGAAACAGCTAAAGGAGGTGTAACTGTGTCTCTGGAAACATTCAGGGCAGTGAAACTAGGGCTCTGGAAGTTACTGCAACATAGTCTTTCCAAATGCTCACACTGAAAGGATAAAAAATACAGCTCTAACTCCAGCCTCCTAAGAAGCCCTAAACACCTCAAATTCCAGACCCTGCTCTTTGTTAGAAACTAGATAAAAAGGCCTTGAGTATGTGATCCTGGCCCTATAAGAGAAAATGAGCTAACTAGTTGCTATCCGGCTTCTATAGAAAACTGATTGGTCCTTGGAGCATGGGCTTGGATAATTTAAACTGATTGGCTTAAAAGCTATGGAGTGGTACAAATCGATTGGCTTGTGATGTGCAGGCTTTGTTATGAACTTATAAAAGCTGTCCCGATTCTGCACTTGGGGTCCTCAGTCCTCTACCCCTGCATGGTGTATGACTGTGAACCCCAGAGCCTCTGGAATAAAAATCCTCTTGCTGTTGCATCAAGACTGTTTCTTGCGAGTGATTGGGGTGTCGACTTCCAAGGCATGGGGTGCTGGGGCGCCCTTATTTTTCTGGGTCTTTCAACACTACCATGTGTACAATTCAACTCCTGGATGGGGACCAGGGACCTAGCTTTCCACACCAAGCTGATATTAAGAGAAGGCCTTAGTGGCTCCTTCAGGCTTTTCCAGTAGTGACCATGTGTGTCTCCAGGTGTGCCCAGGCTCAGCGTCTGGCGATGACTGCATATGTGCTGGGCTCAGCCATGATATCTGTGCTCCGCGAGGTCCCAGCTCCAACTGCCCTCTGTGTGAGGGAGTGATGGTCCAGCTGGGCATAGGTCACCTCTGGAAGGTCTCTTGAAACTGTCGTCTGGAAGAGAGGGACCCAGGAGAATTGAGGTAGCTGAGGGAAGGGGAGGAGCTATAGAGTGAGACTCTAACCTGCTCTGTGAGTCACAGCGGTGTCATGCTGTGCTTCTCACCCAAGGGTGCTGGGATTGGATTACATGGCCCAGAGACGTGGCAGAAGTGGCTTCTGCCCTCTCTGGTTTTGAATGCTCTGTCTGGGAAAGGCAGATGCTATGAAGAGCCCTGCGGCCTGTAGCCATTAGAATGTGCCGCTCAGGACAAGGATCCTCTGTCCACTAGGCCTGAGGTGATAACAGCTACAGACAACGGTTTGTTTTTTTTTTTTTTAAATTCTTCTGCCCCTAAATTCCTTACCCAAGAGACTGAAGACATGTTACTAAGCTGCTAAATTTGGGAACAGCTTTGTTAGCTAGCAGTAGATTCTGAATACAAATACCTACCCGGGATTCTGTCTGTCTGTCCTCAGGAAGCCTGTTATCTGCAACTATGTTTATAGAAAAGACACCACAGGTTAAATGTTCTTTGGCAAACACTAGAAGACAATTATTACCACTTTATATCAGACCACCACCCTCTAGAATGTTTCTAGATGGTTTTCATCCAACTTGGTTCCCAATATACTGGGTAACCCCCTCCTTGCTTCTCAGAGCCCTTACCTGGAGTCATCTCCGGGCCATTAGTAGCGAGGTTGAGCCTGAGCAGAAAGAATAGACGATTAGAGACTGGTTGGAGGCAAAGGACAGGACAGTGCTATGGGAGTCATTCCAGGGTTCTCACCTCTCCTCTGGCCTCTGCTGCTGTCTTTTGTTGTCTGGGAGTCCTGAGAATAGTCAATAGTCCATATTTAGGAGGGATTTCTTGCTCCCAGCATGCCCACCAGTCCCCTGAGAGCCAGCTCTCACCACAGATACCTACCCTGCTTTTTCTGACAGTGGCTAAGGAGGCAGAAGAGAAAGAGGGAGAGACAAAGGAGGAAAACCACAGCGACCACAGGAACAATATAGATGCTGTATGTCTTCAGCCACGATGTATCTAGGGAAGATGGGAACCAGGCTATCATGAGCATACTTTTACCAAGTACCTACTGAAGAGCACACATATGCTGGGTGGTATTCATGAGCCTGTGACTGTGTAACATTGTATGTGTAGAGTGTCATCAATAACATGTAATCAGTATCCTTGTGTTACCTGTCACACATGTTGACCTGCTTTATGTTCTGGGGTAGCCACTGTCAGGGCCCTTTTAAGGACTGAAAAGTCAGATGTGCTAATGATATTCATTCGGGGTCCCACAGCTAAGAGCACTAACTTCATGACTGACATCACGTAGAACAGCACTGCCCACTGCACTCTGTGGAGCTGTGCGGAGACTGACAGCCAGTGAGAGAAGAAGCAGGACTCCCTCAGCACAACCACCTTGGGCTTCCTCCCACTGAGGTTAACTTCTTGTATGTTCCCCGGGGCAGCCCCTGACAGACACAAGCTCAGTCCCAATGTTGTCCTGTTGCCTGATGCCCTGAAGACAGCATCTAGTGCCCGTCTCATCCTCGTCCTTAAATACACCCTTCTCCACTCACTGTTACACTGTAGAGGTCACCACACAAGATGGAGTCCACATGCTCCCTCTTCATGGATGGTACCCACTGCCCTCCCTTCTTCCTGAGGTTGAATCTTCAATGTTGTTTAATGAAAGTCAGACAATGGCTGTTATGAGGCTATTCCCTCGAACCCTTGCCCATGTCCAACTCAAGGCCATACATGTTATTCTGTCCTTTCCACATACCATATCACAACTTAAATAAGACATGTCATAGGCATGCACATGATATATTTATAATTATATATTACCTATGCAAATGGAGTTACCCACAAAATGCAATGATATTACAATTAATCGTGGACCTATGGTAAGATTATAACTGATGTAAAAGCTTTCTATGCCCTACTGGCATTGTACCTGCCATGGAGTCATGGTTGCCTGCAGCATTTGGTGTAACATTTCTGCAGGACCACAGTCTAAAAGTTGCTCACTCTATATACCATAGGCCAGGTGTGCAAAAGACTGTGTCTTCTAAGCTGCTATAAAGACCACCTTGTTCACACAATGATACAATGGCTACCAATGATGCATTTCTCAGAACACAGATGTCACATGACCACGTTGCCTATGGACACAAGTTCCAGAACAAAGCAGCATTAAGTGACTCATGGCTGTCCATTCCCATGAAATGTAAATAAACACAGCTGATGTGCTGTGGATATGGCTCAATGAGTAAAGCATTTGGTGTGCAAGAGTGAAAACCAGAGTTTGGATTCCCAGAGCCCACAGAAAAAATTAACTGGATGTGACTCCCTCCCTATAATCCCAGTGCAAGGAGAGAAAGACCAAATATCTCCTGAGCAAACTGGCTAGCCAGACTAGCGGAAACAGTAAATTCTGGGGTCAGTCAGAGATTGTACTTCAATGTGGAAGGTGGAGAACACTTAAATAATAAGTTTAGCATCAGTATGGACTTACACATATATGCATATCTATTCTCCTGTACCCATATGCATGCCAACACAGTGAACACACAAACACACATATGTACATAACCCACATATCTAGGTAAATAAAAAACATAATAAGGAAATATAAAATAAAAGTATATGCCAACCGTAGAGAGAATATCTTGGGTATTGTATGGATGCATCACCCATCAATTAAAAAACCTATGGCCAGGCTGAAGAGATGTCTCAGCGGGTAAGAACACTGACTGCTTTTCCAGAGGTCCTGAGTTCAATTCCAAGAAACCACACAGTAGCTCAAAAGCATCTGTAATGGATCCAATGCTTTCTTCTGGTGTGTTTGCAGATAGCTACAGTGTACTCATATACATACAATAAATAAATCTTTTAAATAAATCTTTTTTTAAACTATGGCATATAGGAAAAGGTAGGATAGAAGGTGGAGCCCATGAGGCAGAAAGGATTCTGAGACAGAGACAGGCTCAGAGTCATCAGGGAAGATGTGAGGAGGCCAGATGCAAGGGCACCAGCCATGGCAGAATTTAGGTTAGTACAAATGGGTTCTTCTACATCATTAGCTAGGGATGGAATGAGCCTAGCTCTGTGACCTAAGTATTTGTAAATATATATTGGGGTCTCAGTTTTAATTCCGGGAGCTTGGGGCCAGAAAGAAAATAGCACATTACAGCTAACTTCTATCACATAAACTAACATATAAATAACATGTCATTTAATACTGAATGTTATCTTTCAAGGATATAAATTATACAAAACTATCATAATAAATGGTGTTTACTACATCTGGGTTATAGTAATAAGTATTATGTTAAGTTATATAGTGTGAATATTAAATAGCATATTCAAAATGGAATAACATGCATTATACTAATATATAAAAAATACATTATGCTTCTTTCCAGTCTGTAACTGTCAGGGAACACATCATGTACTCCAGGCCCGCCATAAACTACCCACACCCAGAGGCAGCTTGGCCCCCAAGATTTCTGATAGCGCCAGGTTCAGAGGTGAGTTCTCCCACCACCCCAATACCTGGCATAACTGGGACCCTCCAAAGCCCAAAGCACACAGGACCTCCCACTCTGCTGAGACATATCTACCTTCCAATCCACAACTGCACTGGGAGCAGATCTTGTGCTCCAGGTCCCCCAACCCATACCCAGAGACAGCTTGACCCCAAGGAGTTCTGGCACCACCAGGTACACAGTTCCTGATGCCCCACTACACCCCAATACTTGGCGTAACTGGGACCCAACACCTACTGCTCTGTTGGAGACACATCTTCCTTCTGGACCTCAACTGTGCCCGGAGCATATTTGTGGTCCACCACCCCCAATCCTGCTCACACCCAGAGTCAGCTTGACTCCCAAGGGGAATGTCACAGCCAGGCTCACAGAGGAGGTGCTCCAGACACTCTCCCACACCCAGAGACAGCCTGACCCAAGGAGGCCCAACATAACCAGGCTCACAGGAGAGACAGGCTCCACTCAGAGACAGCAAAGCTAGTTAACACCTGAGATAACCAGATGGTGACAGGCAAGTTCAAGAACATAAGCAACAGAGACCAATGACATCTGGCACCATCAGAAGCCAGATTTCCCACCACAGCTAGCCCTGATACCCTAACACACCAGAAAACCAAGATTCAGACCTAAAATCCCATCTCATGAAGATGACAGAAGACCTTAAGAAAGACATAAATAAATCTGTTAAAGAAATATAGGAGAACACAGGTAAACAGGTAGGAGCCCCTAATGAGGAATTGCATAAATTCCTTAAAGAAATACGGGAAAACATAAAAGAGATGAAGGAATTGAACAAAATTATCCAGGATCTAAAAATGGAAATAGAAACAATTAAAAAAATCACAGACAACTCTAGGTATGGAAAACTTATGAAAGTGATTAGGAGTCACAGATACAAGCATCACCAACAGCATACAAGAAGTAGAAGAGAAAATAACAGTTGTAAAAGATGCTATAAAAAATTGAAAAAGCAGTCAAAGAAAATGCAAAGTGCAAAACCTCCTAACCCAAAACATCCAATATATACAAAGATTTCAAGAAGTTAGACTCCAGAGAACCAAATAACCCTATTAAAATGGGGAACAGAGCTAAACAGAGAATTCTCAACTGAGGAAACTAGAATGGCAAAGAAGCACCTAAAGAAATGTTCAACATCCTTAGTCATCAGGGAAACGCAAATCGAAACAACTCTGAAATTCCACCTCACTCCAGTCAGAATGGCCAAGGTCAAAAACTCAGGAGACAGCAGATGCTGTGGAGGATGTGGAGAAGGATGGTGGGATTGCTGGTGGAATTGCAGACTGGTACAAGCTGTTTGGAAATCAATCTGGCAGTTCCTCAGAAAACTGGAAATAGTTTTATCTGAAAACACAGATATACCACTACTGGGCATATACCCAAAAATTGCTCCAACATATACCAAGAACACATGCTCCACTATGTTCACAGCATCCCTTTTTTATAATAGGCAGAAGCTGGAAACAAGCTCAGATATCCCTCAACAGAAGAATGGATACAGAAAATGTCGTATATTTACAGAATGGAGTACTACTCAGCTATTAAAAACCGATGAGTTCATGAATTTTGCAGGCAAATGGATGGAAGTATATCATCTTGAGTGAGGTAACCCAGACTCAAAAGGACACACATGGTATGTACTCACTGATAAGTGGATATTATCCCCAAATCGAAGAATACCCACAATACAACTCACAGATCAAATCAACCTTTACAAGAAGAAGACCAAAGTGTGGATGCTTCAATCCTACTTCGAAGGGGCAACAAAATAATCATGGGAAGTAGAGGGAAAGGGAGACCTGAAAGGGAGAGAAGAGGGGGAGGAAAAAAAGGGGGCGGGATCAGGTATAGGAAGAGACAGGAGAGAAGTCCAGAGGGTCAGGTGAATGAAGAGAGATGTGCAGCAGTGCAGAACGGGGAAGCTGGAGGGGGGAGTGCCAGGGAAGCAAAAGAGTCCCAGGTCCCAACAGGAAAACATTAGCTGAAACACCCAACATGGGGGAGATAGAATCTGAAGAGACTCCCTCCAGTAGATAGGCATATCCCCCAGTTGAGGAATAGGGCCACCTACCCATTTCAAAAATTTTAACCCAGAATTGTTTCTGTGTAAAGGAAATGCAGGAACAAAATATGGAGCAGAGACTGAAGGAAAGGCCATCCAGAGACTGCTCCACCTTCGAATCCATGCCACCTGCAGACCCCAAGCCTGGAAACTACTACTGATGCCATGAAGTGCTCCCAGACAGGAGCCTTACTGTGGCTGTCCTCTGAGAGGCTTTGCCAGCAGCTGACTAAGACACATGCAGATACTCACAGTCAGTCATCAGACTGATCCCGGGGAACCGTATGGGAGAGTTAGGAGAAGAAATAAAGGAGCCGAAGGGGATTGTAACCCCATAGGAAGAACAACAATATCAACTAACCAGACCACCCAGAACTTCCAGGGACTAAACCACTAACCAAAGAGTATCCATGGCTGGGTCCATGACTCCAGCTACATATGTAGCAGATGATTGCCTTATCTGGCATCAATGAGAGGGAGGCCCTTGGTCCTGTGGAGGCTCGTTGCCCCAGTGTAGGGGGATTATGGAGGGGTGAGGCAAGAGTGGGTGGGTGGGTGGGTGAGCACCCTCTTAGAGGCATATAGGAGGGGGAGTGTGATGGGAGGTTTCAGAGGGGAGACTGGGAAGGGGGACAACATTGAAATGCAAATAAAATAACCAATTAAAAAATAAAGTACAGGCTGGTGAGATGACTCAGTGGTTAAGAGCACCGACTGCTCTTCCGAAGGTCCTGAGTTCAAATCCCAGCAACCACATGGTGGCTCACAACCATCCATAATGAGATCTGATGCCTTCTTCAGGTGTGTCTAAAGACAGCTGCAGTGTACTTACATACAATACTAAATAATAATAAACCTTAAAAAATAAAAATAAGAATAAAACACAACACGTAATTAAAAAAACATTATACTGTTACACCAATAATACTGCTTATATGTTTATATAATTCATATATATTTAAATAATTCAATATAAATTTAGTTTTAGATCTGAATTTTTAATGTGTTTCTTTGACTTGCCCTATCTCTCCTGTAATACTCAGAAGGGCAGAAACATTTCTCTTCCCTCTCCAAAAGTTTCTACTTTATCTCACTGTGTGACCAATGCATTTCAAATGAGAGGATATTTATCAACAAATTCAAAGACAGGATGGGGACCCAGGTCTGTTCAGCTGGGAAACACGTCATGGCACGTCCCGCCACAATGGCACATAATAGGCTCTTTATCTTGGCCCCTCTGTTTTCCCACACCCTGTGCTTCCATCCACCATCGACCTGCCTGAGCGAGGAGCTTAGCTTTACACTAACACAGCCTAGATCAGAACGAGCCTAGGAGACTCAGGACCACGTCTCCCCCTCAGAGGGTTGTGGCCAATGTGCAGCAGCACCTAGGGAGCGGTGTAGCCCAACCGCCTGAGGCAGGGGAAGTGAGAAAAGGTTATTCAGAATCACACGGCTTCTGCGACTGACTATCGATCACAGGTCCCACCCTTCCTGTGGCACTTTCCTCTCAGGGACTCCTCCCAGTTTGTCTGGCATGGACACTGAGAAAGTCCCCTTATTGGTCATAAAGACAGAACTGGCTCAAGGTGGCCCTGATGCTGTTGCTCACACAGTGTGTACAGTAAGACACGTACCACAAGGGGGTAGCATAGAGCTGAGCAAGTGTCTGGCTGTCTCCGTGGAGACTGCTTCTGCCTCTTCCCAGGGTCTTCAGAATTTGGTGTCTTTGACCAAAAGTTAATTTTCTTCATATTTAAAATAGGAGGAGGCTGGAGAGCCTGTCTCAGAGGTTGAGAGCACTGACTGCTTTTCCAGAAGTCCTGAGTTCAATTCCCAGCAACCACATGGTGGCTCATATCCATATATAATTAGATCTGGTGCCCTCTTCTGGCATGTAGGCAGGCATACATGCAGATAGAACAGTGTGAACATAATAAATCTTAAAAAAAAATGGCTCCCTGGGCATGGGCATGCTGGCATACACCTTTAATCCCAGAACTCAGGAGGCATGGGCAGAAGGCTCTCTGTGAGTTCAAGGTTAGCCTGGTCTATGTGGCAAGTTACAGGCCAGCCAGCATTACATAGAGAGATCCAGTCTCAAAAACAAAATAAGGGAACACAATAACAACAAAAAATAGTATCAATGACATCGTAATTCCTGATTCCAAAGCTACACAAAGGCTGATTGTGACATCAACCCAACATATAAGCTCTAATAAACTATACACCAGCACTGAGGCAGGGTGAAGGATTGAGAGCTTATGAGAGCCTCTGTGTAGACCTCTTCTCCATCCTAAGAATTGATTCAAAATGGGTGAACTGCCAATCACTCAGTCACAGACCATGAGAAACACCTGAAAGTACAGGGCATGGAAAACAGGAAACCTGACAGAGTTCCTCCTTCACCCTCCTGCTAGGGGAGGGGACGCGGTGACCCTTCCTTCTGTGCTCTCCTCATTTGCTCTGCTTGGCTTCATGGAATCCTGGGAAGACCTGGAGGAACGTGGGGAGTCGACTTTGAAAACTTCCTGGACCTGACTCCAGGCCGTTCTGGAGCCTGACCACAGAGAAGTCATTTCATATGAAAGCGCCCCCATAACCAGGGTCCAGGTCGTCCCACCAGCCATCTTTGAACCACATCGCCTGTCTAGTAAGATGGTGCCTCACTAGAGGAGATTTCCTGCAGCCATGACAGGCTCCGACTTGGTAGAAGGACAGGAAAATGTACTGTGTCCAGTGAAAAGACATAAATCACCTTGAGAGCAGACTGCTGGGGCTCAGTTTCTACCCAGTGAGAAGTGACAGCTCTGTGCTCTACCCCTCAGGCTGTACCTGTATCCAAGTCATTCACGGTAAGGGGTGCATGTGATAAGGGGGTTGGGGAAAGGAGCTTTGGGGTAAGAAAAAACAGAGGAGATGGAGGCATGGAGTAACAGCTACGGTTAGAATCCACGGTTCTAAGAACAAACCTGAGATCATTGTTGGGCCTGGGGCAGAAACATGTGTGACAGGAACCTGGGTGACAGGAAGCTTGGTGACAGGAACCTGGGTGACAGGAACCTGGGTGACAGGAACCTGGGTGGCAGGAACCTGGGTGACAGGAACCTGGGTGACAGTTTCCTTGATCACCCTTAGCTCCAGGATGTCACTGCGTTGGGACCAGGCGTTCTCATTTGCATAGATACAGGAATAACGTCCAGTAAAGGTGTCATTCACTGGCCCAATGAGGAATCTATCCTCTCTCACATTAGGACTAGTGTTCTTTTCCATAAAGATGATGCTGTCCTTCTCCAAGCGGACTATGCTATATTCACCAGAGGTTGAGCACACAACAGTTACAGAACTCCCTTGGGCGATCTCAGGACCTGGTTCAGCGCGGATGGTGGGATCAGACCGAGAGCCTGGAAAAGAGCAGAGCAGGAGTCTCAGTTTACACAGTGAGAACAGAGCCAGAACAGAAAGCCAATTTAGGGGCACTACTCCATTTTCTTACCAAATTTAGAGTTCTCTGGACATGAGCCAACTCCCGCATTGCAACATCTCTACTTTCCGTGCATTAATACCCATCGCATGGCACTAAGGACCTTATTGGCCACATGTTGGGTCTGGTAAAGATCGAGCCAGGGCAACCTCAGAACAACAGTCTAGACATGTCTGCTGCGGAGCCCACTGCCCCCTGCTTACTTCAGGGACCCCTGCATTCTCTACCTTTATCTCCACCTTCTTTCCACTCTGTTATTGGAGCTTTAAAAGCCTACATGGTTCAAACTAGATATAGGAGCACCCCCCTAAAATCATAGATGTATATACTTACATCAAGAGACAAATTTATTATCAGAAATGTTTTCAATGTAAATCTGTTTTATCACAAATGTTTCTAATTCCACGTTCAATTAATTTAGAAAGAGTTTTTATATCTACCATTTTATATGTAAATTTTTCCATGAAATAGTCAATTTTAGTGTGTTCTTCTATATATTTCTTCAATTTTACCAGAAATATATTCCATGTAAATCTTCAATTTTATCTGAAATATTTATAATTCCACCTTCAATCAACTTAGGATTATCTTTATGCCTATCACTTTATCTATATAATTTCCATGATAATCATTTTAGCATGTTTTTCTATATATTTCTTCAATTTTATCAGAAATATTTTCCATGTAAATCTTCAAGTTTATCAGAAAATGTTTATAATTCTACTTTCTTTTTTTTTAATTTTTCCAGACAGGGTTTCTCTGTATAGCCCTGGCTGTCCTGGAACTCACTCTGTAGACCAGGCTGGCCTCGAAATCAGAGATCTGCCTGCCTCTGCCTCCCAAGTGCTGGGATTACAGGTGTGCGCCACCACCACCGGCTATAATTCCACTTTCAATCAATTTAGGAATAATTTTATGCCTACCATTATTACACCTATATAAAATTTTCCATGATAATGTTCAATTCTAACATGTTTAAAATTTTTAACACCTAAAATTTTCTACAAGTGTATCAGAAATATTTTCCATGTAAATCTTCAATTCTATCATAAAATGTTTCTATCTCATATTTAGTTTAGCAATGTTTTACATGTCTACCACTTTACTCTTTAATTTTCCATGAAAATTGTCAATTTTAACGTGTTTTTCTATGTATCTCTTCTATTTTACCTGAAATATTTTCCATGTAAATCTTTAATTTTATCATAAAGTGTTTTTACTTCCCTTTTCAATAAAAAGAGACAAATTGAAAGCATATTAATCTACCTTTTTGTGAAGGTGACATGGATCATTGACCGCCCCCGCCTTTATCTCTTTCCACGTTCACACATGTATAGTTGCTACTCATAAAGCACAACAAGCCCCCGGCCTTATTTATGAGTAAATGAGATTATCTGCCCGAGACCAACATTCTCTAGTCTGCCTTCCTCCCTTGAATAATTCTTTTACCACTTTTAACATCTTCTAGAGACGCCCTCTATGATCCTATGGTGTGACTTCTATAAGAACACAATTTCTTCCATTTGAAGGAAAATTATGGGAGGGAAAACTAATGCTGAGAAAAGAATTGTCCAATATAACGGCATCAAGATTGCAACTAATGTGAGGAGATGAGCATATGACTCTCAAGAGACAGGTGAGATCAGAGATGCGCTCCCTGGGATGACAGAGGAGAGATACTTCCACTGAGATCCAAGAGACAAGAGCAAATGCCTTGCACATAGCAAACAGGGGCAAGGAGACTCAAACACCGATGTAACAGGGAAGCCACACAGGATACACCAAAAATATGGCTACTTGAACATGCTCTGAACAAAACCAACACCAGTTGACATCCCAGCTTGGTGGAGGGATCTCATGGGATGCCATTCGTAGATAAAGAGTTACAAGTGTTTAATGACTGCCGAGAGAGGAAAATTAGTTTTCCCCCAGAGATGAGCCTCTTAATTAGTTATCCAATATCATTTAGTAATCTCTAAAAGCACATACAGATAAGCAACACTAAACATTAAACAGAAGGTTTTCTCTCTCTCTGTGTGTGTGTGTGTGTGTGTGTGTTGGTTTTTCGAGACAGGGTTTCTCTGTATAGTCCTGGCTGTCCTGGGAACTCACTCTGTAGACCAGGCTGGCCTCGAACTCAGAAATCTGCCTGTCTCTGCCTCCCAAGTGCTGGGATTACAAGGCGTGCGCCACCACGCCCAGCATGTGTGTGTATTAATAATAAAGAAAAAGGCCATGAATTTGAGAGGGATCATAAAAAGGAGGTACATAGAAGGGGTTAGGTTTATAGAGATGGGGGAAATTATACAATTATATTTTAATTAAAAATAATTTTGAGCTGGGCAGTGGTGTCGCACGCCTATAATCCCAGCACTTTGGAGGCAGAGGCAGGCGGATTTCTGAGTTCGAGGCCAGCCTGGTCTACAGAGTGAGTTCCAGGACAGTCAGGGCTATACAGAGAAACCCTGTCTCGAAAAAATAACCAAAAAAAACCACAATAATTTTGAAAAATTAAGGTGCATGATGAATAGTTCACAGGACCAGAAAAGACTCTGTTGAGATAAACATGTGAAGCCTCTGGGATAAAACATAAATAAAGGCTTCTGGATAAAATAGTAATAATCAAAACACTAAACACACAGAACAAAAAATAATATTAAAAGCTGCAGGGGAAAAGGCCAAGTAGCACATCAAGGCAGGCCTATTGGAATTACACCAGACTTCTCAATGAAGACTAAAAGGAAGAAGGGCCTTGACTATCTCTAAGAGACCATGAATGCCAGACCAAACTAATATATCCACCAATACTTTCAATCACCATTAATGGAGAAATCAAGATAATACATGACAAAGTCAAATTTAAACAACTCCAGCCTAACAGAAAGTACTAGAAGAAAAACTCTAACCCAATAAGGTTAACTAGACCCATGAAAACAGAGGCAATAAAACATATCACACCAGCAAAACCTAAAAAGGGAACACACACACACACACACACACATGCACAAACACACAAACACACGTATACACACACACACACACACACACGTACACATGCACGCACAGCACCAATATAATAGGAATTAGCCATCATTGGTCATTAATATCTCTCAATATCAGTGGACTCAATTCCCCCAATAAAAAGGCACAGGCTAACACAATGAGTGTGAAAGCAAGATCCGTCCTTCTGCTGCATACAGGAAATATGTGTGAGTATCAAAGATAGACATTACTTCAGAGTAAAGGGTTGGAAAAATGATATTCCAGGCAAATAGACCAAGAAGCAATTGTAGCTATTAGAATTGTAGCAATTCTAATGTCTAACAAAATAGACTTCCTACCAGCATTAATCAAAAGAGTTGAGGGAGGATGTGGGTCTCCTTGATCTCATGGATCATCAACCAATATGATCTACAAGGGCAGTGGCAGCAGAGACAATGGGGAGGGGCAGGTTTCAGAAGCCCCATGAGTATGTACAGTGAATGACCACACTGGAACCACCTATCAGACGGCAAATCAACTTTATTTAGAGTGATTCAGAGCTTACAAAGTTTTGGGGGACTGAGCCAGGATGGGCAAAGTTCATTGTCTGAGGGCTGAGCGTACAAAAATGCCTCATCAACATGGGGAAGCATTTCGGGAATCTCGGGTGCTAGCTGAATAGATTCTTATGAGGGGAAAGGAAATTGATCCTGCCATCTAACTAAGGCTATGTGATATTTCTCAGAAGCAGATGTAGGGGCTTAGAATTCCCCAGACAAGGTCAAAGAAGAAGCCCCACTTGAAGGGAGTTTCCCAGAGGGTATGTATTCATAGTGGACTTCAACCTTAATTAGCAGAGTTTTCCCACAGAAAGGCACTTCATACTCAGGAAGTCCACATCTGTCAAAGAAACATTACTAAACTTAAATCACACAGCAAACCTCACACATTAATAGTGGAAAACTTCAGTATCTCACTTTCACCACTGGACAGTTCACTGAGACAGAAACTAGAGAAAGAAATAATGGAGCTAACAGACTTTATGGCTCAAAAGGACCTAACTGGTATCTACAGAATAGTGAACACCTAAACACAAAAGAATAGACCTTCTTCTCAGCACCTCATGGAGTATTATCAAAAATGACCACAGTTCTTGCTTATAAAACAAGTCTCAACATATACAAAACATTAAGATAACCCCTGTATCCTATCAGACCACCAAGGGTTAAAGCTATCCACAAAAACAGAAACAACAGAAAGCCTACAAACTCAGGGAAACTGAACAATTCACTACTTGAATGACTTTTCTGTCAAGACAGAAACAAAGATATAATTAAAATCTTCCTAGAATCCCATGAAAATGAATGCACAACATACCCAAATGTATGGGACATAATGAAAGTAGAACTAAGGGCAAAGTTCATAGCAAAAAAAGGGCCTTCATAAAAACATTGGAGAGAGGGACTGGAAAAATGGCTCGGCACTAAAGAACAGTCCAGAGGACGCAGGTTCAATTCCTGCCACTTGAATGGCAGCTCACAACTGTCTGTAACTCCAAGATCTGACACCCTCACACAAATCCAAAAGATCAGTAGGTCATATTTCAGAACCCTATACTCCACAAAATTGGGAAATCTAAAAGAAATGGGAAATTAATTTCCTTGATAAATACCATTTACAAAAATTAAATTAAGAGCAGACAAACAATTTAAATTGATATATCACCGCTAAGGAAATAAAAAGTCATTAAAATCTCCCAATTTGAAAATAAATAAATAAAGCCCAGGACCAAACAAATTTAACACAGAATTTTACCAGACTTTCAAAGAAGACACAATACCAGTACTACACAAATTATTCTACAAAATGTAAACTAAAGGAACACTGCCAAATTGATTGTATGAAGCTAATTTCACATTGATACCCAAACCACACAAATATTCAGCAAAGAGATTTAGAGAACAAAATTTTTCATAAGCATTGAGGCAAAAGCACTCAATAAAAAATTGCAAACCAGGAGCCGGGCGTGGTGGCGCACACCTGTAATCCCAGCACTTGGGAGCCAAAGGCAGGCGGATTTCTGAGTTCGAGGCCAGCCTGGTCTACAGAGTGAGTTCCAGAACAGCCAGGGCTACACAGAGAAACCCTGTCTTGAAAAACCAAAAAAAAAAAAATTGCAAACCATATTTAAAAAACATAAAAAAAGATCACTAGAGGTAGATGAAAGGATTGAACTGTCTGGGAAGAGAAGGGGGGGTGGGGTAGTCAGATGTAGGGAGAGCCGGGGAGCGGAAGCCAGAAGAGTGGATGAAAATTGAGGGGAACATCTCTGGGTTGTTCCACAAACCTAAGAGCATACATGGGACGGATCTAGGCCCCTCACATATATGTAGGAGATGTGCATCGCGGTCTTCATATAGTCCCCGAACTACTGGAGAGGGGACTTACTCTGACTCTGTTGCCTGCCTGTGCATCCTGTTGTGGTCTGACCCCCCAGCACAGCTGTAGCCATTTTGTACCATACCTGCTAGCTATTCCATATTGTTGCTGTAACATGCCTACCAATCATTTATAGAGAAAATAGCTTGACTCAGAAGAGGAACCTACTGACTTATCCTCTATTATTTCTGTATGCCCTGGGGTTTATTAATCTTTTTTTATTTTGGTTTTTTCTTTTTTTCTTTTTTTTTTTTTTTGATTTTTTTTTTGTCGAGACAGGGTTTCTCTGTATAGCCCTGGCTGTCCTGGAACCCACTCTATAGACCAGGCTGGCCTTGAACTCAGATATCTGCCCACCTCTGCCTCCCAGAGTGCTGGGATTATAGGCGGCCACCGCCGCCGTCGCCACCACCACCACCCGGCTTCAGGTTTATTAATCTTAAGAAATTCCACAAAGCTTTATGTAGGATTCATCAAATTAAAGGTCAGTGTGAACTGTTATATCTAAAATGATCAACAGGCAGCACTTCCTGCATCTGCATAGGAGCTCATTGTGGCTTTTGTGATTTTTTTTTTTATATAAGCTGACTGAAAAAGATGGCTCAGTCCTGAATTCTGAGTTATAGTCCTGATCAATCAGTATTAGGGTGGGCCTTCCATAAATCATCCCTGTCTGACTAAGATCTATGGAGTTCATGTGGTTTGTGGAGGACTCTCAGACTCCAACAGAACCCACTCCCCTAGCTGAGCTGTCTTGTCTGGCCTCAGTGGGAGAGGATATAACTAGTCTTGCAGTGACTTGAGGTGCTATAGTGGGTTGGTTCCCCAAAAGGGGCCTCTGTCTTCACAGAGGGAAAGTGGGAGGGAGATAAGTGAAGAGGTCGTGTGATAGGTGCACTGGGAGGAGGAGTGCAAGAAGGATTTAAAGTGAATCAATAAGTTGATTGATTATTGGGAGAAAATGGTTGCTGATCATGACCAGGTAGGCTTCATCCCAGGGGTGGATCAACATATATAAATCCGTCAATGTAATCCACCATGTAAGCAAACTAAGAGAAGAAAAGGAAAAAACATCACATGATCTGAAAAGCCTTTGAAAAATTCCAACACCCCTTCATGTTTAAAGTCTTGGAGAGATCAAGAATTCAAGGGACATACCTAAACATAATGAAGGCGATTGGCCACAATCCTATATATAGCCAACATCAAATTAAGTGGAGAGAAACTCAAAGCAATTTCACTAAAGTCAGGGACAAGACAAGGCTGTCCTCTCCATATGTACACAAAATGGGATGTGAAGCTTTAGTTAGAGCAATAAGACAGCTAAAGGAGGTAAAAGGGATAGAAATTTTTTAAAAAAGAAGCTGAAGTGTCTCTATTTCCAGATGATATGATAGTATACATAAGCAATCCCAAAAACTCTACCAGAGAACTCCTATAGCTGATAAACACCTTCAGCAAAGTGGCTAGATACAAGACTCACTCAAAAGAAAAAATTAGTAATCCTTGTATATATGATTAACAAATGGGCTGAGAAAGAAACCATGGAAACAGTAAGTTTCAAAATAACCACAGATAATATATCTTGCAGTATCTCTAACCAGGCAAGTGGCAGACTTGTATAACAAGAATGTCAAGTCTTTGAAGAAACTAAAGAAGATATCAGAAGATGCAAAGATCTCCCATAAAAATGGCCTTCTTACCAAAAGCAATCTACAAATTCAACATAAATCCCATCAAAATTCCAAAACAATTCTTTACAGACTTTAAAAGAACAATACTGAACTCTTTATTAGAGAAACAAAAAGCAAAAATAACTAAAGCAATTCTGTGCAGGAAAAAACTCTAGAGGTATCATTATCTTTGATCTCAAGCTGTACTACAGAGCTTTAGTAACAAAAACCTGCATGGTATTGGCATAAAAACAGACATGTTGTTTTTGTCAGTGGAGTCAAATCAAAGAAACAGAAGACAATACATTCACCTATGCACATCTGATTTTTTTTATATAAAAGAGCCAGAACTATACAATGGAAAAAAAAGAAAGCATCTTCACCAATTGGTGCTGATCTAACCGGATACTGGCATGGAGAAGAAGGCAGATAGATCCAGATCTATCACCCTACACAAAAACAAAGTCCAAATGAATCAAATACCTAAACATAAAACCAGATAGGACAGAAAATGGGGACTAGCCTTGAAGGCACTGGCACAGGTACAAATTCCTAAACAGAACACCAAAGGCACGGGCACTGAGATACAATAAATGGGACCTCATGAAACGGAAAGCCTCTGTAAGGCCAAGGGCACCATCAATGGGACAAAAATGTATGGCTTCCTCATTTTATTGTTTTTTGTTTGTTGGTTGGTTTGTTTTGTTTTGTTTTTCCTTGGATTCTCCTTGTAGTCCTGGCTGTCCTGGAACTCACTCTGTAGACCAGGCTGGCCTCCAATTCAGAAATCCACCTGCCTCTGCCTCCCACGTGCTGGGATTACAGGCGTGCGCCACCACGCCCGGCTGGCTTCCTCATTTTAAAAGTAAAACTAAACACTATTTTTGGAACTTGCAAGCTACATATTGTTGATAGATACAGCCTGTGTTTGGTGAAATAGTTCTGTAGGTGTGGATTTTATCTTTCCTTGAACAAGATAGGTGGAGTAAGCTACTTAATGCCTAATAGTTAAACTTGTATAAAATAAGAGGCTAGCCATTTGGTATTTGTGTATGAAAGTCCCCAAGATCAAAATGTTTATCCCTAATCAACAATCTCTATTTACTTTTATAAAAACAAAAGGTAAGTGTGCTGAGATGGAAAATTATCTTGACTTTTAATATTTCAAAATCAAGCTTTAAATTGGAACAGCAACACCATCCACAAAATTCAAAACAAGTTATCTTGTTTATGAACTTCCTATATGTTATGCTATGGTCTTGAGTTGATAATGTTATCAGTTTTCATTTCCTCTATTAGAAAATTAGACATTTATTGATTAAATAGGGAAGGAATTTTATTCAAAGTTTTAAAGACTAGTCAGTTGTCAGTTTTTTTTAAAACCTCTGCTGTAATTATAAAAATATTGGAGATCCTTTTTGCTAGTTAGATGATTGGTTTCATATACACATCTAAAAGCTGCTCTATAATACATTTCACCAATGCATTTATTAATCTTGTTGCCAGCAAGAATGACAGCTTGGAAACAAGGGGTTTTTGTTTGTTCCTTTTTCTGTTTTGTTTTGTTTTTAATAAACTTGAGCAAGTGATGTGCATGTTCTGTACTAGTGCTTGAAGTCTCACATGTTCAGACCCTGCTTATCAGAGGCAAGGGTTAGTCGTCCATGGAGACTCTTTGGCGCCTTTGAGATGGAGCATATGCCCTCTTCAGTTGGCATGCTTAAACTTTAAAGTGTCTTCATTCTTATTTTAAGAGTAAAATCTTGACAGATTTTTCAGCAACATGTTGTAGAAAACGCCTGCTCTGAGGAGCACAAGTTTTACTCATTGAGTCGCTGTAACCAGAAAACATCCCAGCACTTACTTTATTGCAGACTTCCGGAGGAGACTGAATATGAAGAAGTTGGTTAATTCTCTCTGATACCTGTGAATTTCTTTTCAGGATCACTTCATGTCAAAAGCTAAACATAAATGTTCTGTTTGTTGAAAATAACAATTTATTTTCATGCTCATTTCCTAAAAGGTAAAAGCAATCAAGCAGGAACCCCTTTATATGTTTCTTGGTTTCCTTTTTTCATTATCCTAAGATAATGCTACTGTAAGATTTTTGAATGTTTAGATATCACGTGAGGATTTTATTTGATAAACCTGGTAAGTCCTATATCTGCCAGAGATAGCTATCTTAGTGACAAAGTTGGGGAAGTCAGTACAGTGATTTCAAGAGTGGATATACAATGGCTGGAATGCTATTGAAGGTAAATGGTATCAGTTGGAATTTTTGGGGACATTTCCAGGATGGATTAGAGGGAGGGTATAGTTATTAGTGGAATACTATTTGGAGTTGCTGAGAGATCTCAAATGTAACAGCAAGTTCTATAGTTCACTTTATTCACTTCAAGATACGTCATCTGCAGAGTTGTCGATGTATTTGGCTTATTTTTGGTTTGGGTTTGCAGAGAGATGATTGCACATTCTTTCTGATTGTTATTTTTATAATTACTAGAGATGACTGAAATAGAAAAAATGTTATAATACTGGATTTGCAAGTGAAGTGTAAGTATTTTCTACTGAAATTTTAAAAAAAGTCTTAAGAGCATTTGCAGATGGAAGAAACCAGGTATTAAAATTAAAAATATGAAGATGGAAAAAAAAGTGGACATTAGCCAAAAAAAAAATGTACAGAATACCCAAGGTAGAGTCTACAGAACTCAAAAAAGGTTAACAAGCCAAAAAGCCTAAGTGAGGATCCCGTAATCCCATTTGGAGGGAGAAGAAAGCCATCAGAGAGGGAGGAAGGAGGGAGGGACCTGTGTGGGAAAGTGGACAGGAAGGGGAAGAAGGGAACATGTCAAGCACTGGGTGTGGAGAAGAGGACTGAAGCCCTGAGGCCATCAGAAAGAATGGAAACAGGCAGCTTCAGAAGGTAGGAGGTGGGGGAACCTTCCAGAATGTACCAGAGACCTGGGAGGTGGGAGAGTCTCAGGACTCAAAGAGAAGGACCTTAGATGAAATGCCCTCCAGTGGGGAGAGGGAACCTGTAGAGCCCACCTCCAGCAGAAAGACAGGGCATCAAGTGAGGGATGGGGTTCCATCCCACAGTCAAACACTCATGAACCCACACACCTTTAGTCACCTGATCTTTGACAAAGTAGCCAAAGCCACTCAGTGGGAAAAAGACAGCATTTTCAACAAATGATGCTGGTTCAACTGGAGGTCTGCATGTAGAAGAATGCAACTTGACCTATTCTTATCTCCTTGTGCAAAGCTCAAGTCCAAGTGGATCAAGGATTTCCACATAAAAACAGATATGATGACTCTAATAGAAAAGAAAGTGGGGAAGAATCTCAAACACAACGGCAGAGGGGCAAATTTCCTGAACAGAACACCAATGGCTTATGTTCTAAGATCAATAATTGACCAATAGAACCTCATAAAAATGTAAAGCTTCTGTAAGGCAAAGGACACTGTCAACAGGACAAAATGGCAACCCACAGACTGGAAAAAGATCTTTACCAACCCTGCATCCAATGTTGGGCTAACATCCAAAATATACAAAGAACTCAAGAGGTTAGACTCTAGAGAACCAAATAATCCTATTAAAAATGGGGTACAGAGCTAAACAGAAAATCCCCAACTAAGGAACCTTGAATGGCTACGAAGCACTTAAAGAAATCTTCAACATTCATAGTCATCAGGGAAATGCAAATCAAAATGACCCTGAGATTCCACCTCACACCAGTCACAATGGCTAAGATCAAAAACTCGGTGACAGCAGATGCTGGCAAGGATGTGGGAAAAGGAACACTCCTCCACTGCTGGTGGGATTGCAAGCTGGTACAACCACTCTGAAAATCAGTCTGGTGGTTCCTCAGAAAATTGGAAATAGTTCTACCTGAGGACCCTGCTGTACCACTCCTGAACGTATACCCAAAGGATGTTCCAGCATAAAATAAGCACACATGCTCCACTATGTTTAAAGTAGACTTATTTATAATAGCTCGAAGCTGGACATAACCCAGATGTCCCTCAACACAGAAATGGATACAGAAAATGTGATACATTTACACAATGGAGTACTACTCAGCTATTAAAAACAATGAATTCATGAAATGAATGGAACTTTGGATGGAACCTGAAAATATCATGCTGAGTGAGGTAACCTTGGCACAAAAGAACACACACGATATGTATTCACTGATAAGTTTATATATCCACAAAAAAGCTTGAAATATCCATAATACAACTCACAGACCATAAGAAACCCATAAGAAAGAAGACCATACCAACGTGTGGAGTCCGACTCAGAAGGGGGAAGAAAATAATCTCAGGAAGTAGAGGGAGAGAGGGGTCTGGGAGGGAAGACAGGAGGGGGAGAGTAAAGGGGGTCCAATTCAGATACAGGAGAAGATGAGGGAGAAGTACAAAGGGTCAGGAATTTGACAGGAGGTGTGTAGCAGTGGGGGACGGGCAAATGTGGGTTACCACTAGAAAGTCCCAGATGCCAGGGACCCAAGAGGATCCCAGGACTCAACAGGGAGGGCATTAGCCAAAATACCCAACAAGGAGGAGATTGAACATGTAGAGACCATATCCAGTGGATAGGCATGGTCCCAAGATAAGGGATGGGGGTCACCCACCGAACTCAAAATAATAATCCAGAATTCCTCCTGTCAAAAGGAAATACAAGGACAAAAATGGAGCAGAGACTGAAGGAAAGGCCATCCAGAGATTGCCCCACCTAGAGATCCATCCCATTGGCAGACACCAAACCCAGACACTATTACTGATGCCAAGAAGCATTTGCTGGAAGGAGCCTGGTAAAGCTGTCCCCTCAGAGGCTCTGCCACAGCCTGACCAAAACAGAAGCGGATACATGCAGCTAATCATCAGACTGAGCACAGGGACCCCAATGGAGAGGTTAGGGAAGGACTGAAGGAGCTGCAGGGTTTTCAACTCCTTAGGAAGAACAACAATGTGAAACAACCAGATCCCCCAAAGCTCCCAGGGACTGAACCACCAAGCAAAGAGTACACAAGGGGGAAACATGGCTCCAGCTGGATATGTAGCAAAGAATGGCCTTGTTGGGCATCATTAGGAGGGGAGTCCCTTGGTCCTGTGGAGACTCCTATCACAGGAGAATGCTAGGACACTGAGGCAGGAGTGGGTGGGTGGGTGGGTAGGGGAGCACCCTCATAGAGGCAGGAGTAGGGAATAGGTGGTTTGTGAAGGGGAAACTGAGAAGGGGGGTTCACATTTGAAGTGTAAATAAATAAAATAACCAATAAAAGAATTAAATTAAATTTTAAAAAACTCTATTCCATAATTGTTCCTGTCTGAATGAAATGCAGGGACAAAATTAGAAAGGAGGTCCAATGAAAGGCCCAATTTGGGATCCAACTCAAGGGAAGGCCCCAAGGTCTGACACTATTACTGAGGCTATGGTGTGCTCACGAAAAGAACCCTATCATGACTGCAATCCGGAAGACCCAACAAGCAGCTGAAAGAGTCCGATGAACATTATTTGCCCCCAACCAATGGACAGAAGCTGCTGACCCCTGCGGTTGAATTAGGGAAAAGCTGGAAGAAGCTAAGGAGGAGGGTGACCCTATAGGAGGACCAGCAGTGTCAACTAACTGGACCCCCAAGATCTCTCAGACAAGACCATGCACCAGCTGATATGAGGCCCCCAACACACATACAGCAGAGGACTGCCGGGTCTGGACTCAGTCAGAGAAGATAAGTCAAGAGATTAGAGGCCCCAGGGAGTGGGGAGGTCTAGGGTGGGTTGGGGGTGGGGAGGCCTTCTTGTGGAGACCGAGACTGGAGGGGGAGGTATGAGATGTGGAACAGTCAGAGGGTGGACCGGGAGGGGGATAAAATCTGGACCATAAAATAGATTAAATAAAAAATTTTAAAAATCATAGCATAGTGTAAAATACACATCCAAACAGCATGCTCTGTCCCATAAGTATATGTCATTGTTATTTGTCAGTGAAAACATTATAAACAAGTAAACAAAGGAAGACAGGTAGAAACAAGGAAAATAGATTAATAGTCAGGAGTGTTTATGGTTACAGGGATATTCAAGCGTCTCCCTGCACACATCCCAGGTGCACAGGATTCCCTCCAGAGCTGCCCAGGGGTACAGAAGCAAACAAAGATTAACTCACCCTCCAGTGTGTTAATTCTTGATCCCAGGAACAGCACTGAAAGAAAAATCCCAATGAGCAACATGTCCCCACAGTTTGCTTAGAGGTGAGGCTCGAGGACGGACTAAATGTTGGTAGGGACATCCAGCCGGCCATGATGACACAGCCACTCCTCCTCCGTCCTCCACATTATTGTCACAGTATACTCCTCTGTCTTGTTTTGTAAGAATGCTAAGTTATCCCCAAGGCCACAGGTAGAGACATTCAAGTATTATTTGGAGCTACAATATGAGTTCAAAGTCAGCTGGGCGGTGGTGGCGCACGCCTTTAATCCCAGCACTTGGGAGGCAGAGGCAGGGGGATTTCTGAGTTCGAGGCCAGCCTGGGTTACAGAGTGAGTTCCAGGACAGCCAAGGCTATACAGAGAAACCCTGTCTCAAAAAAAAAAAACTATATATATATATATATATATATATATATATATATATATATATATATGAGTTCAAAGTCAGTCTTGGCATATTAGTGTGACTATGTCTCAAAACCAAAAGTAAAATGGGGACTGGGTTTGGGGGAATAGAGGTTCACAAGCCCCCACCCCTAGCTGAGGAGCTATTGATAGTTGATAGCTTCCAGGGAAGGGAGGGTCAGTTTTCTCAGAGGATCATGGCATCTGGTAGGTTGAGCATACTCCAGCAGATGGCCCCACACCCTTGTGTAGATGGACAGCACACATTGTATTCATTTGATAATTTTTAAAAAGATGACACAATATTGGGATTGGGAGGGAGTGGGTATGGAGTTACAGGCAAGAATGGAGGAGAATGTGATCAAAAGACGCCTGTGAGATTCTCACAGAATGTATCTTAAGTATATCTAATAACAGTTTATATATCGCCATGCCCACAGATGGATGCATCCCAGCCATCATCTCAGCAGCGTCTATGGAGATTAACACACAGACCCATAACTGGCCAAGGTGTAGATAAAAGAGACTGCAGGATGCTTGGCCTTAAAGGGAACGTGCAGACTATGTATGTCTTCCTCACAAGACTCAGGAGCCATTAGGAAGAGTGGATGGAAAGAACACTAGAGCCAGACTTAGTAGATGACTTCCAGGATACGGTGTATTCTGAAGACAGACCAAACACCAGCACCGGAAGGGAAGTTAGGCACTCACTCCTGCTTTAGCCTTAGAGCTGTGGGGAGTTGCTGACTGCGGAGAGAGGGAGAGTCAAATCTTTCTGGCTCAAGATGCTAATCTCATTACTTGGAAGGCAGGGGCAGGTGGATCTATGCATTTAAGGCCAGCCTGGTCTACATAATGAGGTCCAGGACAACCAGAGCTACATAGTGAGACCAGGCCTCAAAAGCATAAAATAAAATAGAAGTGTAGTCCCTGGTAGGTCAGGCATGCTCCAGTACTAGACCACACACTTATGAGTGTTTGGGCAGCACAAGCTGGTCTGACAGGGCTGACAAAAATGGAACAGAGTTAAGAGGGTGGGGAGGGGAGGTAGATCTCAGGAGAGCTGAGGGCGAGCAGTGTCAGAAACTCCCAAAGAACTATCAAAAGATTTTTTTTTAATTCTGAGCAGAATAAACATTACCACATACCATTTGTGATTGTAAGAATAAAGCGGGTCGGGATGCAGGAGACACAGCTCAGTACCGTGTACTCTCTGGCATGCAGGAGGCCTTGAGCTCAACCCCTAACACCAGGAAGAATAAATGTCCCCACGTCATCGTCCCTCCCAAACAGGCTCTTCCTAGGCCTTTTTAAAGGTGAACTTGGCCTCAGGCCCCATCACTGCTCCTGACAGTAAGTCTGCAAGTAGGAAATGAGGGTGGGGAGACTCCTCCCAGGGGCTCCAGAATCTCCTTGGCTGGTCTCAGGCCTGAGTGAGGAATAGACTCCTTCCCCCACCCCTCGGTTTTCCCAGGACTCACCAAGCACCAGCAGGAAGGCAGGACTAAGTGACATGATTCAGGCTCCAGCAACCTGACCAGGTCTGGCTGGAGCAGAGGCCCCGCAGCAGGCACAGGAGGCAGGATGTGCACACTGGAGCTTATCACGAGGTTTCTCTATGAGGTCACTCGCATGAAGAGGAAGAGGTTTCTCTTCTGGACTTTTCACCCTTTCTCCTAGTCACTGGCTTCACAAGAAGGTGTCTGATTCTAAAAAAAATGTTTCCGGCCCCTAAGTTAGATACACGTGAGCTCATTCCCCAACTTGTTTGCCTCGCTGTAAATATGCAAAAGTAAGATTGTACATAGCGTCCCCATTGTAGAAAGTAAAGGCCACCATCTTATGCAAAACATTTCAACATCAACCCAAAGCTCACATTTCCTGGTGTTTGTAGTAAGAAACATTGGATGCTATGATTTTTGTAAAAAATCTCAACTAGACATTTCACATATTAAATGTGTCCTGTCATAGATCATGCTTTTACTATTAAATATTAGTGTGTGTGTGTGTGTGTGTGTGTGAGAGAGAGAGAGAGAGAGAGAGAGAGAGAGAGAGAGAGAGAGAGAGAGAGAGAGAGATTACGTAGCAGTCAGAGAACAACTCGCCAAAGTCCTTTCTCTCTCCTCCTACAATGTCGGTCCTGGAATCACCTTCAGGCTGTCAGACTCAGACACAAGCATCTTTACCCGCTGAGCCATCTCACTGAAGGAGATAATATTTTTTAAAACTAATAAGTATTGTCAGAAGTGGGCATAAATAGGATCCTTTTTTACTATTAACAAGAACGCGGGGCCTCAAGTGTTCTAAGGAATGCTGCCTCTGAGTTAATGAGTCAGGATCATTGTGTACCCAAAAGGCCCTCCCTCCATGCGAATAGAGGGGAAAAAGTGGAAGTTACAGTGAAGAATGCTCTTCCTATTCAAAAATAGCATTATGATTTCACACACACACACACACACACACAGAGAGAGAGAGAGAGAGAGAGAGAGAGAGAGAGAGAGAGAGAGAGAATTAAAAATAGAGCCCCAGAGTACCCATGACTCCTGCTGCATATGTAGCAGAGGATGGCCTTGTCGGGCATCAACGGGAGGACCTTGGTCCTGTGAAGGCTCGATGCCCCAGTGTAGGGGAATGCCAGGAGAGCTGAGCAGGGGGCAGGGGGAAGAGAATAGGAGGATTTTGGAGGGGAAACCAGGAAAAGGGATAACATTTGAAATGTAAATAAAGAAAATATCTAATAAAAAAGGTAAAAAAAAAAAACCAGAAAAATAAAGTGTGCCATAATACATGTACATTAAAAAATAGAACCCCGGTAAGACAGGAAGTAAGTATAGAAGTGAGATGTCGGCTCTCCCTAATTATTGCAACGCTAGTCACAAGATCTGGGATTGAGAAATCATTCTGAAAGTGGTCGAAGAAAATGTGGTGTACATAGACGGTGGAGTGATGGTGATGATGATGAGGATGATAACGACGATGAGGATGACGACGACGACGACGATGATACCACCATGTGAACAGCCATGGCTGAACCTTCAAGAAATGGCTACAAGTGAAATGAACAAGACCCAGAGGCCGGGGGATGAGCTGTTCACCTCATGGGAGATGTGTAAAGTAGTGATGTTCAAGCCGGGCACGCTGGTCCATTCCTGTAACAATTGCACTTGGGAGGGTGAGGCAGGAGGATTGCCATGAATGCAAGGTCAGTCTGTACTACACAATGAGTTCTGAGCAAAAGAACCTTGGAGAGAAAGTGGTTTGTTTCATCTTAGACTTCTAATAACACGTTAACTGAACTCAAGGTGAAGCGGGCTTAGTTTTCTTTCCTGTACAACTTTGTGTATTGAGGGTTGGTGGGAATGAACCCTCTCTTTCTTACAGAGGGTTTCACAGGGAGACCTTTATGCTTCTGTAAGTCTGTCCATCACTGACAACGGCATCAACAGGATATGACATCTGTAGGTCACACATACAGTCATTGTATAGCAGAATGAACTAATGCCAATGAAAATACTAGCCCGGGTCTCTGGAAAATTGCTGATCTGTTAAACCAAACTCAAAATGGTCCTTTCTTAGAATTCCTCCCTCCCTCCCTTCCACTTCCCTCCCACCTTCCACGCTCCCCTCTCTTCTTTCTTTCATTAGAAAGAAATGAATTTAGGGTTTCCCACATTCCAGGCAAGCTCTCTACTGTTGTATTGTAGCACCAACCCTTTAAACTGTTTTTTTTTTAAACATAGTTTTCATTTTATTTTACGTGTATAGGTATTTTGGTTGCATATATGAAAATAAAGAAATATATTATAAACCAACTCCTAATGACTTTTCATTACTCTCATAGATTACAATGTTTCTCAAACCTCAACAGAGAAACTTTTCATAGTCTACAGAGTGGAATTAAATATTTTTATATTACATTTTTTTATTTTTGTACATATACATATTACTTTTTAATTTCTCCTCCTTATTCTCCCTTTTTAAAAAAACATGGCGTCATGTAGCTCAGGGAAACCTTGAATTCACTGTAGTCAACAATGATCTTGAATTCCAGATCCTCTGCGTTTACCTACTAAGGCCCGGAATGGCAGGTGTGTCCCACCACACTGTGTCGGGTTTATGTATCTATCTATCTATCTATCTATCTATCTATCTATCTATCTATCTATTTACGCACTGAATCCAATTAGTGCTTCTCAAATATCCATGGATATAAAGTCAACCTACAACAGACCACACCCTTAAAGAAAACTAATTTTCCCCCTCACAGAAGTCATCAAAAGCCAATTGAGCCTAAGCTGGAGGTTGGCCCCAGACAGCCCTTACACCATCCATGCTGGATTTCTAACTGGCTTGACCTTGTGCAGGTCACCTTAGCGGCTACAAGTTTGTGAGTAAAACAACCGTAGCACAACATCATCTCACAGCACCTCTCCTCATCAGGTGTCAGGCTGTGTGTCTGCCTCGCCACTAAGGCGTCCCAAGTGCCACTCAGGGGAGGCGGAACACAATGCATGCTGGGAGTCCTCAGTCCGT
This sequence comes from Apodemus agrarius, assembly GCA_964023405.1. Taxonomy (NCBI): domain Eukaryota; kingdom Metazoa; phylum Chordata; class Mammalia; order Rodentia; family Muridae; genus Apodemus; species Apodemus agrarius. Next base: position 11,289,291 of record OZ030005.1, read on the forward strand.
GTTTTCATGGGTGGGAAACGGCAGGGCTGGGATGGACGCTGTGGTGCCCAGTCTCCTGTGTACCCAGGAGTCACCTGCATCCTGCTGGGAGTTGGGAACTGGGGTCCAAGGGTCAGCACTTCCTACCAAGGCATCTACTAGCCAGGCACAGAGGGGAAAGCTCAACCCTGGTCAGGGCGGATCTGGGTTGGTTTGGTTCCGAGAGTACGAAGGGGCCAGGGAGGGAGAAGGCCAGAGAGGGAGAAATCTCCTGGAGATTGAGGTCAGCTCCCACAAGCCCTACAATCCTTGATGAAGGAGTTTTATTGGATGGCAAATGTGAATGTATGCGCCCTCCTCAGGGTGACCCAGGGATGACCCAGGGCTTTGGTGGAAAGGAAAGCCCAGGAAGGGAAGCTCATTAGCTGACTACTTGTGGCCTACTGGACACCTCACTAGATGGAGAACTCTGGGTTTTTATGCTGCGTGACTAACAGCCATGGTCTTCATAGTGGGGTGTCATGGGTACATGTTCCAGATTAGGTGGTTTGGCGGGGAACTGGCTCCACTCCTGCCACTCCCAAGTCTGAGGCTCTCCAGGGTCTGAGCCTGCTCAACTTTCCCCATTGTCTGGTGGCTCAGAGCCCGTGCTCTGTCCTCACATTGTAGCTTTCAGCCCCTCGTCTCTGGTGTTTCCTGAGCCTGGAGACAGAGGAAAGCTCTCCCGCCCGTTGCTGAGCTCTCACTACTGCTTGTTCTCAGTGTTTCACACACTTGTGAATTTCAGCATTACCCACGATGCACTGCAATGAGAAGCTTCTCTGACCAAGTTTGAGCACAGCACAAATATATGGCCATAAACAAAAGTATTTAGAGGCACTTTGAAAACATGCATTCAGCAAAATAACAAGAGTTTTCCCTCCTAAGACGACTGACCTGAGTAGCCATGTATCGGGGTCAGGGTTAGGATTCAGGTTCTAGCCATGGGATTTGACCATGTTTACAGTACCTGCCTTGTGAGGGGGTGTGGGGAGAGGGTGATACACCATTGGCTGAATCCATGAAGGCAGAGCCTGGGCCTGCATGCTCATATCTGTTGGTGTGAGCTTAGCAGTTGTCATATGTGGCCTGAACTGTTTTCATTTCATTCACTGCTACAGAGCATTTTCCAAAATCACCAATTCCCATCAAGTGGTCTGTCTGGTTGCCCCATGCCTTCACTGGCTCTTGAAGCTTGTCCTTTTTCATCTTAGATGAATCACCTTTCAGAATGGTATCCTTTTTTTCTGTTTGAATTCCTGTGACTGCACAATTGAGACCAGTTTCATATAATATTTGGATATGTTTTCTATTTTTGAGAAGTCTTTCTCATTTTCTCTTTTTCTTAAAAGCAAGTTATATTTTGGTTAAAGAACCAAGAAGTCCCTCAACAGAGGAGTGGATACAGAAAATGTGGTACATTTACACAATGGAGTACTATTCAGCTATTAAAAACAATTAATTCATGAAATTCTTAGGCAAATCATGGAACTAGACAGTATCATCCTCAGTTTGGTAACCCAATCACTAAAGAACACACATGGTATGCACTCATTGATAAGTGGATATTAGCTCAGAAGCTTGGAACATCCATGATACAATTCACAGAGCACACGAAGCTCAAGAAGAAGGAAGACTAAAGTGTGGATACTTTGGTACTTCTTAGAAGGGGGAACAAAATACCCATTGTAGGAGATACAGAGACAAAGTGTGGAACAGAGACTGAAGGAAAAGTCATCTAGAGAATGCCCTGCCTGGGGATCCATCCCACAGACAGTCACCAAACCCAGACACTATTGTGGATACCAACAAGCACTTGTTGACAAGGACCTGATATAGCTGTCTCATGGGAGGCTCTGCCAGTGCCTGACCAATACAGAGGTGGATGCTCTCAGCCAACCATTGAACTGAGCACAAGGTCCCCAGCGGAGGAGCTAGAGAAAGGACCAAAGGAGCTGAAGGAGCTGAAGGCGCTTGCAGCTCCATAGGAGGAACAACAATATAAACCAACCAAAGAGTAGATATGGAGGGACCCATGTCGCCAGCTGCATGTGTAGCAAAGAGTGGCCTTCTTGGACATCAAAGAGAGGAGAGGCCCTTGGTTTGGAGAAGTCTCGATGCCCCAGTATATGGGAATGCCAGGACAGGGAAGCAGGAGTGGGTGGGTTGTTGAGCAGGGGTAAGGGGGATGGAATAGGGCGTTTTGGGAGGAGAAACCAGGAAAGGCGTTAACATTTGAAATGTAAATAAAGAAAATATCTGTAAAAAAAATCTAACTGCTAATAATAATAAATTAATTAATTAAAGAAATTTCAGAAGCAGTAGGTTGTTGTGAGTTATGTGTGTAAATTCAACTGTACATTCAATTGTGCCTTTTTTCTGCCTGTTGAATTCTGATCCACTGGTCAAAAGTATATACCAATTACGTAGATATATTCTGTAATATATAAAATATCTATCAGGTATATTATATGTGCATATTATCCTGGTTGATTTTCTGTCAATTTGACTCCATTTGAGTTCTCTGGGATCAGAGAACCTCTGTGGAACGGTGTCTTCCAGTTTGCTTCTATAAAAGCATATGGGGCCATTTTCTTAATTGATGACTGATGGGGGAGGACCCAGTCCACTTTGTGTGGTGGCACAGCTGGTCAGCTGATCCTGGTGTGCAGGAGGTAGCCACAGGGAGAGTACTGAGAAGAGCAGCATGGCTTCTGGCTAAGGTCCGGCCACCACTTCCTGTCCTGAGTCAATGCCTTGTCTTCAGTGATGGTGTGCGACTTGAGAATCTAAAGATGACAATCTCTTTTGTGCGGTTGTAAAGTGAACTCTTGCGTGCTCTCACCTATCAAAGCTTGTATGTTAAAAACCTAATTCCTTGAGAACTGCAAAGATGTTCGGTGGTTAGGCATGTGTGTTGCTTTTGCAGGGGACCCATGTTGGGCAGTGCACACTGCCTCCAACCCAAGCTCTGGGGAGTCCACTGTTGACTACCACAGGCACACACACACACACACAAACACACACAGACACACACAGACACACACACACACACACACACACACACACACACATTCTTATAAAAGCAACTTTTAAGTTTTTCATTGAAGACACCAGAACAGATATTCAAGGAACAAACCTCTATACTGGATTTTCCCACAAAGAGCACCAGTTGGGACTTCTCACCCCACAAACTGTAAGTCAATAACTTTGCCTTATTCTAAACCTCTGGGTTCATGGCGGTCCACTCGAGACTCAGTGGAGAACAGAGCCACAATCTGAACAATGAGATGCATGACTCTGTTGGCATTTTATTAACTAGAACCTGACATAAAAGAGAAGATGTAATCACTTTGCCAGCTTCTTCTCTCGTGATGACATGCCCATGCAAAGGGAACTTAGTGAAGACAGGATTCATTTATCTCAAAGTACAATCAGTGATATCGAGCAAGTCGCAGGGGCAAGAGCTTGAAGTACCTGGTTACACTCAAAAAGCTTCTGTTATGAATTCGTGTGGCTCTCAGCTCTCTTTCTCTGTTTGTACAGCCCAGGATCCCATCCAAGGAAAGGATCCACCCACATCGAGGGGGTCTTCCCACCTCAATGAACAGAAATTTATTCTTCACAGACACGCCCAGAGGCCCCTCTCCTAGGTGATGCTAGATTCTCTCCACGAGATAACAGGAAACATCACAACCTTCATGTGGCCACTCAACACTTCAGAGGAATGGAGAGAGAGAGAGAGAGAGAGAGAGAGAGAGAGAGAGAGAGAGAGAGAGAGAGATTAAAATCATTTTTACTGAGTGATGTATTTATATTAATGGGAATAGACAGTTTTATACGCTCTTCACCACTTTAACAAGAGCTGTGGCTTGGAGAGTTACCGGCTCCTTTATCTTGTCAAGTTACACTTGTGAGAGCATTGGAGTTTCACCTGCACAGACAAGCTGAACTGTGGCTGTACTGATGGTGCTTATTATGATTCAGAATGACAGGAGAATGGCCAGAAAATAATCTGATTTCCCTTCCTGACTGTCCCTGAAGTTTGGACTGAGGCAAGCATGGACTTATTAAAGAGCTACTGCCCCCTTCTCTGTAAACAGAGGAAGAAACTTGCAGCTGAGGAGTGGAGGGGTGTGCACGCCTGTGTCCCAGAACTGCCAACACCGATAAGGAACCTTCTACAGGAGGCGATATGGACTCATATGGTCATATGTGTCTCGGTATTTGAGTATACTGAGGGCTTAGATGCGTGCTGTGGGACCCATCGTCTCCTGACCCAGGGAGCTCAGGGACCTGTGAACCTCCTGCACTGGGCGGACATGTGCTTTCTCTGTCTGTGCACGCTCAGCTCAAACCATCGATGTAGGAGTCCCAGGAAATGGGATTTTTAGTATTAGTAGTGATTACAGAGAAATCCAGTGTCTCCAGTTCTCCCTCTTAACCAACCACCGTGGGAATCTCCATGTCAAGACAGGAGGACACATTCTATGTGTTAGGGGAAGGATCGTGCTCTGCCAGGGTTAAAGGGCAATGGAGTGCAGTGCTCCCCGACCCCAGCCCAGTGCTCCCCGACCCCAGCCCAGCCGTGCATCCAGCCTGCTGGCCTGTAGGACATTAGCCTTGTGATATGAGATGTGCCATCCCTCTTCTCCCCCAGTCCTTCCTAAGTGGAGAAGCAGGTGGTCTGCACGTGCAGGGGCTGGTTCACACACGAAGGCTCCAACTGTCACTATCTTTACTAGAATTGGCTCTGGACATTGCATTTCTGAGGCCTGAAATAACAGGTAAAGGTACAGGAAACGATGCCCTGAGCGACCAGAGACAGGGCAGTTCACTGTTTTCATCATCTGATATATCTCAGTGGAACAAAAGAAGGGTCCACTTACGCCTGACTCCTCTTGCCTCTGATCTCACTACATTTAGAAGGTAGTTTTGTTTTCTTTTGTTTTACTTTGGTTTTTTTTTTTGTACCAATAATTTATTATCTTTTAGTAGTAGTGACAGTGTTACACTCCTAATCAGTATCAATAAACCAGTTGGTTAATTCTAATGCCACAGGTTTGTTACAGCTTTAATAAGCAGAATATAATATATTATTTTGTATACTTTTTGTGAGTAAAAGGGACTGTATCCAAACCCCACCTCCAGATTCAGCTTGAGTTTGAGTCTCCTCCCTTTTTTTCATTTTATTATTATTCTTTAATCTTTTTTGTTTTTACAGTCCAGTCATTACCCCCCTCCTGATCCTTCCTCCGACAGCTGCTCATCCCATTCATCCTCCTCCATCTCCAGGAGGATGTCCCCACCACGCCCACCCCACCAGATGGGGGGACCCTCTAGAATGTACCAGAGACCTGGGAAGTAAGAGACACTCAGGACTCAGACGGAAGGACCTTAGATGAAATGCCCAACAGTGGGAAGAGGGAACTTGTGGAGTCCACCTCCAGTACAAAATCAGGGCATCAAGTAGAGGGAGGGGCTTGATAACCCACAGTCAAAAACTCTGACCCAGAAAAGTACCTGTCTAAAAGAACTGCAGGGACAAAAATGAGAAGAGACTGAAGGAAAGGAGATCCAGTGACCCGCCCAATTGGGATCTGGCTGAAGAAGGTTTTGGTTTTGTTTGTTTGTTTTTACAGTGATCAGTGCCTGCAGTTTCACAAGCCCCACCTACCCAACTAATGTCCACCAGCAGACACCAGATTCAGATGGATCATTTGACTTCATTTCTTATAAGATGTGTTTATTTATGTGATCCCATTACAGATGTTTGTGAGCCACCATGTGGTTGCTAGGAATTGAACTCCCGACCTTTGGAAGAGCAGTCATTTGACTCCATTTTTAATAGACACTTGAGGTTCACAGAAAGACTGATTAGAAGGTGAAGAGAGCTTCCAGGGTATGTCCTCCCTCACTCTACCTAACCAGAGTGATAGGCGTTCTCCAACTGGTAAACCTGCACGGACACACTGCTGTCCTCCAGGATCTGTAGTTCATACTCTGCTCCGTACCCTGTGGGTTGGATAAATGCCCAGTGACCATTATAGAACCATAAAGAGTAGTTCTGTTGCCCTTTAAAACGTCTATTTCTCTGTGACCCATTTATTTCTCTATCTCTGTCTCTCTCTCTAGTGTGTGTGTGTGTGTGTGTGTGTGTGTGTGTGTGTGTTTCTGAGGATGAAACTTGTGTTAGTTATTTCCTTCTCCTTGCGTTGACACAGATCGTGACTAAAGCACCTTCAAGAAGGAAGGGCTCTCCTTCTCCCACAGCTCCAGGGCACCATCCATCTCGGCAGACAAGTCAAAGCACCAGGAGCGCGAGGCAGCTGACCACATACCTGCCAGTCAAGAGGCAGGGAGAGGTAAGTGCTGGTGCCCAGCTTGCTTTCTCCTCTTAGTTCAGTCTAGGGGACCACACCCATGGGATGGTGCCATCAGCATTCAGCGCAGGTCTTCCCGGCTCTGCTAAACCCTTCTGGAGACACCTTATAGCAGTGATCCCCAACCCTTCTCACACGGAGACCCTTTGACGCAGTTCTTCATGCAATGGTGACCCCCAACCAGAAAATTATTTCTGTCGCTACTTCATAATGTTGCTACGGCTACGAATTATAATATAAATATCTGATATGTATGATATTTGAAATGCAACCTCATGAAAGAGACACGCAATAAACACTCAAAGATGCGTTGACCCACAGTTGAGAATCATTGTCTTGTAGACACGCCCATGGTTGTATTTCCAAGGGGTTACTCAGTGTCACCAAGCTGACAATGAGAGTTAACTATCACGGAACCCAAGGTTTCACACGTGCTGGGCAAGCACTCTGCTTCGGAGCTGCGAGCACGGCTGCCTGCTGCCTCCCCGGGTCTTGTCTTCCGAACAGCTTGCAGTTGAAATCAGATCACACATGGTCCTCTGGGATGGGCTTCTCCCACTTAGTGATGCACGTTTCCCCCAAATCCATTAGCAAGTTGATTTGTGAAGACACAGCTTTTCGATATCTTGATCAGATAGCAAGGATCAAGATTGTTGGGCCTTATAAAATATGCTTTTTTAAAATTAGAACTAGACTCACTCTCTCAGCAGCTCCTGTGTCACGCTGACTCCCCACAGCCAGTAACTGTAATCCTGCCACTCCTCAGCTTTACCAGGGTCCACAGTTACCACTGGACCTGACCATTCCAACAAGGGCTCAGTGAAAACTCGGTTTAGGAGGTTTCAAAAGGTTTCAACACACTGTCTGCAAAATCAGATATTGGGGTGAGTTCCTCTTCCCACGGCCTCAGTGACCTGAGCAAGTCACTTCCTCTTGCAGGCTTGCTTAGATACGAGAATCTCCTTTCTCAGAAACCAGCCACCCAAGATTTACCAGTCGCTCTCTGTACACTCAGTGCCTGAAACCGAGGACTCACGTGAAGGTATGTGATAGCAGAAGCTCTCGGTGTATCTTGTTCACATCTTAGTGGGTCAGAAACCTGGGATCATGGCTGGAAACAAGGCCAGGCTATAACCTTCAAAGACCCACCTCTAGTGGCCTATGTGTCCACCAGCTAGACATCACGTCCCAAAGGTTTCACAACCTTCTCACTGGACACCGAGTGCTTAAAACATGAGCTCATACGGGCCATTTCACATTCGCGCTGCAGCAAACACGCGCTGAAACACTCCATAAACAACCCTAACCTTCACCTTTCACTCAGTGGGAACTTAGAACCCTGACGCTCTAACTAACACCAAAGGGAGAGACTCCCAAGCTCCTCTAAGAAACCAGTACACATCTCTGCAAGGCTAATAGTCGTGGCCATACATTTCTACAGCAGAGGCTGAGCGATGTGTGCAGGGGCGTTGCCCTCTGTCTCAATGTCCTTCTGTAGATGTTGACAAAGCAAGGTTTCTACACTGGACAATTTATTTTCTTAATTTTTTTTTTAGTTCCACTTCTGGTTGCTTTGATAAAACACCCTGAAAACAGAAAGCAGCTCTGGGGAGAAAGTTTTTAATTTAGTTCATACTTCCAGGTCACCATCTATCACAGCTCAGAAGTGACAGCTGCGTGAGTTGAAAGCACCTGGGTGCATCCTATCGATGTTCGAGTGCGGAGAGATATACATGTGTTTTCTTGCTTGCTTCTGCTGTTTGCTCTCTTTCACTCTTACTCACTCCAAGAGCCCCTGGCTAGGGAATGGCGCCTCTCACAGTAGGATAAATCTTCACACATCATTCACTTAAGACAACTCATCACACACACACACACACACACACACACACACACACACACCCGCCAAAGTCTGCCCACAGGCTAGCCTGATGTACAAATTCCCTCAACGATATTCTTTGCTCCGGTGATTCTAAGTTGTGCCTAGTTGACAATTAAAACTAGCATCACACCCTCTCCGACAGAACGGTAGACCCTAAGGCTGGATCACTGCGAGGTGTGTGCCTAACTCAGAGTCATCAGCCGTAAGCGTGACAAACTCCTGAACTGTTTGCTGTTGTGGAAGTGATGGGTGACTTTGGCGTTGTACTAGATTCTAATAATGTCTTCACCCCTAGTTCAAAATGGTCTTCTCAAAGCCAGGGAGGTGGCTTAGCAGCTAAGAGATGGCTGAGTAGCAGAGAGAGGACCAAGTTCAAATTCCAGTGCCCATCGCAGGTGGCACACAACCATCTGTCACTCTAGCTCCTCGGGGTCAGACGCCTTAGATCTCCATAGTCCCTCAACCAAGCGCTAAAATAACAGGACACACACAGAGAGACGCAGAGGGGGAGGGAAGAAGAGGTTGAGAGGAAGAGAGTGAGGTAATACCTAGAACTAAAGGTCTTATCTATCCAGACAAAATCCGTGGAACCCAAAAGTTGGCCAAGAGAATTAATCTGGAGACGAGTTAAAATCTGAAGTCTGGTGAGTTCGAAATGTGAGTTTAGACCTCAGATCATTTTGAATGTTGCCCCGGGAGCCTTTTCTCCTCTAACACCAGCCCTCTTGGTGTGGGCCAGCTGAAGATGGACCGTCACACCGTATTGTAGACACTTGCATCCTCTTCTCAGACCACACGGACTTGGGCCCTGGAAAGAAACTACAAGTTTAAATGTTCGGTATTTACTCAAAATCTAGGCTTGATTTGGCCTTTCAACTTTTGGTTCTAGCTAGGGTCAGGGAAACAGGAAGCCTAGGTAGGAACCCCCCCTTCTGTCACTTTCTGTTTTCCCCTCGAACCAGGACAATTCTACATCATGGACAAAAGCAGAACTCGGGTCTAGGCACCTGTCTCCGCCGCAGCCTCTGAAAGTCACAACTTATACGTTCTTGTGATTCTAAAATACGCCAAGAAAAGCCCAGGCAGCAAACACAGTAGGGATTCACTGTGGTGCCTCCCTCAGCCTCCGCCTGGCTAACAGCTGTACAGGCTGAGGCAGCCAGATGCCACGCCCCAACACTACTGTGGTTTTCTTACCAAATGTTTCTCACATGGTTTGGTTCCTCTTTCTCTTGACTGGGTCATAAAGGAGAACTGTTGCCCTAAAATATTCTTGCGTCTGCCCATGTCCTCCATGAAAACCATCTCTGATCCACGCATCAGGTCTATGCCAGCTATGTTGGCCTTGGCCTGGCCAGAGAGATTCCAGTCGCTGAATTTGAAGCCCGGTTAAACGTGGACTTGGCCTCACGGTGCTTGGCGTGCCTAAAACAAAGCGGAAAGCCTTAACTCAGGCACCCTAACCCGTGACCTTATATAGACTGGTCCACTGTTCTGATCGACTGATCTGTCCTCACAGCGGTGGCTGCGGAGTAGATTGGGTCTGCGTGAGAAGTCAATGAAGCTTACAGTCTGAGAAAGATACGTATCAAACTTCCTCAAAGAGTATAAAACTTGAAGTCATATTATATGCTTAAAAAAAAAAAATGAACCAGGCTGGACCCAGAGAAGATGGCTAAGTAGGAAAGAATTTATACTGTTCTCGCAAAGGACCCAAGTTTGGTTCTGAAAATGTCTATCCGGAAACTACGTCAGCCTTTAACTCCAGCTGTAAGTGATCTGACGCCATCTCCAGCCTCCAGAGGCAGCTCTATGAATATGAACACATGCACACATACCACAGAGTTCAAAATGAAATCTCAAACTAAAGGCATGGGTTGTTTTTTATTGTGCCATGGTGTGAGACTGGCATGTGGAGTTCTCCCTGGGGTAACTAAGGCACCCAGGTCTCCTCCCGCTTCCCTCCACTAGGCCTTGAACCTGAGAGAGACAATGGTGTATCCAGTTATTATCTTTCTATTTATTAAATTTCTATAGTAAATGGGTTTAATCATGGTATTTTCACACATGTACATCCTTGTATTTTTTTTCACATTCACTCTCCTATTACCTACACATATGTGTGTGTTTATATATTTTTTCATATATAATATTTAATACAATGATCCCCAGTTCTATTCATTTTCCCGACAATGCCACAGATTTATTCTTCTCTATGGCTCGGTAAAAATCCCACTTTGTTTACGACCATATCTTCTTTATCCATTCATCCATCAGTGGACACCTAGCTTTTTTTTTCCACAACTTGGCTGTTGTAAGTAGTGCTGGAGTAAACATAAATGCGCGGGAATTTCTGTAGCGTGGGGACTTTGATCTCTTTCGCTGTATAGCCAGGAGCGATAGAGCTAGATCAAATGGTAATTTTATTTTTAGGGTTTCTCGAAGGGGTCCTCCATCTTGAGTTCTGTGGCGATTTCACAAATCAGTATTCTCACTGCAGTGTATACGGATTCCTCTCCCGCCCCTGGGCCCATCCAGCATTTCTGTCTTTGAACACTGAAATGGCACGCGTCCCTCCGGCTCACGCCCCACTGGCTACAATCAGTCAAGAGCCCCGCAGCGTGGGCAGCCTGGTCTGGCCTCAGTGGGAGAGGAAGTGTCTAGTCTACAAAGCCTTGAAGGCTCGAGGGGGGATACCCAGGGCACCCCCACATCCTCGGAGGGGAAGAGGAAGAGTCCACAGCTGGCCACGAGAAGAGAGTCGAGTCGTCCCTGTGGCCGTTGCCTGGGGACAACACTGCACAGTGTTACAGACTAAAGGCTGTCTGTCCTTCCGGCTTGCAGTGAGCCGCAGTGGAGGGTGCAGCCGGTACACTAATGGGAACGACATCCATCCAGAGTCCAGTGCAAAAATAAAATCAAATGCAAGACAACTTGAGCAGGAGGACGGTGTCGGGAAGATCTTGCTGCCGGTGCAGAACTGTGTCGTTTGAGACGCGGTGAGCCGGCCCGGAGGAAGCGAGGAAGGAGGAGGCCTGGGGACACGGCTCAGCCGCAGCCAGGACTTGGGAAAATCGCTGCTCTCGGAGTTGAGTCAATTCTATGCAGGTCACCCCATCGCCTCGATTCTGTTTGTGTCCTAAGATGCAAAAGAGGTCAGTGTTTTTTTTTTTTTAACTGTTTACAAATAGAATGCGATTGCAAGTGTACAGTTTGGTTGTGTTTGAATTATGAGATCTTCAGATTAAAAAAAAAAAAAGAGTTGAGTCAATTCTAAACACCAAGTGATGAGAGCATAATGGCCTAAGGGAATATGTGAGATTTCTTTTCATTGTTTGGAATCGTTTCAGACATTTATATAAATAGGTTTGGCCATTTTCACACCCCCTAGCCCCCTTCTTCTTCCATTGAAACCCATTGCTGTCTTCTCGGCGTATGAGCCACTGTATTTATTAGGGTTGCTTGCTCCAGGGCCAGGAAACTTAGCAGTGTTTCCTGAAGAAGCTGACACTCCCTCTCCCAACAACTGTTAATTACCAATAATACCTATGAAGCCCATCTCCCATCAGCAGTAAAATATTGACAGGCCTGTGGTGGTTTAAATATGCTTGGCCCAGCAAGTGGGACTATTAGGAGATGTGGCCTTGTTGAAGTCGGTGTGGTCTTTGTTGTAGGAAGTGTGTCACTGTGGGCGTGGGCTTGAAGATCCTCCTTCCATCGGACTGGAAGGCAGTCTTCTAGTGGCCATCGGATGAAGATACAGAACCCTCAGCTCCTGTGCCACGCCTGCCAAGATGCTGCCATGCTCCCGCCTTGATGATAATGGACTGAACCTCCGAACCTGTAAGCCAGCCCTGTTTAAATGTTGTCCTTGTAAGAGTTGCATTGGTCATGGTGTCTGTTCACAGCAGTAGAGCCCTGACCAAGGCAGGGCCCAACCTTGTGCAGGCCTTGTGAAGACAACACGGCTGCAGTGGGTTCACTGTCCAGATGGCGTCCTCTTCCTGCCCATCTCTCCATCCTCTTGCTCTTACAATCTTTTGGCCCCCTCTCCTATGAGGTTTTTTTATTTTTTCATACGCATTTGTCTTCATCTTACGAGTGTTTGCCTCCATTTACTTATGTACATCACATCCGTACAGTGCCTACAGAAGCCAGAAAAGGGCATCAGATCCCTTGGCCTTGGCATTACAATGGTTGGAAGCCACCATGGTGCTGCTGGGAACCAAACCTCTGCACGAGCTGCAAGTGCTCTTAACTACCGACCCATCTCTCCAGGCCCACTGTGGTGGTCCTTGAACCCCGCAGAGGCGGGTGCGGATGCCCCGCTGAAGGCTCAGCTCCTCACCATCACGTCCACTTTAGCCAGTCACGGATTTCTACGTCAGTCGATGCCCACTGCACTGCGAAGCGTCTCTGCTGATGTGGGATTTCATTTTTAAGAAAATAAGAAAAACTATAGACATGCATACTTGCACAATCATGTTCTCTGTCTAAATATAACAGTGGGACCCCTTCATGGAAACAGAATTGTGGGAGGCAATAAAAATAACAGCTGATGCTTTCTAGCTCTTTCTGTATGCCAGGCATATCGTTAAATCCCCTCCGGGCAGTTTTCTTGAATCTCTACAGAACACCCTACCACCCAGGCTTGCCTCAAGCTTACGATAGGCTTGCCTCTGCTCCCAGCATCCTGGGATAACAGGCATGTGCCACAGTGCCCAGTTTCAATTTTTAATCTACTGTGATAAAGCTGTTTCGAGGTTCAGGGGTCACGTTTATTTGAGAAATGTTTTGCGTGAAGACACGGAGCTGGATTGCAACCCGGGCAGACGTCCTATCCTTACTTTTTGCTGTCCTGCCGTTACCTTTATCAAATGAAGAAAAATAGTAGTTTAATCAGGGAGGAGGTCCTTGCCTTCTAGAACTCAATCTTGTCTTCCAGAACCAAATTCAGGTACCCAGATCAAGATGGCAACTGTGGATATTTCAACAAACCCACAGCTATACCCGGGGAAGCAGGCTGGTCGAAGTTTGGCTCCCAGAAGTATCTGACTAGGTGGGGTTTTTTCTCTTTAATTTTAGTGGATAAAATGAAATGGATTATTTGCAGTTTTGCTCAAAACTAAGAGGAGAAAAAGGCACCTGTTTCTCCTCACCTTACCCCCAACAGTGTTTCAGTTTATTGAGAAGATTAAACAAAAAGCTACTGGGTGAGGGCCCCTGCCCCAGGGTTGCTCTGTAAACTGTCACATCTTCTGATCCCACAGTGTTGGTGTTAATACCAGGTGGAGAAGAAATACCACCCACCCAAATCATGACAGCCAAATTAATTAAAGCAAGCACTTAATTAAGGCAGCCATTTTTATTCGTGTATAAAGGCTGCCACCCCCTATGGGGGGGGGCTTGAGAGGTCAGCTTTGGATGTGAGGAACACAAGGCTTTTTAACTCAGAGGTAAGGGATTTCCAGATATGAGATTTGGTGGGTCGAATAGGTACAGTTATCATAATACAGTACCAAACCACCATAATCAGCTAGTCCTAACAACCTCCTGAAACGCAGACGTGGTGACAAGGTGGACGCAACAACAGGTAGTCACAACAAGACAGCTATAACAACCTATTGAAACAGAGGTAGGTTTGCAAGATCGCTATAAACAGCTTTGTGAAACAAAGACAAGATTTCCATTCCTCGAGCAGGCAATGTAGACCCATTTGTAGTTGAAGTTACAGGTGGGGCAGAGGCCAGTCCTGCAGAAATAGAGCTTTAAGCACAAACAGGGCTGAACCCAGTTTGTCCTTACTGTAAGACGGATTATAAGCCTATGCTGGCTCTACAGGAGAGAACCGACTCCTAAGGGTTATCTTCTGACCTCCGTGATCACACCGTAGCACGTGCCCACTGGTGCACGTACATCATGCACACAAATGCACAGTAATAATGAGCGTTTTACAGTTGCTTTAATTCTGCTTTTAAATTGCCTAAAGAGATAATGTATTGGGTATAGAAATGTTGGTTAGTGATTATTACCTTTTAAAGTTTGAAATTCATTGTTTCGTACTCTCCTAGCTTGTAGCATTGTGAACAGACCCAATGTTATTCTAGTGTGTCTGTCTTTGTATGTGACTTTGTATTTTCACTTATAGTTTGAAATGTCATTTTATTTGAATTTTAACTATGGCATGTCATCAAGGGATTTTTTTTTCTGATACCACTTATTTGAAGTTAAGAATGCTTTCTCTGTTTGGATGTCTATTAATTTTCTAGGTGTAGGAAACTATTGACAATAATCTCATAGGAAAGCTTATTTCAACAATTTGTTCTTCTATCCAAGACATTTGTAGATTTTGTCTTCTGAATGTGTCCTAAAATTTTCAGTCAGGTTCTTGATTAAATTTTCTTTATATACTTATATATGTATCATTATATTGATCGTGCCCTTCATCTGTGATTTTTTCCTGTGTAATTTTATCTGACAGCAATGCTTCATATTACATTGCTTTATTGATCAATGTTTTGATTTCCAGAATTTCCATATAGTTCTTTGCAGTGTTTCTCTTGCCATTTTGCTGCTTTTCTCCACATTTTAATTGTTTTAACGTTTTATTGGTTTTTACATTTCAAATGTTATCCCCCTTCCTGGTTTGCCCTCTGCAAATCCACTATTGCACCCCATGCCCTGCTTCAAAGGTGCTCCCCCAACCACCAGCCCACTCCCACCTTCCCACCCTAGCATTCCCTTTCACTGGGGCATCGAGCCTTCATAGGACCAAGGGCCTCTCCTCCCATTGATGTCAGATAAGGCCACCCTCTGCTACATATGCAGCTAGAGACATGGGTCCTTCCATGTGTATTCTTTGGTTGGTGGTTTAGTCCCTGGAAGTTCGGGGGCAGGGTGGGGAGGGGGATCTGGTTGGTTGTATTGTTGTTCTTCCTATTGGGGTGCAAACCTCTTGAACCCCTTCAGTCCTTTCCCTAACTCCTCCATTGGGGTCTCTGTGCTCAGTCCAATGGCTGGCTGCAAGGATCCGCATCTGTATCAATAAGGCTCTGGCAGAGCCTCTCGAGAGAACAGCTGTATCAAGATCCTGTTAGCAAGTACTCACATTTTAAATTTTTACACCATGGTACTATCTGGAAACTTCCTTCTCTTTGTGTTAAGTGGTTTCAGAACTCTCTTCTTCATTCTTTGGGCTAATTTCTATTGGATTCCTTTACTTGGTGTTTCTTAGGGCTCTACTGCTGTGAACAGACACCATGACCCAGGCAAGTCTTAGAAGGACAACATTTAATTGGGGCTGGCTTACAGGTTCGGAGGTTCAGCCAGTGATCATCAAGGAGGGAGCATGGCGGCATCCAGGCAGGCATGGTGAAAGAGGAGCTGAGGGTTGTACATCTTCTGAAGGCAAACGGGAGAAGACTGGCTCCCAGGGAGCTAGGATGAAGGCTTTAAGGCCCATGCCCACAGTGACACACTTTCTACAATGACACACCTACTCCAACAAGACCACGCCCCCTAATAGTGCCGCTTCCTGGGCCAATCATCACCTGCGACGATGAGATCACTGAAGGAAATCAAAAATGGAGATCCAGAGTGAGGAGCTGGAAATGCGGCTTCTAACCATTAGTGTTTAAATCTTCCTAATAGTAGTACGCCAAAATCTCGATCCGGCAATCTAGTTACATCATCCTCTGTCTTCTGACGGTGTGGAGATGTCAGAGTGGAGTTTTACTCCTGTGTGTGCATCTCTTTGCACCTGTTGGAATGTGTGAGCCCTTGGGTTGAAGTTCCTCCTTCCTGTCTCCACAATGTTTTGTTTTCTCTGATATGAATCCTACACATCAGTTATTTCACTTGGATTTATGCTAGCGGGAAGGGCTGACTACAGTAGTGGCCATGATCCTTTGACCAGACTCTCAATGCGGACTGCACTAGGAGATGCTGTTCTCTTTAGTCATGGTCCCTGGGATGTTTGTAACCAGAAACACCAGGGTCCCGTTTGTCCATATGAGACTAAACTGCTTTGCCAAGCTGAATTCACGTCGTCAGTGTCACTCTTCCTGGGGTTCCTGAAGGTGCAGTCACAGAACACCCCAAGTCAAGAGTCTGTAGGAAACGGCACTCGACCATCTCTACATCAATGGCCACACTAGACGCCCCATTCCCGGTCTCTTACTTTGGATATCCAGTTTTTATTCCCTTCAGGACTTTCATCATTGCAAGTCCTCACCTTTCATACTTGAGGGGCCTGGGTACCATGCCCCCTGCAGCTCTATGCACAACCAAGCACCATCACTGTCACCAACCCCACCCTTCCCGTCTTTATGTCCCACTGCTCTCTGCTGTTTGGAGCCCCACTGCTGTCTTCAGAGCTGTGAAAGGTTAACTTTTGATTTATGCAAAATTTTACTGGCCGTATATACCCTGATTTGATTATTACACAGGTATCCATGTATAAAAATAGCACACATCACACCTCTCAATACATATGTAGTCATGTCATTAATAAAAACAAAAACTGACATCTTGGCTGATATTAAAAATGATGGCTTTCGACAGTGGTAAGAGTAACCTGGTAGGTGCTGCCCACCCAGGGGGTACGCCGGCGAGGTTCAGGGAAACTGCACCCTGTTTTCCATAGCAGGGGAACCTAGCACATCAGAGCACCGGAGGGAGGAGATCCCTGAGGACCCGCCCCGGCCCGGTCCACATTCTCCCCCAGGAAGCTGGACTCTGGGGAGGGACCAAAGAGAGACTGATCAGAACCTGGAGCCAGCCACGCACCCCTGCACTTCCAATCAGGGGCGCCCCAGGAACACTCCCCATGGGCACGCTGCCTGCCCTCCACGCAGCCATGAGCAAGACAGTCGGTCTGTTCCAGCCGGGCTACTGTGATGCTTTACAATGACAGCAACAAGCGATGGCTCCTGCTGGCACCGGTCCCCAGGCCTTCAGCCGCGTCCAGATCTACCACAACCCCAGTGCTTCCGAGTTGTTGGCAGCAAGATGCAGCCGGACCAGCAGGTGGTTATCAACTGTGCCATCATTCGGGGGGTCAAGTACAATCAGGCCACTCCCATCTTCCACCAGTGACAAGATGCCCGCCAGGTCCGGGGCCTCAACTTCTGCAGCAAGGAGGACGCGGCACAGTTTGCAGTCGTCATGGCCAGCGCCCTGGAGGCCTTGGAAGGACGTGAGCCACCCCCCAGCCTCCACCCCCGGCCCCAGCACTCCCTGCCTGGTATGCCCAGAATGTCCCCTCCCCAGAGGAGCAGGAACAACAGAAAAGGCCGCCTGAGCATATGAACCGTGGGGTCTCCAACGCAGGAGGCCCACCTGCTCCCCCCCGCCCCCGCTGGGGGCCCTCCTCCACCTCTAGGACCTCCCCCTCCTTCGGGTCTCCCTCCACCCCCAGGTCTGCCCTAGTCAGGGGTATCTGGAGCAGGTCATGGAGCAGGGGCATCTCCACCCCACTGCACCCCGACTCCCTATAATACAGGGCCCCGGTAGTGGGGGTTCTGGGACCCCAGGCCTGGCTGCTGCCATTGCTAGAGCCGAACTCAGGACAGTGATCAAGCAGGAGGAGGCCTCTGGGGGGCCCCTGGCCCCCAAAGCTGAGAACAGTCGAAGCACTGGTGGGGGGCTTATGGAAGAGATGCTGGCCTGGAGAAGGAAAGCCACACAGGTTGGGGAGAAGCCCCCCAGAGACCAGTCAGCCAGTGAGGAGGAGCAGGAGGCCCGACTCCATGGCCAAAGAGAACCTGTTGGAAGACCCTGGGAGAAGACCAGCACAGCCTTGCCAAGGATGAAGTCATCCTCTTCTGGGACCACCTCCGAGTCACACCCCTTTATGCACAGCTCCAGGGATGACTCTGACTTGGAGAGGGTGAATCAGGAGCTTCTGGAAAAGGTGCAGAAGGAGCTGTAGAAAATGAAAGAGGAAATCATCAAAGTCTCTGTCCAGGAGCTGAGGAAGCGGGGCTCTCCTTGACTCCAGGGACCCAGAAGACCCGTTTCTTCTTTCTGTACTTCCTGCCTGGCCCCTGCTTTCCGGGCCTCGACTTGACCAAGAGTTACACGAGAATGTGTGTTCTCCCCCACCAGCTCCCACTTGGAAGATTCCATAGGGGGTGTGGCTTCCTGGTGCCGCGGTCGCGCCCATGCTGGCTGCTGATTGGATAAGGAGGTCCCGCCCCTTTGTTCCCTTTGGTCCTTCCCCTTGGGACTGGTTCCTCTGCTGGGGATGTACCCCCACAGTAGGGAAGGAAGGAGGGGATCTCACCTTCTCTAGGTCTGGATTCACTTTAATGCTTTAATGCCTTGGAATTTTTTTTAAATACACACATACACACACACACACACACACACACACACACATATATTTGGGTTTTGGGGAGAAGGGAAATTTTTTTTTTGTCTTTGATTTTGATAAAATGGGGTGTGGGGATTTTTGAATGCTTTTCTTGAATACCCCAGGCTCGTCCCATAGGAGGCAGCTATGTAAGAGGGCGGTATCCCACCAGGTGGGAGGTACTCCCCCACCCCTGGGACACCTTCCCCTTTGACTCCTCCCTCTGACGATTTTTGGACCCTCAGTTTTGTGGGTTTTTTTTTTTTTACTTGTGTCAGGATTTCAGGGTCCAGACCATTTTTGCCCTCTGGGAAGATGAAGTGAGAGGAGATGAGGAAAATAGACCCTCCGACGTCTATACCGTGGACGTCTACACCATGGACGTCTACACCGCGGCTTCTCATACACGGGCCCTCACTGCAGTTTTCATTTAAAAAAAAAAAAAGGCTTTCTCTGCGATACTAATTTAAGAAATGCCAGCTGTCTCTTACCTCCAAATTTATATTCATCTTTTTGAAGTGATTATACAGAAAATTCTCTTCAAATGGTTTTCTTTCTGTAATGAAGAGTAGCCCACATTTTTATTCTCTCAGCAAAGACCAGGCTTTTAAGAAAAATTTCCCAGAACATTTGTTACAGGATATTTTATGATTACAGGGGAGGATAAAGCCCCAACCCCAAGAAACATAAGTTTTACAGTAAACAGGAACCTCACTGAGCCACAGTACCAAAGTGATTCCAAGTGGCTCGAGTTCAAAATGGAGTTGGGCTGGTTTCTCAAAGCCTGTGTAGCTCAGGCTGGCCTCGAACTCTCTGTGAACCCAAGGAACTTCCGATCCTCCTGCCTCCTCCAGGTCTTGAGTTTTTATCGGAATCCACCACCACTTAGTCTTCAGGCCGGCGTAGAGCTACAACCAAAGGCTTGCCTCACACACGCAAAGTGTAAGCTCTCTTCTAACCGAGCTACAGCCCAGCCCTGAGACTCCATTTTCCGGGAAGGGAGTGTTTGAGAAAGGGTCTCGCTATGCAGTTCAAGCTGGCTTCAAACAGACGACCTTTGGTCTCGAGAATACCATCACATCACTGATTCATCTGGATCCCGACTACTTCCTCCTGTGTCTATGACAAAGTTGCTGACGGGCAGCCCTGCGGTTTGTTCCTAACCGTCCTAAACCACAGCCTAGCTTACTGGGGACTGAGCTTTTCACAGTGGAAAGAAATGGATGGAGGGCCAGAGAGAATCCAGACTTGATTCCCAACACACGGGGCCGCTCACAACCCTCTCAAACTCTAGTCCTAGGGGATCAAACAACCCTCTCTTGCTTTCCATGGATGGTGCATAGATATAGTTAAAGACAAGATACTCAAACTATAAAAACAATTGTTAAGGGGTGGAGGTGCAGCGTGGCGATAAGCAGGCTGCCCTGGCCTGTGTCAGCAGCTGATCTTCATCTCCAACATTGCAAAGAACGGGGGGAAAGCGGAGGACAGCGCGTCACGACAGGGACTGCCTGCGGCAGGCTGGCATGCAGACAACTCAGAAGCTCCGCGTAAAAAGGATGGCACCCGGGACCCTGAGAGGTAGGAGACACATCCCTCCAGGGGACCCGCCATCTGAAATAAGGGACTGCCCGCAGTAGGCCAGGATGGAGACATCTCTACTGAGATGCCTGCAGCAGCTCTTTTTGTAAAAACGAAAACAGTTGTTCCTGCTCACCCTAACCTTAGCCCTGGACAACGGCTGTACCGGTTTCTTTGGTGCATGACTGCCATTCGGTTGGCCTTGGTGGGCGTAATCATTCCATTATATCTGACTTTTCTATTTATTTCTCCGTCTGCTCTGGTGAATTCTGTGAAACTGAGTGTTCCTTGATGTAATGATTCTTAAACAATTAAAGCCTGAGGCCCGGGGCCCAGCCCAGCCCTCACAGCCCAGGGGCACGCTGTGCTCTGTCACCTTGGCGATAATTTAATAGCCACGCAATGGAGCTCCAGAGTAACGCTTGACTTGCAAACAGAGTTGGAAGAAATTATTAGAAAATGAAATAGAGCCAACTGGGACCCCAGGAAAGGGGGAAATCTATTGTAGTTCAGAAATAAGTTGTGCACAACACTTGAGGGTGTGAAGAGGAGAAAGTGAAGAGAGAACATGAAGAGTGAGTGAAGAGAGACTGTGAGTGAAAGGGGAGTGCATGTGGTGTGTGTGTGTGTGTGTGTATGTGTGTGTGTATGTGTGTGTGTGTGTGAGATGTGTGTGGAGAGTATGTGTGTGAGTGTGTGCATGTGAGATGTGTGTGGGGAGTGTGTGTGTATGTGTGTGTGTGTGTGTGTGTGTGAGATGTGTGTGGAGAGTGTGTGTGTGTGTGTGTGCCCACGTGAGATGTGTGTGGGGAGTGTGTGTGTGTGTGAGATGTGTGTGGGGAGTGTGTGTGTGTGTGTGTGTGTGTGAGATGTGTGTGGGGAGTGTGTGTGTGTGTGTGTGTGAGATGTGTGTGGGGAGTGTGTGTGTATGTGTGTGTGTGTGTGTGTGTGAGATGTGTGTGGGGAGTGTGTGTGTGTGTGAGATGTATGTGGGGAGTGTGTGTGTGTGTGTGTGTGTGTGTGGAGAGTATGTGTGTGAGTGTGTGCATGTGAGATGTGTGTGGGGAATGTGTGTGTGTGTGTGTGTGTGTGTGTGTGTGTGTGTGAATGAAAGGGGAATGCATAGAGGTGTCTAGGAGTATGGGAGTTCAAGAAAAGCCCACAGGAGAATGCAGTGTGTGCAGCTGGGGGGGAGGGGAGCGGAGGGGAGGGCAGGGGAGGGAAGAGGAGGGGAGGGCAGGGAAGAGGAGGGGAGTGCAGGGGAGAGGAGAGGGGATGGGAAGGGAAGACAGAGGAGGGGAGGGGAGGGGAGAAGGGAAAGAGGAGAGGGGAGGGGAGGGCAGGGGAGAGGAGGGGAGGGCAGGCGAGAGGAGAGGGGAGGGGAAGGGAAGGCAGAGGAGGGGAGGGGAGGGGAGGGGAGGGGAGAGAGGAGAGGAGAGGGGAGGGGAGGGCAGGGGAGAGGGGAGAGAAGAGGAGGGGAGGGCAGGGGAGAGGAGAAGAGAGGGGAAGGGAAGGGAGAGGAGAAGGGAGGGGAAGGGAAGGCAGAGGAGGGGAGGGGAGAGAGGAGAGGGGAGGGGAAGGGAAGGCAGAGGAGGGGAGGGGAAGGGAAGGCAAGGCAAGGCAGAGGAGGGGAGGGGAGAGAGGAGAGGGGAGGGGAGGGGAAGGGAAGGCAGAGGAGGGGAGGGGAGGGGAGAGAGGAGAGGGGAGGGGAGGGAAGGGGATGGGGGAGAGGACAGGAGAGGAGGGGGAGGGGAGGGGAGGGGAGGGGAGGGAAGGAGAGGAGAGGAGAGGAGAGGAGAGGAGAGGAGAGGAGAGGAGAGGAGAGGAGAGGAGAGGAGAGGAGAGGAGAGGAGAGGAGAGGAGAGGAGAGGAGAGGAGAGGAGAGGAGGAATTTTAAGCCTTGAAAGATTGCCTGTCAGTTTGTACCAGAAAAGTAGTCTGTGTCCCTTTACTCTTCGCCTTCCACACATCCCTGCTTCCATCTGAGATGGCTGATCCTGAGTTGAGGCTGGACCCCGACAGGGAAAAAGACCCAACATTAGACATTGGAGTCTCTCCAACACAGAAAGAGTAAGCCTCTGCAATCTTACAATCAGCAAGGAACTCTGCACTGTGATGGATCCCTTTAATCCCAGCACTCAGGGGCAACGCCATGCACACCTCTGTGAGCTCTGTCTACAGAACAAGGTCGAGGACAGCTGAGGCCACAGAGAAAGCCTGTCTCTAAATAAATAAATAATAAAAACAGAACAGGGAAGGAAGTTGAGAGAGGAGACCGCACTTCTGCACTTCGGAACTCCCCAACTGTCCGGGGCTGATTCTGAAAGTGAAAGCAGCAGGTCTGACCAAGGCGGGTGACCAAGAACAGGAACTGGAATTTCAGCAAAGCCACAGGAAAGCAGGTAGATGGAGATGGCCGGGCTGAATAGATTAAGGCGCTTCAGCAGGAGATGAGCGCCCCCCAGCCAGGTGGACTCAGGCAGACAGGACTCACTGAAACCGGCAGGGAGGACCTACCACTCACTCTGGTTTTAGTGGAAGGAAAACAAAAGACACCAATCCAACTAAAGAATAAAATTAAAGTGAAAGAACAGGTGGGCCCAATTTTTCTTCCATCGCTTAGGAGGCAGGCAGGGGCAGGAGAATTAAGAATTGAGCAGCCTGCAGTACAGAGTAACAATCTTATTTAAGAAAGAAAGAAACAGCCAGGCAGTGGTGGCTCACCCCTGTAATCCAGCACTCTGGGAGGCAGAGGCATGCGGATTTCTGAGTTCGAGGCCAGCCTGGTCTACAGAGTGAGTTCCAGGACAGCCAGGGCTACACAGAGAAACCCTGTCTGGAAAAAATCAAATCCAAAAAAACCAAAAAATAAAAAAAAAAAATTAAAAATTAAAAAAATTAAAAAATAAAAACAAACAAAAACAAAACAAACAAACAAACAAAAAACCCCTGGGGACTGGAGAGATGGCTCAGTGGTTGTTTTTTGTTTGTTTGTTTTTTGTTTTTTTGGCTTTTTCCGAGACAGGGTTTCTCTGTGTAGCCCTGGCTGTCCTGGAACTCACTCTGTAGACCAGGCTGGCCTCGAACTCAGAAATCCACCTGCCTCTGCCTCACAAGTGACAGTGATTAATTGTTAAGAGCAGTTGCTACCCTTCCATAGGGCTCAGATTCAGTTCCCCACATATCCCCAGTTAGGGGTGACCCACTGTCCTCTACTGCCCTCCGTGGGCACTAGACATGCATGCAGTACAAGACTTACACAGAAGCAAAACACCCCCCCACCCCCGGCACATAATTTTTCACTAGAGCTGGAGAGATGGCCCAGCAGTTGCGACCACATCCAGTGCACCTGGGGTTTGCTTCTCAGCGCCCATAGCGGGCGGCTCAGAACCTGCTGTAACCACAGTTCCGGGGAGTCCAATTCCCTCTTCTGACCTCCATGAGCACCTGAACATGCACACACTCCTGCACACGTACACATACAAACCTATTTTAATTTGCAAAGACTGTATCAGATATGCAGATATGGTGGTGTCTTGTTATGTCCGAGTGCCGTGGGAAATCCAGGAGAACTGAGAACTACAGAGTCTGCTGCAATTTTACATAAGAGTCTCTATATTAGGAGTCTTGATGGGGACTGCAATCATCCCCACAGTCCTCCCCACGGCGTAGGCCAGAAGTGGAACCCCGAGCTTGGGTGTCCGGCACTTTAGATACAGAATAGTTAGGAATTCGTTAACTATTGAGGGCGAAGGGGGAGGGAAGGCGAGTTAGGTGTGTCATAATTCAGACATTCGGCCTGACGGAAACCGCGAAGCTGAAAGAGGGCTTCTTCTGACCTAAAGGTTATCTTTTGGGGGGCTATCAGGTACTGGTTTTATGGCCGGCCATAACAGTCTGTGACCTCTAATTGCCTTTCTTCTAAGATTTAAGGGTGGGACCCTAATCCCTCTTCCCCAAGGACAGACACCAGCTGCACCGGGGTGTCTGGGAGAGTGCTGGTCTAGGTGGCCCTGAAGCTGGGGAGTTTTTGTCATTTGTCTTCCTGGCACCTGTGGCTCCTTGAGTCCTCTCAGAGCGGACAGGGAGGAGGGGAGGGGGAGACGCCCCACATTTGCTGCAGGGGGACAGTGGTTGGGGAAAGCCAAACGCAGAGGCAATCGAGCTGTGCGCACCCTTGGGGAGAGCCGGACTTCTGAGGGGAAGACTCAGAGGTGAGCAAGTGGCCTGTGCCCCACCTTGACTGCTGTAGGAGAGAGCCTGGGGTGGGGGGAGGAGAGGGCAGAAGCAAGACTCCTGTGCACCTCAGTCTCACGTGTACACAGACAGAGTGAGGGCTGGAGGGAGGGAGGGAGGGAGGGGGAGGGAGGAGAATGAGAATATGGAAATGAGACAGACATGCACCTAAGCTCCTCTCCCTATGGTGATTCCTGCATCAAATAATGAGAATTCCAATCTTCTGGTTTTACAGTCTAAAATAAAATCCAGGGTTATTCTCCACGCTTCCTTTTCCTCACAGCTCAGCACACTGTGTGTGTCTGCGCCTCACGAGGCTCCAAGGCCAGCCGCATCTCACAACCTCCACCCTCGCCTATCATTTACACAGTCCCGTGGACGCCCCTTGCTTCTCCTGAGATGTGACCTTTAATCTGCCCTGGATATGCTGGTCTAACTAACCTGTGAAAAGCCTGTCAGGTCGCCTGGGAATTCGGGGCATTCTGGCGAGGACAGTGACAGATGACATAAGAACATGCGGTGCCTGCCAGGAAGGGCACCACGCGCTGTGCCAGCCTGGTTCATCTCAGAATGTGTGCTCGTCCAGAGGAGAGAGGGTGATGCGCCAACCTCATGTCTGCCATCCTTGGAAAGCATTCCCTTGAGAGCAGAGCCCCGTCAGGAGCAGGAGGGGGTGCTGGGGACACACCTCCATAGACAAAGATGCCCGTCAGGAGCAGGAGGGGGAGCTGGGGACACGCCTCCATAGACAAAGATGCCCGTCAGGAGCAGGAGGGGGAGCTGGGGACACACCTCCATAGACAAACATGCCCATCAGGAGCAGGAGGGGGTGCTGGGGACACGCCTCCGTAGACAAGCATGACAACCTGAGCTCGACTCCCCAGACCCGCAAGAAGCCAGATGTGGTAGCTAACATCTGCAATCCCGGTACTTCTGCAGTGAGGTGAGCTGCAGAGGCAGGAAAATCACTCAGAAGCAAAGAGACAGCGAGAGCCGGCCTCCACGAGATGGAAGAGGACTGACTCAGGGAAGGTTTCTTCTTACCTCCACGCATGTGCCATGGCATACACATAGAGCACTTATGCACACACTCACATATATACATACACACACATACAAACATACACACATGTACACACATACACACATGTGCACACATATACCCATATATACACACACAAAATCACACACATACACGCACACAAACACACACACACAATTGCTGAAAACTCACAAGTAGCTGAGGAAATATTGGAAATTGATGGTTTCTCAGAGAAGTAGAATTATTTGTCTGTTGAAGAGCAATAACGTGTACGTTGCCCACCTATGCCTCAGTGGATGACTTCACATATATACATATGGCCAGCAACTACCTGAATTTCAGGTTTAAAACAAATGAACAAGTAACTAAACACAAAACAAAAAATTTTAAAAAGAAGACATAAAATTGGAATGGAGCTGTGATGGGAAAAATCCTGAGAAGAATTAGATTGAGCGAGTGGGGAATGGATATGATCAAGAAACACTGTATACATATGTGAAATTTTCAAAGAGTAAATAGTTGATATTAAAAACATGCATAGGGATAGGCATAGCGGCACATGCCTTTTTTGTTTTGTTTTGTTTTGTTTTGTTTTTGTTTTTTGTTTTTTCGAGACAGGGTTTCTCTGTGTAGCCCTGGCTGTCCTGGAACTCACTCTGTAGACCAGGCTGGCCTTGAACTCAAGAAATCCGCCTGCCTCTGCCTCCCAAGTGCTGGGATTACAGGCATGCGCCACCACGCCCGGCTTGGCACATGCCTTTAATCCAATGCAGAGAAGGCATCTGTGAGTTCACGATTGGGCCTGGGCTACACAGTGAGTTTCAGGACAGCCCAGACTACCTAGAGAGACCATGTCTCAGAAAAACAAAGATATAAATGTATAAAACTGGATGCAATGGCACATATCAGTAAATGCTGATGTTAAATTATGTTAGTATTACAAGCACCCCTCTGATACTTACCCTCCTGAAAATAAACAGACATGTTGTGAGATACGGGACAATCTAGGTGACAACTGCTAAGTCAGACAACCTAGCTATCCTTTTGCCAGCACCATCAACTGTGAGGATTCTCGAGAAGCCTTGGGGGAGCTCTGCAGCGGCTGCAGCCGCCCGCTGCCAACACGCAGCCCTGCCTCCTGAGGTCGCAGCCTCGGCCATAGCTGGTTGGAAAGTCTACAGTGAGGTGTCTCTCCAAATATTCCCACCCAGACCAGTCAAGGAGCACTTCCCCTGGTGGCCCAGCCAAGAAAATGTTGTGATGGGTACAAAAAGAACAGGGCTGGAATTGGGGTGAATACTGTTGTGGGGGTAGCCACCAAAGAAGACCTCTCAGATAGGGGTTTAAATCAAAAGAAAGTCTTTAATCCGCCAGCCTGCAACTAGAAGATCCTGGGCAGATGGGATACAGACCCTAAGAGAACACAAATGCCAGCCCAGACTACTATACCCAGCAAAACTCTCAATCCCCATAGATGGAGAAACCAAGATATTCTATGATAAAACCAAATTTACACAATATCTTTCTAAAAATCCAGCCCTACAAAGGATAATAGATTGAAAATGCCAATATAAGGAGGGCAACTACACCCTAGAAAAAGCAAGACTTTTCAACAAACCCAAAAGAAGAAAACCACGCAAACATAAAAATAGCATCAAAAACAATAGGAAGCAACAATTACTATTCCTTAATATCTCTTAACATGAATAGACCCAATTCACCAATAAAAAGACATAGACTAACATACTAGATACTTAAACAGGACCCAGTATTTTGCTGCATACAAGAACTGCACCTCAGTGTCAGAGACAAACACTACCTCAGAGTAAAAGGCTGCAAAACAGTTGTCCAAGCAAATGGTCCCAGGAAACAAGCTGGAATAGCCATTCTAATATCGGATAAAATTGACTTTCAACCAAAAGTCACCAAAAAAGACATGGAAGGACACTTCCTACTCATCAAAGGAAAAATCCACCAACTCTCAATTCTGAATATCCATGCTTCAAATGAAAGGGCACCCACATTTGTAAAAGAAACTTTACTAAAGCCTAAAGCACACATTGCACCTCACATAATAATTGTGGGTGACTTCAACACCCCACTCTCATCAATAAACAGCTCAGGGAAACACAAACTAAACAGAGACACAGTGAAACTAACACAAGTTATGGACCAAATGGATTTAACAGATGTCTATAGAACATTTCATCCTAAATCAAAAGAATATGCCTTCTCCTTAGCACCTCATGGTACCTTCTCAAAAACCAACCACATAATTGGTCACAAAACCGACCTCAACAGATATAAGAAGATTGAAATAATCCCATGCCTCCTATCAGATCACTGTGGAGGAATGGTGGTCTTCAATAGCAACAAAAACAACAGAAAGCCTACATATACACGGAACATGAACAATGCTCTACTCAGTGATACTTTGGTCAAGGAAGAAATAAGGTACAAAATCAAACACTTTTTAGAATTTAATGAAAATGAAGGAACAACATACCTAAATTTATGAGACACAATGAAAGCAGTGCTAAGAGGAAAATTCATAGCTCTGAGTGCCTCCAAGAAGAAACTGGAAAGAGCATACACTAGCAGCTTAACAGCACATCTGAAAGCTTTAGAACAGAAACGAGCTAATACACCCAAGAGGAGTAGAAGGCAGGAAATCATCAAACTCAGGGCTGAAATCAGCCAAGTAGAAACAAAGAGAACTATACAAGAATCAACAAAACCTGGTGCTGATTCTTTGAGAAAATCAACAAGATAGATAAACCCTTAGCCAGACTAACCAGAGGGCACAGAAACAAATCCAAATTAACCAAATCAGAAATGAAAAGGGAGATATAACAACAGAAACTGAGGAAATTAAAAAAAAATCATCAGATCATATTAGAAAAGCCTATAGTCAACACAACTGGAAAATCTGGAGGAAATGGACAACTTCCTAAATACCAAATACCAAAGTTAAATCAGGATCAGATAGACCATTTGACAGTCCCATAACCCCTGAAGGAATAAAAGCAGCCATTGAAAGTCTCCAAGCCAAAAAAAGCCCAGCACCAGAAGGTGTTAGTGCAGAATTCTACCAGACCTTCAAAGAAGACCTAACACCAATACTCTTCAAACTATTCCACAAAATAGAAACAGAAGGAATACTACCCAACTCGTTCTATGAAGCCACAATTATGCTGATACCAAAACCACACAAAGATCCAACAAAGAAAGAGAACTTCAGACGAATTTCCCTTATGAATATTGATGCAAAAATTCAATAAAATTATTTTTTGTTGTTGTTCTTTTTGTTTTGTTTTGATTTTCGAGACAGGGTTTCTCTGTGTAGTCCTGGCTGTCCTGGAATTCACTCTGTAGACCAGGTTGGCCTCGAACTCAGAAATCCAACTGCCTCTGCCTCCCAAGTGCTGGGATTTAAGGCGTGCGCCACCACCAACTGGCACTCAATAAAATTCTTGCCAACTGAATCCAAGAACACATCAAAACGATTATTCACCAAGATCAAGTAGGCTTCATCCCAGGGATGCAGGGATGGTTCAATATACAGAAATCCATCAATGCAATCCACTACATAAACAAACTCAAAGAAAAAAACCACATGATCATTTCATTAGATGCTGAAAAGGCATTTGACAAAATTCAGCATCCTTTCATGTTAAAAGTCTTGGAAAGAACAGGAATTCAAGGCCCATACCTAAACATAGTAAAAGCAATATACAGCAAAGCAGTAGCCAACATCAAAGTAAATGGAGAGAAACTTGAAGCAATCCCACTAAAATCAGGGACTAGACAAGGCTGCCCCTCTCTCCATATCTATTTAATATAGTACTTGAGGTTCTAGCTGGAGCAATGAGACAACACAAGGAGGTCAAAGGGATACAAATTGGAAAGGAAGAAGTCTATCACTATTTGCAGATGATACTTAAGTGTACTTAAGTATACCAAAAAACTCCACCAGAGAACTCCTACAGCTGATAAACAACTTCAGCAAAGTAGCCAGATATAAAATTAACTCAAACAAATCAGTAGCCTTCCTATACTCAAAGGGTAAACAGGCTGAGAAAGAAATTAGGGAAACGACACCCTTCACAGTAGCCACAAACAATATAAAGTATCTAGTGTGACTCTAACCAAACAAGTGAAAGATCTGTATGAAAAGAACTTCAAGTCTCTGAAGAAAGAAATCAAAGAAGACCTCAGAAGATGGAAAGATTTCCCATGCTCATGGACTTGCAGGATATATATAGTAAAAATGGCCATCTTGCCAAAAGCAATATACAGATTCAATGCAATCTCCATCAAAATCCCAACTCAATTCCTCATAGAGTTAGAAAGAGCAATTCTTAAATTCATCTGCAATAACAAAAAACCCAGGATAGCTAAAACTACTCTCAACAGTAAAAGAACTTCTGGCCGAATCAGTATCCCAGACCTTAAGCAGTACTACAGAGTAATAGTGTTTAAAAAAAAACTGCATGGTATTGGTATACTGACAGGCAAATAGATCATTGAAATAGAATTGAAGACCCAGAAATGATCCCACACACCTATGGTCATTTGATCTTTGACAAAGGAGATAAAACTATCAGTGGAAAAAAGATAGCCTTTTAAATACATGGTGCTGGTTTAACTGGCAGTTAGCATTCAGAAGAATACAAATCAGTACATTCTTATCTCCTTGTACAAAGCTCACGTCTAAGTGGATCAAGGACCTCCACATAAAACCAGACCCACTGAAACTAATAGAAAAGAAACTGGGGAAGAGCCTTGAGCACATGGACACAGGGACAAATTTCCTGAACAGAACACCAATAGCTTATGCTCTAAGATCAAGAATTGACAAATGATACCTCATAAAATTATAAGGTTTCTGTAAGGCAAAGAACACTGTCAATAGGACAAAATGGCAACCAACAAGTTAGGGAAAGATCTTTACCAACCCTACATCCAGCAGAGGGCTAATATCCAATATATACAAAGAACTCAAGAAGTTAGACCCCAGAAAACCAAATAACCCTAATAAAAATGGGGGTACAGAGCTAAACAAAGAATTTTCACCTGAAGAATGTCAAATGGCTGAGAAGCACCTAAAGAAATGTTCAACATCATTAGCCATCACAGAAATGCAAATCAAAATAGCCCTGAGATTCCACCTCACACCAATCAGAATAGCTAAGATCAAAAACTCAGGACACAGCAGGTGTTGGCAAGGATGTGGAGAAAGAGGAACACTCCTCCACTGCTGGTGGGATTGCAAGATGGTACAACCACTCTGGAAATCAGTTCGGCAGTTCCTCACGAAATTTGGCATAATACTACTAGAGTACCCTGCTATCCCCCTCCTGGGCATATACCCAGAGGATCTCCAGCTTGTGATAAGGACACATGCTCCACTGTATTCATAACAACCTAATTTATAATAGCCAGAAACTGGAAAGAACCCAGATGTCCCTCAACAAAGGAATGGATACAGAAAATGTGGTACATTTACACAATGGAATACTACTAAGCTATTAAAAACAATGAATTCATGAAATTCTTAGGCAAATGGGTGGAATTGGAAAATATCATCCTGAGTGAGGTGACCCAATCACAAAAGAACAGACATGGTATGCATTCACTGATAAGTAGATATTAGCCCAGAATCTTGGAATGTCCAAGACACAATTCACAGATCAAATGATGCCCAAGAAGAAGAAAGAACAAAGTATAGATACTCTGGCACTTCTTAGAAGGGGGAACAAAATACCCACAGAAGAAGATATAGAGACAAAGTGTGGAGCAGAGACTGAGGGAAAGACCATCCAGAGACTGCCCCACCTAGGGATCCATCCCATATACAGTTACACAACCCAGACACTGTCATGGATGCCCACATGTGCTTGCTGACTGGAACTGGACATAGCTGTCACCTGGGTGGCTCTGCTAGTGCAAAACAAATACAGAGGGGGACACTCTCAGCCAGCCATTGAACTGAGCACAGGGTCCCCAATAAAGGAGCTAGAGAAAGGACCCAAGGAGCTGAAGGGGTTTGCAGCATCATAGGAGGAACAACAATATGAGTCACCCAGGACTCCCAGAGCTCCCAGGGACTATATCATCAACCAAAGAGTACACATGGAGTTACCCATGGCTCCAGATGCATAGGCAGCAGAGGATGGCCTTGTTGGACATCAAAGGGAGGAGAGGCCCTTGGTCCTGGGAAGGCTGGATTGATGCAGCAGTGTAGGGGAATACCAGGGAAATGGGAGTGGGTTGATTGGGGAACAGGGGGAGGGGAGATGGTTTATGGGATTTTGGGGGTGGAAACCAGTAAAGGGGACATTTGAAATGTAAATAAATATACTAATAAAAAATTTAAAAAAAGAAAACTACTAAAATCTTGTGTGTATGTGTGTTTGTGTATGTGTATGTATGAATGTGTCTGCGTATCTGTGTATCCATGTGTGTCTGTATGTCTGTGGGTGTATATGTGAATGTCTGTGGGTATCTGTGTCTGTGGGGGATGTCTGTGGGGGGTTGTCTGTGGATGTGTGTGTGTGTGTGTGTGTGTGTGTGTGTGTGTGTGTAGCTTTCAGTGAATTTTGTAGAATGTAGTAATCTGCCAAATACTTTTATACTTTTCCCGGCTCCTGGTGTCTATCAGGACAGACAGCAGACAGTCAACCCTCCTTGATTACGTCTGTGTTCCTGCAGACAAACAGGAGAGAGAAGATCAGAAGCCACAGGCCCAACACAGGGGTCCCCTTCCCGCAGCTGCACCTCACTGCAGTCCGTCGCCACGGTCATCCGTAGCCACAAAATGCTGAGTGGAAAATTCCAGGAGTAAACAGATCACACCTTTTCAATCATGGGCCTCTCTGAGTAGTTCGATGAGGTTTCTCTAAATCAGTACTCTGTTCAAACAGTGCCCATAAGGTATGGTAATAACTTCTATTACAGTGTTCTACGGTTGTCCTGTTTTAATTTTAGTGATGACGACCTTGTGCCTACTTTATACACTGAGCTTTGGCAGGGGAGTTACAGGGTGGGGAATGCAGGCTCATTATATATATATTCAATACTCGGTGTGGTTCCAGGCATCTGCTGGGTGTCTAGAAACGAATCCCCCACAGATGGCAGGCTGCTGTGAGCTTGTTCACGGTCTGCCTCAAGTGATCAGAAAAGAGAGGTGAGAGGATTACACCCCATCACTCGAGGGCCACGGGCCGTCAGGAAGTACAGAGTGCTGGCTCTTGAGTCGAGGGGTAGGAGGAGAGAAGGTGCCAGATGGCCGACGCCAAAGTCACCCTGAGTCAAAGGGTATCCCAAACTGCCCCAAGGTGAAGACACCTCCAGTGGTGAGTCTCCGTTTCCTAGCCTTCCTTGATAAAGCTGAACTACTCACACAAGAGATCTGTCAGGGCCGCAACCCTCAAACCGCCTCATGCCTCTTCCTCAGCAGCCTCGCGCCCCTTCCTTGTCACGGCTCCGCACTGAGCTGACTTCTGAATGCCTATGTTGGATACGGGGCGGGGGGGGGGGGAGGGAGGAGGGCTCGAGGAGATCCTCACATTAACCACAGAAGGTTTTCTTTGCAGCGAATGGCAGTGAATGCGGAGACTCGCGGCTGTTCAGGGGGACTGTTGAGCGCTCAGACTAACATAGGATATTCACACTATCCCCCTTGAAGAAGAGGGGGAGAAGGCACGTAAGAGCTAGAAGATGGGAGAAGAGCCGTGAAATGCCGTCTCCCCAGCAGCAGAGCCACCCCCGAGTTGTGCAGTTCACACCTCACCGATCTGTGCATGGTGAGTCTGTAATACTCCCTTTGTGCATCTGCAGAGGTCTGAGCCTGTAATGTTATTTTTACGTCTTCACTTCTCTAATGGGCAAGAAAAAGATAGCATTAGAAGCATCTAGAAGAGGAACATAAACACAGGCGCTTCAATGTTATTATTAATAAGTAAAATAAATTGCTATACGGGGCGGGGTTATTATGACAGGGTTTTAGACACCAGATTGTAACTGTGTACAGTCACTGGGATCAGATGAGGAATTGCAGCCCAGCTGGCTCACCGTACGAGGGACTCCCACGGCCTGCAGAGTAATTATAGCAGAGACACGAGATCTGCCGGGTGATTACCACACGGTCACGGAGTCCAAACAATAGCAGCGTGGTTCCAAACACAGGCACTGGGCAATCACTAGAGACACGATCACAACTCAGAGACAGAAGGATGTTCCTGAGACATCATGCCCAGGAGAGCTCCACCCCCCCACCAGCAGTCCCCAAAAGTTGAATGATTGTCCCCCTTTTTTTATTTGGTTCTTAGAATTAAACCTAGCTCCTTACACATGATATCAAGGACTCTAGCACTGAGCCATGGCCCTAACTTCTCACTGATAGATTCTAGGCAGGGGCTCTACCACTGAGCCACGCCCCAGCCCCTCACTGGGGGATTCTAGGCAGGGGCTCTACCACTGAGCCACGCCCCAGCCCCTCACTGGGGGATTCTAGGCAGGGGCTCTACCACTGAGCCACGCCCCCAGCCCCTCACTGGGGATTCTAGGCAGGGGCTCTACCACTGATCCATAGCTTTTATTCCCCTTCCCTGTCCAGCACAAGTCTTTTCCTCATACTCATGTCCTTCTGCCTTGTCTTGCGGCCCACTAAGTTTAAGTAGGGCCATCTGTGGGACCGTGACTTTAAAACTATCCATTAGAGTCTGACGGACTCACCAGCGGGTATAAAACTAAAGGCAACGATGCACCTACCTTCCCAATGTCGGTATCCAACAGTTCAGGAGAGGAACGCAGAGCGTCACGGGCGACCGCTCTATCCATGGCTGACTGATAACCGGCCCAGTCTTGTGCAAGGCCCAGGGCAGGCAGCCACGGCTATCGGGAGATGCTAATTACAATGGCTGCTGGGGAGACGGCATTTCACGGCTCTTCTCCCTATCTTCCAGCTCTTACACGCCTTCTCCCCCTCTTCTTCAGCGTTCCCTGAGCCTATGGGGGGTGGGGATAGCGTGGACATCCTGTTTTAGGGCTGAGCGCTCGGTCACCCTGAACAGCCCCGAGTCTCTGCCATTCACTGCAAAGAAAAGCTTCTGAGGTTCGGGCTTAGGACGGCGGTTTCGGAGCTAGGAGATAGCTTAGCGCCATGATGAGTTAGCTAAGAGATGGAGTTCCTCCATTTTTATTGCTGCATAGTATTCTACTGTATGGATGTACCACAGTTCAGCCAGCTGACGCTGAAAATCAGCATGGCTGCTTCGAAAAGCTCTGATCAAGGACTAACAATTAGAAAGGTCAGAGGCCAGAGTGGAGAGCCTATTCTGCTAAATGGATATAGTATTAAACAGATTCATTATATTATATCATCTATATTAATTATATTATATTATATTGTATTATATTATATTATATTATATTATATTATATCATTTATATTATATATTATATAATGACTTATCGTTCTATCCATAGATTAATGCATCTCTCAACCCTCAAAGAAGCTTCTTTCTCGAGTAGCTGGGGACTAACACGGAGACCCACAACTTGTCCAAGTTCAGAGAATAAGAGACTATGGCGTGCTCAGCCCTGAAATGGGGCAGAAAGATTTTTAAGAGCCGGGTGCGGTAGAGGGCCACAGGGAAGCAGTGTTTTCCAGAACAACAGGTAGATGCGCGGATGAACTCAGGGCTTGGTACAGCGCACGCAAGACCCATCTATACAAGCTCAAGTCGGATGAAATCCCAGCACGAGGCAGGGGGGTGAGCTCAAAAACCCCACCCCCAGCTAAGGATCTATTGACGATTGAGAAGAGAGAAGAGCCAATGTCCTTGAAGGGCGTGGCCCCCAGCAGGTTGAGGCCACATAGCCAAGAGTATGGGGCTAGCACCAACGGGACTCGACGGGTTTTTAAAACAGAAATGAGGACGGCGAGTTGGGTGAGAGTGGAGAAGGGTGCGTCTGGGAAGAGATGGGGGGTGAATATTACCATGTACGGTGTATGGAATTCTCAACGAATTCATAGGAACTATTTTTTTTTTTGGTTTTTTGTTTTTGTTTGTTTTTTTTTTGTTTTTTGTTTTTTGTTGTTGTTGTTGTTGTTGTTGTTGTTTTGGTTTTTCGAGACAGGGTTTCTCTGTGTAACCCTGGCTGTCCTGGAACTCACTCTGTAGACCAGGCTGGCCTCGAACTCAGAAATCCACCTGCCTCTGCCTCCCAAGTGCTGGGATCACAGGCATGTGCCACCATGGCTGGCTAGGAACTATTTTTATAGAGAATAAAGTCACAGTTTTGGGAACACGGGGTCTTCCACCTTTGCCTTCCTGGTGAACTCTCGTTATTTCACTCGGCTAAGGGTCCTTTGGTTCAACTGAGATAGAAGTCATCACGAGCAGGTGGCGAGCGGCTCTTTCAGCATCACCGGGTCCCTCTGATGTCCTTAATCAGGACACCGCTCAGCAGCACTGAGCAGCAGGGTTCCGGGGCCCCAGCCCTGGAGGAAGGAACTCCCTGAGGCTCTCTGACTGCTCCGTGGTAGGGGCCTACAGCTCTGCCGTCTCTGACGTCTGCAAGCCTGTCGACCGAGCCTGCGTCTGGCATCCGCAGACGTCTCGTGCTCTTCGTGTTACTAACCCGACTCAGTTTACGCACAATGGAGACTGTAACTAGGCAATACAGTCACTCACGGGAGGTTTTAGTGTGGCCCGTGCCACACGAACTCGTACGACGGAATGCAGAAAAGGGATGTGCTAGCTAGCTAGTTGTTGTAATAAAATGCCCTGACGAAAGCAAGTTAAGGAAGAAAGGGGTTGATTTTTGACTTATGATTCCAGAGAGATCAAGTCCCTCATATCAGGAAAACAATAGAGACATGCAAGTCTAGACAGGGTAGTGGGGGCGGAAGGTGGGTTAGTCACATTTTCATCTGCCCAGAGGAGGCAGAGACAGACATACAGACTGAGACAGAAACAGGCACACACAGACACACACAGACACACACACACACACACACACACACACACACACAGAAACAGACAGACAGACAGACAAAGACAGATCATCTAAGGGCTTTCTAAAGCTTTCAAGGCTTAAGCAAAGTTCCTCACATCAGAGATGGTGTTGGTGTGGCAGCCACAATGCTAATTGTGGTTCCAACAGGAGAAACAAAGGACCTGGGGGGGAGCCTGTCTGATTTGCAGTCTCTCCCAGGGGGCAGTGGCTAGGCTGACGACTCTCCTAGCAGCCACGGGGGAGTTAAAGCAGCGACAACAGTTACAATGATTGCCAAGGACACAGACGCTGGATCGGCAGCTCCCACGGCTCCCCCAGGGAGCGGCTATCTACCTCCAGTGACCCTTCAGACAGAGCAGCAGTGCCACTCAGACAAGCTAGGTGCTCGGCTTGGCCACTAAGATGATAACCACCGTGATTCTGACCCAGCCCTTGTCACTGTCCTCCCTGGGACAGTCGCCCACTCTGCTCCCAGGAAGCCGCTGGTGTCATTTAGGCAAAGGGGAAATGTCTAGACAGCTGTCAGTCAAGCAACTCAATTGCTGGCACCTGGGGGAAACCGTGATGGTAGGCCGGCTGAAAGATCTGATGTGGAAGTAATTAGTCATCTCCAGCGAACTCTAAGAAGACTTAACCCCCGTCCAGTGTCCTAGGGAGGGCTAAAGTCTTAGTTTCTGGCATTTCTTTTTCTCCTTGCTCCTCCATCAGCGATGCCCTGTGCGCAGAAGTGACAGACACAAACATAAATCTTCCTAATCCAGATCCTGGTGCAAAGGAAAACCATTTTTCTTTCTCTCTTTTCGTTTTTTTAATATTTTTTATATGGGGTCTCACTATATAGCTCTGACGGTCTAAAAACTCACTGTGTAGGCCAGACTGTCCTCACACTCAAGAGACCTTCCAACCTCTGCCTCCCAAGTGCTACACGATTATACCTGGCTCCATTTTTAAAATTTTGCGTGTTTTTACTGTGTGTGGTTGTAGACATGCCTGTGCCACACCTGTGAGAGGTGGGTTCTCTCCTAGCCGTGTGGATCTAAATGCCAAGCACATTTTTTCCACTGTGGTGATTTGAGTGTGGAGTGAGAAAGCCCCCGCAGGCTTATAGGTTTGACTGCTTGGTGCCCAGTTAGTAGAACTGTTTGGAAAGGAGTAGGATGTGTGGTCTTGTTAAATAGGTGTTGTGGGTGGAGGGGCTTTAGAGCTTCGAAAGTCCACACCTGGCCCAGTGACACTCTCTCTGTCTGCTGCCTATGCAACAGGATGTTAGTTCTCAGCGACTTTTCCCGAGTAGGCCTGTGTGGTGGTCAGGATAGGTATGGCCCCCGCCTTAAGCTCATGCGTTTGTAGGCTTGGCCCACAGGGAGAGGCACTATTAGCAGGCCCTGTTGGAGTTGGCCTGATCTCCTTGGAAGAGGCGTGTCCCTGTGGGCGTGGCCTTTTGTGTCTCATGCTCAAGCTGTGCCCAGTGTGGCGCACCGTCTCTTCTGCTGTCTTCAGCTCAAGATGGAGACCTCTCAGCTCGTCTCCAGCACCACGCCTGCCTGCACTCCGCCACGTTTCCCTCCACAAAGACAACGGGCTAATCCTCTGAAACGGAAAGCCAGCCCCAATGAAATGTTTTTCCTTATAAGAGTTGCCTCGGTCATGGTGTTTCTTCACAGCAATAATACCCTTAAGCCAGCCTGCCTGTGTGCTGCCATGTTCCCCACCATACCTATAATGGACTAACCCTTTGAAGCTGTAAGCAAGACCCCGGTGAAACATTTTCTTCCACAAGTTACCTTGAGCATGGGGTGTCTTCACAGCTATAGAAGAGTAGCTGGGACACCTGCTAAGCCATCTCACCAACATGTGGCGACCTAGTTAAGCACAGCTCAGGCCCCAACAGTGGGGAAGAGGCTCTTGAGTGGATAGAGAAATCACAGACATGGGCTTTCGCTGAGCACTTTAACAGGTCAGGGACAGCCCCAGCTGACATTAGAGACAGTTCTGCCCCCCCTCGCTGAGGTAGATTTTGGGGTGCATAAAGATGGCTCGTGCTAGACACGATCCTGGGACCCAGCCTGAGTGCACCTGAGGTATGTGGAGCATTTCACTGTTTAGAGGCATACAATGCAGCTGTCATGAGGACTCACCATAACCAGGTTTAATACGGCTACTGCTTCCAGGTCAGCTGGGCAAGCTGGTTTAATGCAACCCAGTTGTATCCCACAACTTAGCAATCCCCTAGTTAAGGCACCCCCAGTCCCGGTCCGCTAACTCCATGCTTAGGTGAGTACCTAGAGAAAATGGAGCCAGTGTGTCAAAGAGACCCCTGCAGGGTCCTATGCGCTACAGCATTGTTCACAATAACCAAGAGGTAGGGTCGATCCATGTGCCTGTCCCGGTTGGTTTTGACACAAGCTAGGGTCATCTGGGAAGAAGGAGCCTCGATTGAGGAAATGACTCCATCTGATCGGCCTGCAACAAAGTCTGTGGGTATTGTCTTGACTAATGATTGGCGGGAGTCATTTCTCTGCCTCCCAGGGGCTAGGATCAAAGGCATGGGTTTAGAAAGGGCTTGACCCTGATCCTGTCAAGGAGACTCTGAATCACAAGGGTTGGCTGAGTCGCCATTCGCTGAGTTCTTCCTCCTTGCTGTATGCGTCGATGGATAAGGTTGAAAAAAAGATGACCGAGGTGAGTGGTCTCAGCCCACTGTGGAGGGTGGCGCCCCTGGATAGGTGGTCCTGGGCTGTAAAGAAAGTAGATGAACAGGTTATGGCGAGCAAACCCGGAGCAGCATCCCCCACAGCTCTGCTTTACTTCCTGTCTCGAGGTTCCTGCTGGGCTTGGTTTCCCGTCTCGGCTTCCCCTGGCGATGAACTGTCATTAGAACATTTAGGTCAGCTGGGCGGTGGTGGCACACGCCTTTAATCCCAGCACTTGGGAGGCAGAGGCAGGTGGATTTCTGAGTTCGAGGCCAGCCTGGTCTACAGAGTGAGTTCCAGGACAGCCAGGACTACACAGAGAAACCCTGTCTCGAAAAACCAAAAAAAAGAAAGAAAGAAAGAAAAAAAGAGAGAGAGAGAGAGAGAGAGAGAAAGAAAGAAAGAAAGAAAGAAAGAAAGAAAGAAAGAAAAGAAAAGAAAAGAAAGAAACTGTAGCGTACATACATAATGAAGTACTTTCCAGCTATTAAAAAAATAAAAAGGAATTCACAAGACTGTAGAGGGCTTAACAATTAAGAGCACTTGCTACTCGAATCAAGGGGACTGGAGTTTGGGTCTCAGCATCCACATAACAAGCTGGGTGTCCTGCATAATCTTCTTAACTCCAGCTCTGAGTGTTTCGACACCCCCTTCTGGTCTCTGCACACACACACACACACACACACACACACACACACATACAGTACATACATGTGTCCATACCCTCAGACAGATACATACACATACACAAAAAGATAACATAAAACGTTCACAGAAGCATTAAAAAAAGAGGGGAATTTTGTCACTTGTGTTAACACGGATAAACCCAGAGGATGTGTGAAACGTTATCAGGCCACGTCATAATTGGGATCTACAAAGGCTGAGCCCATGGGCATGATGGACAGTGTCAGAGGATGAGGCACCTGGGTACGGCGAGATGCTAGTCAAAAGATACATAAGTACTGTGCTATGAAGGGTCCGGGTTATGGAAGCAGAGAGAGAGAGAACGTAAGTAAGAGATGGTCTGGGACAGGAGGGGTGAGGAAGGCTAATGGAAGAGAGAATTAAGGAGTGAGCGCTAACCATTTTTAGTTTTCCTTCTTGGGTGATTGTGGCAAAAGCTACGAGCATTTGGTGTGCGTTCTTTAGTGGACCGGGAGCCAGAGAGACGGCTCAGCAGTCAAGAGCACGTCCCACTCTCGAAGAGGACCCAGGGTGTGCGTTTATTATACACAACCCTCTGTAACTCCAGTTCCAGGAACCTTTTGTAACACCCTTTTTCTGGTCTCTACAGACTCCCCCCCACACATGGTGCACGTATATACATTCAGGTATAACACGTACATGTAACATAAGGGCAAGTAAGTTAGGCAGCATAGCAAGGCCGATAATACAAAATTGTTTTAGGTTGGCAAGGCGGCTCAGTGAGTAGAGGGCTTGCCTCCAAGCCTGACAACCTGAGTTCAATCCCTAGGACCTCTATAGTGGAAGGAGAGAATTTGCCCTTTGACCGCTACATGTGTACTCTGAGACATATATGCCTTCTACACACACACACACACACACACACACATACACACACACACACACACAAAATAAATGTAGTAAAATTATCTGAAGGAGCCAGAATTTTCTAAAGGCTGGTGTGGTAGTCCATTTTTGTGTGGAATCTTAACGTTTGGGAGGTCGATGCGGGAGAACCCAGACTTCAAGGCCATCTGTAGTTACATAGTTTGAAGCCAGCCTGAGCTACATGAGATTCTGTCTGGAGAAGAAGAAAAAAAAAATGATTGCAAAGACGTTAGGTGGTTCTTAAGATTTAAGTACAGGGTAGAGAATCAGGCTCTGAGGCCAGGCTTGGTAGCTTATGCCTGTAGACAATTCCAGCCCTCAGGAGGGTTGGGAAGATGGATTGCCAGGATTTCAGAGGCAGCCTGGGCTAATGGAATCCCACGCCCTACCATCCCCACTAGAAATGTCTCAGAGGACGCAAGACAGAGACTATTGGGCTGAATTTGGACCAGTGGGACATCCCGGTGTGGGAGATGCCCCTGTTTAGAGCTGGAGGTGTAACTCCAATGTTAGCGTTCTTACCAAGCGTGCACAAAGCACTGGCTTCCGTTCCCAGTGTCAGGTAAACAAGATGCCCTGCAGGTGATCCCAGCACCACAGAGGTGAGGGCAGGAGGTCAGAGTTCGAGGTCAGCCAGAACTCCATGAGAGCACGAGACACTGCCTCGAGAAAGAGGGAAGGAATAAACCGAGGAAGAGGGGAACAGAGAAAGGAAGGAAGGAAGGGAAGGAGAGAGGGAAGGAACGGAAGGGGAAAGGGACAGGTACACCACCATTCTTCCTATCTCTGCCTCACCTCTCCCCAGAGAAGTCCCACATAGAACCACAAGATGGGCGGAGACCAGAACTGACTCTGAACAGACTCAACAGGGTAACAGTGGACAAGCAAGAACTCTGGCTTCCATGACAGAAGGTAAAGCAGGAGTTCCCAACAAGCCCCAGATGGATGGAAACTTTTTCCAAACAGGAAAAGAACTTCCATGCTCAGAGCCAAAGAAGGCAACCATGATCTGTCTCTGCGCACACCAGCCAAGGTGATGCCGAAAATAACCCTCCCGTGCCTCCTGCCTACCCACACTTTCTGCCAGGTGCCCGAGGAGGACGCTTTTTCTTTATTTATTTATGCTCCATATTTTATTCTTCCCCCACCCCCCTGTCCCCCCTCTGACTGTTTCACATCCCAAACCTCCTCCACACACATACCCCACCCCCCACCCCGCCTGACCTCTAAACTCCCTGGGGCCTCCAGTCTCTTGAGGGTTAGGTGCATCATCTCTGAATGAACACAGCCCCGGCAGTCCTCTGCTGTATTGTGTTGGGGGCCTCACAGCAGCTGGTGTACGCTGCCTGTTTGGTGGTCCAGTGTTTGAGAGATCTCGGGGTTCCAGTTTAACTGAGACTGCTGGTCCAAGGGGGATTATT
The DNA here is from genome assembly GCA_964023405.1 of Apodemus agrarius. NCBI lineage: Eukaryota > Metazoa > Chordata > Mammalia > Rodentia > Muridae > Apodemus > Apodemus agrarius. The sequence continues at coordinate 11,331,501 of OZ030005.1, forward strand.
TTTTTCTGTAAATAAGTGACTGACAGTTCTACGGATGAAAAGGTTGAGCTCTTCAACAATTCAATATGCAAATGTTTCAAACATAATGGTTGAAAGAATTTGACAACGACTATCTACTCGTATCCCGCTTGAGTTCTCGCAATAGCAGCTTACCCTGAATGGTTTTACAATATAGCATCTTTATTAATTCTCAGAGAATCTCATACATCCGTACAACGTGCTTTGATCACAGCCACCTCTCCTCCTCCTCCTCCTCTAACTCCTCTCAGAGCCATCCTTCACCCTTTTTTACTCTGAGTCCTCGGGATTTTTTTGTTGTTTTTTATTTTAATAATCCTCAAAGCAAAATTTCTGCTGCTCATGCAGTCATCTGTATAGGGTCATACATTGGAGCTTAGTGGACTGACTAGGGGCCACACCTTTAAAAAAAACAAACAAACTGACTCTCCTTTTCTCAGAAGCAATCCGTTGTCAAGAGTTCCTCAGCTAGTTAGGGGGATCAGTGAGCCCTTCCCCCCGCCCCCCACTGTGCTGGATTGTCAAATGCATGATTTTGTTCAGGTATCAACAGCTCCTGTTTAGTTCACAAAACACTGCAGTTTGTATTTTATGTCCTCCTTGGGGCTCTCAGAGTCTGAACCACTAACCAAAGAACATCCATGGGCTGGACCTAGGCCTCCCCACACATATGTAGCAGATGTGTAGTTTGGTCTTCCTGTGGGTACCGAACAGCTGGAACGGGGGGGGGGGGCTGTCCCAGAAGCTGTTGTCTGCGTGTGGAATGTTCTAGCTGGGCTGACTCGTCTGGCCTCAGTAAGAGAGGAAGCACCTAGCCTCACAGTGACTTCAAGTGCCGTGGTGGGGGCATACCCAGTGGGATACCCCACACACTCAGAAGAGAAAGGGAGAGGAGAGGGGGAAGGATTGGGGGGGCGCTGGGAGGGAGTACTGAGCAGGATGTAAAGAGAATAAGCAAAAAAAATTAGATTAAAATTAAAAAATACAGCAGTCCTGCTGAAGGCAGAAGATACTGTCTTGCTTGCATCTTACCTGGCCTCTGGCTCTTAGAACCTGCCCATGTCCTTCTGTATGATGAAGAGCCTTTGGCCTCGGAGAATGAGTGTGATAGACCTCTTCTGTTTATGACTGAGCAGTCCACACTCAATTGTTCTCTGAAGTATAGCAACACACTAATCATCGGGTATAGCGATAGAAATGAAGAGGGCAGTTTGATAGATACTATGTCATGCCTAAGTTAGGGAATCTATTGCTGTGATAAGATATCACGGCCAAAATCAACTTGCGGAAGGGTTTATTTTAATCTTACATTTAAGTATCAGTCCAACAATGAGGAAGTCAAAGCAGGAACCAAAGCATAGAGGAGTACCACTCACTGGCCTGCTTAGGGCTCAGTCAGCCTGCTTTCCTGTACAAGTCAAGATGGCCTGCTCAGGGTTGGCACCGCCTATAGCAAACAGACACCAGGTCAATCGTTAATCCAGACAATGCCCCACAGAGTGGCCTAAAGACCAATGCTAGGGAAGCATTTTCTTCCTTTTTTTTTTTTAATTTTTATTTTCTATATTCTATGTTTACATTCCAAAGGCTTTCTCCTTTCCCAGTTCCCTCCCCCCACCATACGTCCCATAATTCCTCTCCCTCCCCCAACTATTCCCCAGTCATTCCCCTTTCCCCCACGGTTTCTCTGTTCTGGGTCTACAAAACTGGATCCAATCTTTACAGGCCCAGGGTCCTCTCCTTTCTTCTTCTTGGAAGCATTTTCTTAATTAAGATTCCTCTTCCAACTGAAAGAAATACCATCCAGAGACCGCCCCACCTGGAGATCCATCCCATATGCAGACACCAAACCCAGACACTATTGCTGATGCCAAGAAGTGCTTGCTGACAGGAGCCTGGTATAGCTGTCTCCTGAGAGGCTCTGCCAGAGCCTGACCAATACAGATGTGGATACTTGCAGCCAACCATCAGACTGAGCACAGAGACCCCAGTAGAGGAGTTATGGGAAGGACTGTAGGAGCTGAATGGAATTGCACTCCTATAGGAGGAACAACAATACCAACCAACCAGATCCCCCAGAGTCCTAGGGACTAAACCAACCAGAGTACACAGGAAGGGACCCATGGCTCCAGCTGCATATGTAGCAGAGGATGGCCTTATCAGTGGGAGGGAAAGCCCTTGGTCCTGTGAAGGCTCGCTGCCCCAGTGTAGGGGGATACTAGGGCTATGGGGCAAAAATGCATGGGTGGGTGGGGGAGCACCCTCAAAGAAGCAGGGGAAGAGGGTGGAATAGGGGGTTTGTGGAGGGAAAACCAGGAAAGGGGATAACATTTGAAATGTAAATAAACTATTCAATAAAAATATATTTAAAAACTATTTCCTCTTCCCAGTTATATCTAGGTTTGGGACACGTTGACAAAAGCCAGTATGATCCAGTTAGCAGAATAGGGGGTCACACGGCCTGTGAGCTCCTCGATAGGTTCCTGGCCAGATTTATAGCACCAGGTGTGAGCTTCCTCCGATCAGTATTTTGGGTCAGTCACATGTGTGAATGCTTGTTTGGATTTGTTAGTGAATGCTGAGCTCTGAAAATCCCAGGTCTTGCGGAGAAATTAGAATTTCATTTCTCTAGATATGCCTCTCACGCTTAGTCATACGGGGTTGTTTTTGATTATTGGTTGTGTTCATTTTTGAGACCAAATTCACAAAACATGGAACTATTTAAAATTTAAGATCAGCTTATTGTATAGTGGGGCAGAGGCAGAGGGACATGACGTGAGTGTCAGAAGACAACTTGAGAGAGACAGTGGGTTTCAAGAATTGACCTAAATAAAGTTCCAGCAACATGTCTGCCAGATTTCCTGCCATGATGATAATGAACTAAACCTTTGAAACTGTAAGCCAGGCCCATTAAGTGTTTTCCTTTATAAGAGTTGCCTCGGTCACGGTGTCTCTTCACAGCAATGAAACCCTACCTAAGACACCATCATGGCAGGAAAAAAATAAGAGTGCTAAAACACACATAACAGATTATTACCCAGTCTAGGTTCCTGTTTTAGTTTGCTTCTCTGGTGGTGTGATAAAAGGCTGACCAAAAACAACTTGGAAAGGAAAGGATGTGTTTGGTTTACAAACCGAAGTCCACGGTGGGTGGAAGCCAGGGAAGACACTCAAGTGAGAACCCAAGGCTGGGGGGAGCGGGGGACAGAAGCTGAAGCAGAGACCGCGGAGGAACACTGGCTGGCTCAGGTTGCCTTCGTGTACACCCCAGGGCCGCTTGCACAGGGATCAATCACCCATCAAGAAAAGACCCCAAGAGACATGCCCACGGACCAGTCCGATGGCGGTAAGTCCTTTGCTGCAGTTCCCTCTCCCCAGGTGACTACAGTCTGTGTCGACAAAAACTAACCCACACAGTCCCCTATTATTAGAAGATCCCTGAGAATAGTTTTGCTCTGTGATTAGAAAGCAGACTTCATAGGGTATGGTTAGCCTGACTCCAGTCTATATGAGACACCCAGACGGGAAATCCAGGATCAGAACGCTGATTAACAGGGGAGAGAAGGAGAAGGGAATTACTTCTTCAGGGCGCAGATCGTTCTGTGGACTTGGGGAGATGCTCCAACCTCACAAGTGTGAGAACGTGAGTTCAAATCTCTAGAACCCACATAAGCTGGGGGAGGTAGCACCGGTCTGCGATCCGAACACCCCTACAGCAGGACAGAAGGAGGAAACAAGAGAATCCCTGGAAGTGTGTGGGACAGCTAGGCCGGGAGTACACAGCAGCAAACCAAAGACCCCATCTCACACGAGGTCAAAGGCCAGGACCAGCACCCGAGGTTGTCTTCTGACTGCCATGGCAGACACACATACACGATTACAACAATGCGTATATGTGCTTGAGAGATCAGAGGATAACTTCCAGGAGCTGGTTCTGTTTCCACCTCGTTGAGGCACGCTCTGGTGTCCACCATGTTGTATACTAACTTAGTATCACCCAGCTGGTTTCACAAGCTTCTAAGGGACAGAATCGAGCCTGGGTCCTCTAGAGGAGCACCCAGGGCTCCTAGCCACTGAACCACTTCTCAAACTGCCTGTTTTCACCCTTAAAATGTTTGCTCTCTTTGTGTTTTGAGGCAGGTGTCTCTCTACACAGTCCTAGCTGTCCTGGAGACTAGGCTGGCCTCGAACTCACAGCTCTGCCTCTCAATCTTGCTGTAGGCATACTAGGATTTTACAAACACATTGAGCCATTGTTCTCAGGACAATTTTTCTGTTTTGTTTTCTTTCATTCCTTTTCTTAGTTACAGGTTCCTGGTAGCCTAGACCATAACCTTAAAAATAATGGGTACGAAACCACCCCTTGAGATGGGGTCACTAACATGACCTTATCTCCGGGGGAACCAACACTTTACTTTTTAAATTATTTACAAAATTATAATAGATTAAACTTTCCCAACAATAAAATTTCATATGACTACACATGTGTCATTGGAGGTGGGTTTTGATACATGATAAAGAAAGTCTTAATAAAAAAAAAAAATTAAAGAGCCGGGTGGTGGTGGCGCACGCCTGTAATTCCAGCACTCTGGGAGGCAGAGGCAGGTGGATTTCAGAGTTCGAGGCCAGCCTGGTCTACATTGTGAGTTCCAGGACAGCCAGGACTATACAGAGAAACCCTGTCCCCCCCAAAAAAAAAAAAACAAAAAAAGATTAGTTTAAATTTATACGTTAAAGATTTATAAAAAAAAAAAAATCAGACATTAGATGTTAAGTAATAATTAACCATACGGGGCTAAAAAGTTAGCCCAGCAGTTCAGAACACCAGCCATAAAGATTAACCTGTTCTTAGAAATGTGCCACTAACCTTAGATGACTGCCCTATTAAATACATTCTTTTAAAATTGTTATATTTTGATGATTTATATTATTAATAATGGTGCTACCTGTTCTACTTATGATTCACTGAACATGTACTTTCAGAGTTATGATGCTCAGATGATTTTTTGTACTTTACTATGCCAAATGATTTTTGTTGATATTTGAAATTGTTTTGCTAGATACAATTTCTAAAAGTTTCTAAGAGTTTTTATGTTTGGTTTTCTTTGTTTGTTTGTTTGTTTGTTTTTTGTTTTGTTTTGGTTTGGTTTGGTTTTTGGTTTTTCGAGACAGGGTTTCTCTGTGTAGCCCTGGCTGTCCTGGAACTCACTCTGTAGACCAGGCTGGCCTCGAACTCAGAAGTCCGCCTGCCTCTGCCTCCCAAGTGCTGGGATTACAGGTGTGCACCACCACCACCCAGCGTATGTTTGGTTTTTAATGGATAAAATCCCCTGCTTGAGAACTACAAAATACACTCAGATTCAGAGTGCCTGTGTTTGTTTCCGTTTGTCTGTCTGTCTCTCTCTCTCTCTCTCTCTCTCTCTCTCTCTCTCTCTCTCTCTCTCCTTCCTTCCCTCCCTCCTTTTTTGTTTTTGTTTGGTTGGTTTGTTTTTTGTTGTTTTGTTTTTGTTGGTTCGTTGTTTTGGTGTGTGTGTGTGTCTGTGTGTCTGTGTGTGTCTGTGTGTGTGTGCCTGTGTGCCTGTGTGTGTCTGTGTGTCTGTGTGTGTCTGTGTTTGAGGCAAGGTCTCTCTATGTATCCCTGGATGTCCTTGGCCTTAATACAATACTAGACTGGTCTTGAACTTGCAAACATGCCCTTGCCTCTGCCTCCCAAGGGCTGAGATTAAGCCACCAATCCCAGCACACTTCTATAAAAATGTCGTCATTGCATTCTTCAATGAGCCTACAAGGGAAAGGAACAGAGAGAGTGGAGAGGAAAGACAGAACATGCATTTTAAACACAGGAGCTGCTAGGCTTTGCCGCCTCTTCCTTGGCTGGTGGCACAGTGCCCCGTGCCCCTCGTGCTATAAATAAAATGATTTCGTTTTATCTCACCTGCTGGAGTGAATGCATCTGCCGCATCAAGGCCCACACACGTTTCCTGCCAAGTTCCATTCAGAACCCGACTGCTGAGCCTGAAACCCCCCAGCAGCTGCTGCTGCCTGGAAATAGACCCTGAACTTCGTACCACCATACATACCACCGACTCCGCACAGCTCACCCTGGCAGCTCCCGGACTCAGGCTTTAGCAATTCTCCAGCTCTCTCCAACCAGCTCTCCCCAAAATGTCCTCAGAGTCTTCAGGCCTGCACAGGGCTTTTGCATTTCCTGTGATATCTGCCTGGGTCAGATCTGATATCTGGCCTTGTGGGTACTGCATACACATGGTAGACACACACACACACACACACACACACACACACACACACACATCCTTTCATTCATACATACAGGCAAAACACTCATACATTTAAATAAAGTTTAACCTAAAATGCTTTAAATGCTTCTCCCGGTTAGTCTAACTAAAGCAGGCCCCTCCCTGCACCCCATCAGACCTCCATATCCACACTCCGTCTCTCTGCCCACCCGTGTGGGGGAATGGGGAAGGCTGTGTGCAGCTCCCAGGCCACACCCACCACAATCCGAGCCAATAGCGGGAAACAGACTCTTTTCAATTTTATGCCTAAAATCTGTATCAGGATGCTTACCTAGAAGAAGAGATCCCATAATCCCAGGGTGAGGCTTATCCATTACATCCAGAACATCTAGATATTCTGACCCCTACAATTTCCCCAAATTCAGGAAACTCACCTGCATAGTCGATGGCAGTGAGGAAGTGTGCTCATGCTCTCCTGTGGGAAAAATAAAAACATTTGTATTATGAATCCCAGCCTTGAATTAAATGGCATGTATAAGCCCTTTTGGGTGACTGGTTTTAAAGTCATGAGGATGAAGCTTCCACGATGGCCGTGACATCCTATGTGGTGGGAAATACACTAGACCTAGATCTATTATCTACCTCTCTCTCTCTCTCTCTCTCTCTCTCTCTCTCTCTCTCTCTCTCCCTTTTTCATTCTCCTCACTATGTGAGGATTAAGATAGCTACATACCCACAGCCTGAAAGATAACTTTTCAGAGCATTCTAGAATTTCCCCATCCATTTTGCCCACTTCCAGGGAAGCCAGATGTAAGGTAGTCTTTTGCAGCAAACCACAGCACGTCAGGAAAGTTAAACATGAAGGTCCCGAGAGACTTCTCCCCATCTGGAACTGTCTATTGGCGAGGCAAGCCCTGTGCAGGCCCAGGGCAGGCAGTGGACTCTACAGCGAGCTCAGGAATACACTGGCTGCACCATACCCAAAAGATTGTATCCAAGGGCCTTCTCTCCCCAGCTTCTGGTCCTCACAATCTTTCCTCTTCCTCATCTGTAACATTCCCCAAGTCCAAGATGGCACAAGGTATGAAAGGCTTGTGGAGAGGTGAGCATTCTACTGTCAATTGTTCTCAGCACGTCATACAGTGTGGGTTTCTGCTTTGACCACGGTTTACTACAAAGGTAAGTTCCCTTGATGAAGGCTGAGCAACAGTTATCTATGAATATAAATATATTTAGAAGGCGGTTTGACGCTACGTCAACCTAGCCAAGCCACTGCATGACCCGTCCTCCGAGAGTCCATGACTTCCCCAGCTGAGTGTTTCCGACCAGATCTGCAGCGTCAAGCACGAGTCCCCCTCCTACGTAGCAGACCCCAAATCTAACCAGAGAATGACTGCTTGTCCCAGGAACAGCCACGCTTCTATCACACAAGAGGACAAATCTTGCCTGGAAGCTTGGCGCTGCTGTTTATAGATTTCTCGCCCTCTTTGATGAGCTATTGGATACTGATAAATGCTGGGAGAGGGGGAGTCATCGTCTTGAGTTCTGCACCTACTGATGAATCCACCAGGTTGCCGTGGACACTTCCAAGCAGATGGTGGAAACACTGGTTAACTTTGAGTCTCCAGACAAAACCAAAGGACACGAATGGGAGGACAAGAGCTGAAGGAAGGAGGGGACTTAGAGAAGACTCAAGAGGAGGGGTCTCAAGGATCGGAGGGACGTACGGAGAGCGGGTGAGACCAATCTTGGTATAGTACACACACGTATGAAATCGTAAAAACAAACTTATTAACGAAAAACAAAGCAAAAAAGGGTAGATTTATAGGGCCATATGGAAACCGTGCAGTCTAGGTGTTTCTTCTACAGCTCAAAGAGGAGGGATCCCAGGGAACTCCTGCAGGAAGAACATGTTTCTCAAATGTCCCCATCTGAGGCTGAAACTTTCTGAGATTAAGCATGCTGCCCTGTTTCAAGGGATGATGGCTGCAGTTCTAGATAGTACCACTAGAGGTCAGTATTCAGTGAGTTGATGTTATCTCACACACACACACACACACACACACACACACACACACCAAAAAAGGGGGTTGGGGGCAATAATGAACAAGTATCATCTTGGACACTAAAATCCTATGAAGGGCTGCTTATGAATTCCTTAGAGATAATCTATGCAACAAATTACTGCAAACCCAATACCTTACAAAAAGTCAGGTTGATTTAAGATAGCAAGGTCAACATCTCCCTTCAAAACCAGTGGGTCCTGAGTAACTGGTTTGCATGTGAACCATCTGCTTTCAGTCCATTTATTTTTGTTTGTGCTTTGACTTCTTGTGATCTCAAAAACTCTGCAGAGGACTAGCTTTCTAGACCTGCCAAACAACTCATCCACTGTGAGGTTTAATCTGTCTGTCAACTTGATTGGACCTGGGCTCAACTAAGAGACACGCCTGTCTGAGGCAGGCCATCTCCTGTGACCTGTGGACTGAAGGTCAGGGGCTCTCCATGACTCCTCTAGGCCTTGACGGCGCTAGGTTAAGGCAGCCGAGGCATCCAGCTTGGCGGACTGGGCTTCTGGGCTCTCATCCTCTTTAGTGTCCAGACAGTCTTTGTTGGTTATTCCAGCTAGGGACTGAGGGATGCTGGGAGAATCTGGAGGACAGGTCTGTTTTGACATGTAAAATATGCACTTCAGTCCCACATCCTGGTGAAAACCAAACCTTGAAGACAGAGAATCATCATCCAGGGCATGACAGACCCAACAGAGAGTGTGTGTGTGTGTGTGTGTGTGTGTGTGTGTGCGCGTGTGCGCGCGCGTGCACGTCCACCCAGTCCATATTGTACAGACCAATCTAATAAGCTCCCTATAGGATAGCTACTCTTGAGGCCCTGTCTCAAGGCGAAACAACAGCAACAACAAAAACATTCTGTTGGTTCTGCTCCTCTAAGTCATCTGTTCCCAGCTGTGGGTTGTGAGCCCTTCTGGGGGTTAAAAGATCCTATCACAGTGGTCACACATCAGATATCCTGCATATTAGATATCTGCATTATGATTCATAACAGTAGAAGAATTACAGCTATGAAGTAGCAAGGAAAATAATTTTATGGTTGGGGTCACCACAGCGTGAACTGGATTAGAGAGTTGAAACACCGGGACGGTTGAGAACCACTTCTCTAAGTAAACCTAGTTAACATAGCTATATGATTTTGGTTTCACTATGCAGACTACAGTCTGGAACCCACCCCCCAAAACACACACACACATAGACACACACATAGACACACACACACACACACACACACACACACACACGCCATCTACCCCCTTCTCTGCTGGGTCTGTCATGCCCTGCATGATGATTCTCTGTCTTCAAGGTTTGGTTTTCACCAGGATGTGGGACTGAAGTGTATATTTTACATATCAAAACAGACCTGTCCTCCAGATTCTCCCAGCATCCCTCAGTCCCTAGCTGGCATACCCTGCCCACAATCTGGAACTTTCCAGCCTAGGGGTTGGGCTGCCCTTCCCCTAGAGGCTCTTTCCTATAAAATCCTCTCTTCTCCTTCCTTCCTTCCTTCCTTCCTTCCTTCCTTCCTTCCTCCCTCCCTCCCTCCCTCCCTCTCTCTCTCTCCCTCTCCCTCTCCCTCTCCCCTCCCCTCCTTCCTCTCCTTCCCCGCCCTCTCTCTGACATAGTCTCATGTAGTCAGATTGGCTTTGAACTGACCAGATAGCTAAGGATGACCCAGGCCTGTGCATGCCCGGCTAGCATTCTGCCCACTGGGCTTCAACCCCACCATGTAAGTGTGGGGTTTCGGGTGAGCGTTTTACCTGCATGTAGGTATGTACACTACCTTGCCCTAAACTGTCAGAAGAGTTTCGATCCCTTGAGACTGGAGTTACAGACGGTTGCAAGCCACCATGTGGGTGCTAGGAATTGAGCCCAAATCCTCTGCAAGAGGGGAAAAAATGCTTTTAACCCCTGAGCGAACGCTCCTGCTCTGTATAATTTTATTAAAATGTAATTTTAATTTAAGTGATGTAAAGTTACATCACTTCCCCCTTGTTTTCCTTCCTCCATCTAGGGCTACTCTCTCCAACAGAAAGATTTTTATATTTATCCCATCCCTCTTTGTGTGTGTGTGTGTGTGTGTGTGTGTGTGTGCTGGTGCCCTGAAGGCCAGAAGAAAGTGTTGGATCCCTGGAAGCTGGAGTTATAGGCAAGTGTAAGACACTTGATATGGGCGCTGGAAACTGAGTCCTGTGGAGGAAGCAGCCAACCTTCTAAACTGCTGCTCTCTCTCTCTCTCTCTCTCTCTCTCTCTCTCTCTCTCTCGGTAGGCCCTATTTATTTTGATATTAATTAGCTTATTTTATATATATATATATGTATATATATACACACATACACACACACACACACGTATATATATTCATGCCATAGCACGCATGTATAAGTTAGAAGGCACGTGGCCCCAAAGATGAAACTCAGGTCCGCAGGCTCGGCAGAAAGTCCCTTCACCTGGTGAGCCATCTCACTGGTCCTCCAGGTGTGTTAGAGCCCACCTGTCTTAGTTTGGGTTTTACTGCTGTGAACAGACACCATGACCAATGCAAGTTTTATAAAAGACAACATTTAATTGGGGTTGGCTTACAGGCTCAGAGGTTCAGTCCATTGTCATCAAGGCAGAAACATGGCAGCATCCAGGCAGATATGGTGCAGGAGTTGCTGAGAGTTCTACCTCTTCATCTGAAGGCAGCTAGTGGAAGACTGACTTCCAGACAGCCAGGGGGAGGGTCTTAAGCCCACACCCACAGTGACACACCTACTCCAACAAGGCCACACCTCCTAATAGGTCACTTCCTGGGCCAATCATATACAAACCATCACTTTCCTCCAGTCACCTGTCTTCTGTAAAGATGTCAGCCACCATGTCTGGGGTCTACCATTTCAACAGGAATTCTGGGTGGTAAACACGCATCAGCTAAGACACACCTCTACTCGGTGTGAATTATCTCTGACCTCTGACACCACAATGCGGGTTCTCCCAGCGCTTAGAGCAATGTACTCAATCTGATTGGCCCAGAGTCTCTGAGCTGTTAACCTCCAAACTGAAATAGCCTTTCTGTAGGGAGGTGGGAAGCTCACAAAATCCACAAGAAACTTACCAGAAAGATTCATCCCACCCCGCCCCCGCCCAGACCCCGCCCCCGCCCAGACCCCGCCCCGCCCAGACCCCGACCCCGCCCGTTAGAGGTTACAGTAGAAACAATCCATGGGGGAGAGGAGGCTGGTCCATGGAACTGACCGGAAGACATCAGGGCTCTCCGGGAATGCAGGGGTTACAGGACATCACCCATGCTGGAGATGGTTATGCAGTGGCACCGCTGCCCAAGCTGCCCGTGCTCCCGTGAGTGCTCCTGTGGATAGCTCCAGCACACATATCAGTTCTCCAGGCTGTGTTTGGACAGAATCTTTCCTCCCCGCTATCTGCGCTCTCTATCCTGGATGGCCAGAAGGACTCCTGTGTGAAGTAACACAGCAGAGCTGCTTTCCTGGTGCACTGGCTGGTTTTGTGTCACCTTGACCCAGGCTGGAGTTATCACAGAGAAAGGAGCTTCAGCTGAGGAAACGCCTCCATGAGATCCAGCTGTGGGGCATTTTCTCAATTAGTGATCAAGGGGGGAGGGCCTCTTGTGGGTGCTGCCATCCCTGGGCTGGTAGTCTTGGGTTCTATAAGAAAGCAAGCTGAGCAAGCCAGGGGAAGCAAGCCAGTCAGTAACATCCCTCCATGGCCTCTGCATCAGCTCCTGCTTCCTGACCTGCTGGAGTTCCAGTCCTGACTTCCTTTGGTGATGAACAGCCGTGTGGATGTAAGCTGAGTAAACCCTTCCCTCCCCAACTTGCTTCTTGGTCATGATGTTTGTGCAGGAATAGAAACCCTGACTAAGACACCTGGTGATCTTTTGATGGAGGACATCAAAACAGTGAGAGCTGGAGGTGAGGGGGAAGACAGAGGGAGAAGAGACGGACGTGCAGCTCTGTTAAAGATTCTATAAGGCCAAAGGACTGAATCTGGAGAGTGCAGATTAAAATGCTTTAAACCAGAACCCCAGAGTCCAATTATCTCAGGCTATTTTTATTGCCTGTGGAAGCATCCCACTGGCCACCCCTGTGTCTGACCTAACATCCTGTGACTATCAAAACCTTCAAATGCTATCGTCAGAAATGAATTGAATTATGCGACATCCAGCTGGTCTCAGAGCCGGGCTCCCAGGAGGAGGAAATACATTATTAAGGGTTTCGTGGAGCAATATGGGAAGCGAGAGTTGCTTCTTAAAAGATTCTAGGAAAAGAAACACTCTTTGAATGTATTCTTAGGACACCACCAACTTTAGTCAGCCTGAAAGCTAAGAATGGCATCAGATAGCTGTAGCGGGAAATGATTCAAATATAGAACCGCCCCGCCAGGCCTCTGCTCCAGGTCCTGCGGGTCTCTCTCTCCAGCCCAGCACCCACCTCTTCCAAGTATCCAGCAAAGCATGACTCTTAAATATGAAACTCCCAATTACATAATGCCAGATTACAATGGTAAAGCTTTATCGCAATATTTCTAACCTCTCAGCACACCAGAAACACACCTGACACCATCTGGATCTGGGCGGCTCCTCCTCCGCTCTCTGGTCCTGCTCGCAGCTCCTCTCTCTCCGCCCCTCCTTCTCTTAAGTCCTCCTCCTCTCTCCCCTCCAATCACGGGCCTCTTACTCCCTTTCCCTCCGCCCCTCCTCCTCTTAGCTCCTCCTCCTCTCTCCCCTCCAATCACGGGCCTCTTACTCCCTCTCCCTCCGCCCCTCCTCCTCTTAGCTCCTCCTCCTCTCTCCCCTCCAATCAAGGGCCTCTCACTGCCTCAATGTGAATGGATAGGAAATATCTTGCATCAGAGAGCAACAGAAGCCTGTAGTGGGGATTTCCTGCAAGGAAAAGTGTTGGCTCAGGAACCCCAGGACCCCAAGTGGTCATGGCCGGCCTCTACTTCTCTACTCTCTCCCCCTCTCTCCGCCTTTCTCTGCCTCCACTACCCTCTTAACTCCCCTCCCCAGGCCCTGAATAAACTCTATTCTATACTATACTGTGTGCGCGGTCCCTCAGGGGGAAGGGATGCCTCGGCATGGGCCCACTGAGGCACCCCTTCCCCCACACCCCATATTCTCACACCTCTTTCTCATTTTATGATCACAACAGGAGGCATAGAGACAAAGACAGGAGATAGAGAGGGGAAGGGAGGCCGATGTGGTGGCGCACCCCTTTAATCCCAGCACTCGGGAGGCAGAGGCAGGCAGATTTCTGAGTTCGAGGCCAGCCTGGTCTATAGAGTGAGTTCCAGGACAGCCAGGGCTACACAGAGAAACCCTGTCTCAAAAACAAAAACAACAACAAAACACACACACTCAAAACCCACAAAAAGCGAGGCAGAGGGAATGGGGAAAGGGGTGTGGCCTGTCAGAACCATCTCGCCACACTCAAGTTAGCCAGAGTCCCTTTATTTCCCCCATTTTGCCACAATCCATTTATCTGTGACCTGCAGCAATATGTTTGGTAAATACGTGGTTTATGACGGTTTTTCTATAAGTAATAAAATCTAATGGAACTATTTTCACAGTAGAGCATGGCTTTGGGCGTGGGAGCAGAATCTGTGTTCCTGGACCATACCTACTTGATGTGTTTTATAAAACCAAGGAAATGTTTTATAGAGCGCTGTATGGTGTGGTGGGAGGAGGCACCTCAACGGGGCCTTGCTGGGGCATCCCCCCCCTACCCGCACCCCCCACCCCTATCCCCCACCCACCGAGGTACCAGCCATAAGATGGGTCTAGTATAGAATAGAGTTTATTTGGGGGGCATGGGAAGGGGAGTTGAGACGGGAGCAGAGGCAGAGAAAGAGGGGACAGACGAGAGAGAGAGAGAGAGAGAGAGAGAGAGAGAGAGAGAGAGAAGAGGCCAGCCAGCAACATGTGGGGAGAGGGGGAGGGAAGAGAGAGAGAAAGGAGAGAGAGAGAGAGAGAGAGAGAGAGAGAGAGAGAGAGAGAGAGAGAGAGAGAAGGGGCGGAGAGGCAGAGGGGAGGAAGAGATGCCAAACAGGCCCTTCTATAGCAAGCCAGGCCCACCTGGCTGTCGCTAGGTAACTGATGGGCGGAGCATAGAGGAATGCCAACACTATTCACGTCGGGTTCCATAAGGACCTATCACTTGTACCCTGTGGGGAAAGGGTTGTGTTTTGGAGGTGAGTGTTCCGGTTTTGCCTCGGCCTCCAGCAGTGGCTGGCACTAAGGAAAGCACCCATCTTTGGGAGACCCATCCAAAGGGAAGAGGGCTTCCCAGGTGTTCCACCAGACGAAAACTCCAGCTGCTTTTCTGGCAAGATGGAGGAGGAGAGAACAGCCAAGGCGAAACGGCACCAGTCAGAGCAGCCCATCTTCCTTGTCTTGACATCAGAAACTGGAGCCGTGGAGAAAGGGAGAGATCAAGGGGAAAGAACAGGACAGTCTGCACTCTGCTCCCCTCCGTCCTGGGAGGGTCTGACTCCGGCCTGCACGGGGTTAAGAGACGCAACTTTTCATGATAAGCTAGGCTGGATGTAAAGGCCCCTGTATTCCGACCATTGGACGAGCCCAAAACAGCAATAAAATATAGAAGGCATTCTCCGGATTTTGGCTCAGGCGTGAAAAGGGAGAAGAGGAGGGTGAAAGGAGGAGGAAGAGGAGGAGGAGGGAGGGAGGGAGGGAAAAAGGGAGGGAGGGAGGGAGGAAGAAGGAAAGAAAGAAAAGCAGGGCCTCAGCTGAGCAGGGCGCCACATGTTCAACTACAGCCCTTGGGAGCCCGACGCAAACAGATCTCTGTAAGTTTGAGAACAGCCTGGTCTACATAGCAAGTTCTAAGCTAGCCAGGACTACATAAGGAGACCCTGTCTCTGTCTCTAAAAGCATGTGTGTTGTGGGGGATGAGGAAATGGTTCAATGTTTAAAAGCACTGGCTGTTTCTCCAGAGGCCCTGGGTCCAGCTCCCAGCACACACACAGGGTTTCACAACTCTCCTAACTCCAGTTCCAGGGGTTCTCACCTGTCTCTGAGGGCACGAGGCACATACGTGTCACACAGACATACAGAGAGCCAAAACGATCACATGCATTTAAAATAGATAAAACACAAAGGAAGGCTCAGACACGCGAAGATCAGGAAGAAGGCTGGGAAAGGGAAAGCTGGTCATTCATTTATTTTACACGTTTGTGTGGGGGCCATTAAAGTCAGCTCGCTCCCTCCACCATGTGGGTGCCAGGAATCAAAGTCAGGTCATTCGACTTGGTGGCAATCGCCCCCCCCTCTTGTTTTTATTCTTTGTATAGTTCTCTCTCTTTTTTATAGATCATTCCAGTCGTTTACGTCTCAAATGATATCCCCCTTCCCTGTTACCCCCTCCACACGCCCCCATCCCACATCCACCCTCTCCCCCACTCCCCCTTGCCTCTATGAGGGCGCTGCCCCACCCACCCACCCTCTCGGGTCCACCGCTCCAGCACCCCCCTATGTTGACAATCACCTTATTAGGTGGGCCCTTACACTGGTGCAAGACCTCATACTTAAAGTTCTTCTATCGTTGTTCTTTTAGTTCAGATGGCTTTTTAAAGAGTATTTTAGCCGGGCGGTGGTGGCGCACGCCTGTAATCCCAGCACTTGGGAGGCAGAGGCAGGTGGATTTCTGAGTTCCAGGCCAGCCTGGTCTATAGAGTGAGTTCCAGGACAGCCAGGGCTACACAGAGAAACCCGGTCTCAAAAAAAAAAAAAAAAAAAAAAAAAAAAAAAAAAAGAATATTTTAATTTGAGAACAATATCAGATGATTGATATTCACCTGCCTGGGCAAGCTGCCGACTGCGAGTCCCTAAACATCTTTCCCAGATTCTCTGCTCTTATCACCTCACATCCCTAAGATACCTTGTCATGACTGGAGAGTCCCGTGGTCGCCCTGCTGTTGACTAGTGGTTCACTGTGTTCTCAGACTCCCTCTGCTCTGACCTAATGTTTCTGTCTCAAGATCCTGTTACATTTGTGTCCCCACCCCCACCCCACCCCACCCCCGGCCCCCATCGCTTTAGTCTCTCTTGGCCTTGGCAGTCTAGTGAAGGATTTTGTAAAGTGTTCCTCATTTGGGGTGTGCTCTAGAGTGTGTGTGTGTGTGTGTGTGTGTGTGTGTGTGTGTGTGTGTTGCGTGTGTGTACGCACACATGCACGAACGTATGTATGCATGTTCACATATGTGAGGATTCTTGTGCACCAGAGTGCACATACATGTGGGGGTCAGAGGTTGGTAACAACTGCCTTCCTAGCTCTCTCTTCCATCTGTTCACTGAGACAGTCTCTAGCTGAATGCAGGCCTTGAAGAGCTGCCTCCCCAAACCTGAGATGAAAGATAGGCCGCCATGCTTCCATAGCTTACCCACTGGTTCTTTCCTCCAAACCGGGAGCCAAGTATTCCAAAGTCCACGACAACAGGGGACGCTTGTCATCCGGTTAACCATGGACATGGACTCATCGTCATCTCCATGTCTGGCGACGCTGGCCTCGGTCACTGGCTGAGGAAGCACTTGTCAAGTCGCTCAACTTTAAAGTTATTTCTTTTTATTTCCCCTTTGCGGGAATGTTTATTTGAGAAGGGAGTCAACACGCTCAGCCCGTTCTTTAGGATCAAGCGCCTACCATTCTTTGTTGCCCAGCCAGTCTTGGGATTAAGGCTTGTTACAGTGTTGGGTCAGCTTGCCAGGGGTCACATCGTTTCTGAAAAGGATCTCTCTCTCTCTCTCTCTCTCTCTCTCTCTCTCTCTCTCTCTCTCTCTCTCCTAGCAGCTGTAAAATGCTGCCAATAGGTCTCAAGGGGGGTGGCAGGAGCTTGAGTGAATTTTGTTCCTAATGTCACATCTCTATAAATCCATATGTATGTCTGACCCGTGATGTCCGGAACACACATTTACTTGAAGCTATCCACCTCTTCTGGCTTGTATAATCTGTCTGCCCCTTCTGAACAGATCCCAGGGCCTTGGGAGGAGGGGCGGTGGCGGGTGGGGGGGAGGGAGGGGATGGATGTGATATGAACATCCAGTTTAGGTGAGAACCCTAGCGTATTTTGCTCTCTATACAGTGACCAGTCGAAGGTTTCTATGTTAATTGCTACCTTTTGGAGGGGGAAACTTGTCTGGTGAGAGCTGAGAGATTGTCTGACCTGTGGATACAGTGCCGAGTCAGGGTTTACTATTATGTTCATTTGGGCAGAGCATGGCTGGCTCTCCCCTGAGGCCTGTAACCTATGGAGCCACGGGTTCTTGGCCCTTTAATAGTTCTAGGCGTGGATTCTCTGCAATCCTCTGTGGATAGGCATTCAGGCTGTTTCTAGCCCTAGATTATTAGGAATATAGCTGCTATGTGCGTTCTTGACTGGTTTTTATTGTGGATGAAAGTCTTCATGTTTCTTGAATAAATAAATGCCTGAGAGTAGACTTGCCGGATCAAGGCAGGAGTTCTGCAGAGAGACAGCACCAATGGATGGAAGAGTGATGGATGGTAAGCAGACACGGGAATGGATGGATGGATGGATGGGTGGATGGGTGGATGGGTGGATAGGTGGACGGATGGATGAATGGATGGATAGATACACACATACATACATACATTCATAGACACTGACCCCACTACTGGTACCAAGTTCTGTATTGGTTAATGTTTCATTGGAGCTTAGGATTCTAAAGGGAGGAGCTATAATGTTGGGTGGGTGGGGGAGGGCGGGGTCATGACAGCAGAAGACTGGAGCGGAAAGCTGAGAGGTTACATTTCGAATGCAAGCATGAAACAACCTGAAAGTGTCAGGAGGCTAAAACTCTCAAAGTCCATCCCTAGTGATGTGCTTCCTCAGGGAAGGCAACTCCTCCCAAAGGTTCCATGACGGCTGCCGCTAACTGGGGACCAGGTGTGCAAGTCCATGCGTCTGGTGGGGAAGGAACAGGCAGTTCTTCTTCAATGCACCACAGACAGACAGACAGACAGACAAATATACAGACAGGAGATACATGCACGAATGCATACATACATACATACGTACGTATATATGTGTGTGCACATAGATAGACACATAGATACAAATATAGACTGAATTGAATTTATAATGAGAACAGGCGCAAACAACTGTGGAAGTCAAAAAGACCCAGAGAAGAAAGACGATGGCTTCACTTTGAGTCTGAAGGTCAGAGAATCGGGTGTCCAAGTGTCCTACACCAGGAGAAGAGGATGTTACAGGTATGGAATAGAGTGTGAACTTATCCTTTTCTAGTCCTCAGGAGATGGGGGAGAGGCATCTGTGTGATGAGTTGAAATCTAATACCTAACCACTGCACTCAGACACACCCAATGTGAATAAAGAAATAATGCTAGACAGAAAAGCAAGAAAAATAATCTTCTTTTAACAAAACAAACAGAGGACAGCTATATAAACATAATTCCACCTCTAATAACAAAAAATAACAGGAAGCAACTATCACTTTTCCTTAATATCTCTTAATATCAATGGACTCAATTCCTCAACAAAAAGACATAGACAAACAGACTGGATACATAAACAGGACCCAGCATTTTGCTGCATACAGGAAACCTACTTCAGTGACAAAGACAGACAATTTTCCTAGCAAATGGTCTCAGAAAACAAGCTGGAGTAGCCATTCTAATATCAAATAAAATCAATGTTCATCCAACCTAAAGATATCAAAAAAAGATAAGGAAGAACACTTAATACTGGTCAAAGGAAAAATCTACAAAGATGAACTCTCAATTCTGAACATCTGTGCTTCAAATGCAAGGGCACACATATTCATAAAAGAAACTTTTATTAAAGCTCAAAGCACACATTGCACCTCACACAACCATAGTGGGAGACCTTAACACCCCACTCTCATCAATGGACAGAAACTAAACAGAGAAACAGTGAAACTAACACAAGTTATGAACCAAATTAATTTAACAGATATCTATAGAACATTTTATTCTAAAACAAAAGAATATACCTTCTTCTCAGCACCTCATGGTACCTTCTGCAAAACTGACCATATAATCAGTCACAAAACAGGCCTCAACAGGTACAAGAAGATTGAAATAATCCCATGCATCCTATATGATCACCACAGACTAAGGCTGGTCTTCAACAACAACAAAAATAATATAAAGGCCACATATATGTGGAAGCTGAACAACACTCTACTCAATGATAACTTGGTCAAGGAACAAATAAAGAAAGAAATTAAAGACTTTTTAGAATTTAATGAAAATGAAGGTACAACATACCCAAACTTATGGGTACAATGAAAGCAGTGCTAAGAGGAAAACTCATAGCTCTGAGTGCCTCCAAAAAGAAACTAAAAAGAACATATACTAGCAGCTTATCAGCACACCTAAAAGCTCTAGAATAAAAAGAAGCAAATACACCCAAGAGGAGTAGACTACAGGAAATAATCAAACTCAGGGCTGAAATTAACCAAGTAGAAACAAAAAGAACTATACAAAAGATTATCCAAACCAGGGGCTGGTTCTTTGAAAAAATCAACAAGATAGATAAAACCTTAGCAAAACTAAGCAGAGGGCACAGAGACAATATTCAAATCAACAAAATCAGAAATGAAAAGGGAGACATAACAACAAAACTGAGGAAATCCAAAAAATCATCAGATCCTACTACAAAAGCATATACTCAATAAAAGTGGAAAATCTAGATGGAATGGACAATTTTCTAGGCAGACACCAAATACCAAAGTTAAATCAGGATCAGCTAAATGATCTAAACAGCCCCATAACCCCTAAAGAAATAGAAACAGTCATAAATAGTCTCCCAACCAAAAAAATCCCAGGACCAGATGGGTTTAATGCAGAGTTCTATCAGACCTTCTAAGAAGAACTCACACCAATACTCTTCAAACTATTCAACAAAATATAAACAGAAGGAACACTACACAAGTCATTCTATGAAGCCACAATTACTCTGATATCTAAACCACACAAAGACCCAACAAAGAAAGAGAACTTCAGACCAATTTCTCTTATGAATATTGATGCAAAAATATTCAATAAAATTCTTGTCAACTGAATCCAAGAACACATCAAAACCATCACCCACCAGGATCAAGTAGGCTTCATCCCAGAAATGCAAGTATGGTTCAATATACAGAAATCCATCAACATAATCCACTACATAAACAAATTCAAAGAAAAATCACATGATTATTTCATTATATGTTGAGAAAGCATTTGACAAAATCCAATACCCCTTCATGACAAAAGTCTTGGAAAAATCAGGAATTCAAGGCCCATACATAAACATAGTAAAAGTAATATACAGAAAACCAGTAGCCAACATCAAAATAAATGGAGAGAAATTTGAAGCAATCCCACATAAATCAGGAACTAGACAAGGCTGTCCACTCCCTACCTGTTCAATATAGTACTTGAAGTCCTAGCCAGAGCAATTAGACAACACAAGGAGGTCAAAGGGATACAAATTGGAAAGGAAGATGTCAAAATATCACTAACTGTAGGTGATATGGGAGTATATTTAAGTGACCTCAAAAATTCCACTAGAGAACTCCTAAACCTGATAAACAACTCCAGCAAAGTGGCTGGATACAAAATTCAAACAAATCAGTAGCCTTCCTATACACAAAGGATAAACAGCCTGAGAAAGAAATTAGGGAAACAAACACCCTTCACAATAGTCACAAATACTATAAAATACCTTGGTGTGACTCTAACCAAGCAAGGGAAAGATCTGTATGGCAAGACCTTCAAGTCTCTGAAGAAAGAAATTGAAAAAGAGCTCAGAAGATGGAAAGATCTCCAGTGCTCACGGAGTGGCAGGGTTACTATAGTGACAGTGGCCATCTTGCCTAAAGCAATCTACAGATTCACTGCAATCCTCGCCAAAATTACTACTCAATTCTTCTTAGAGTTAGAAAGAGCAATTTCAAGGTGGGCGTGGTGGCGCACGCCTGTAATCCCAGCACTTGGGAGGCAGAGGCAGGCGGATTTCTGAGTTCGAGGCCAGCCTGGTCTACAGAGTGAGTTCCAGGACAGCCAGGGCTACACAGAGAAACCCTGTCTCGAAAAAACAAAACAAAACAACAACAACAAAAAAGAGCAATTTCTAAATTCATCTGGAATAACAAAAAACCCAGGATAGCGAAAACTATTTTCAACAATAAAAGGACTTCTGGCAGAATCACCACCCCTGACTCCAAGCTATACTACAAAGCAATTGTGATTTAAAAAAAAAAAGAAGAAGGAAAGAAAGAAAGAAAGAAAGAAAGGAAGAAAGAAAGAAAAGAAAAGAAAAGAAAAGAAAAGAAAAGAAAAGAAAAGAAAAGAAAAGAAAAGAAAAGAAAAGAAAAGAAAAAAACCTGCACAGTGAGCATGGCAGGTAGATCAATGGAATAGAATTGAAGACCCAGAAATGAACCCACACACCTATGGTCAATTAATCTTTGACAAAGGAGCTAAAACATCCAGTGGAAAAAAGACAGAATTTTCAACAAATGGTGCTGGTTCAACTAGCAGTCAGCATGTAGAAGAACGCAAATCCATCCATTCTTATCTCCCTGTACAGAACTCAAGTCCAAGTGGATCAAGGGCCTCCACATAAAACCAGATACATTGAATCTAGTAGAAGAGTCTGGAGCACCTGGGCACAGAGGAAAATTTCCTGAACAGAACACCAATAGCTTATTCTCTAAGATCAAGAATGGACAAATGGGACCTCATAACATTACAAAGTTTCTGTAAGACAAAAGACACTGTCAAAAGGATAAATCAGCAACCAACAAATTGGGAAAAGATCTTCACCAACCCTACATCTGACAGAGGGCTAATATCCAATGTATACAAAAACTCAAGAAGTTAGACTCCAGAGAGCCAAATAACCCTATTTTAAAATGTGGTACAGAGATAAACAAAGAATTCTCAACTGAGGAATACTGAACAGCCGAGAAGCACCTAAAGTAATGTTCAAAACCCTTAGTCATCAGGGGAATGAAAATCAAAACAGCCCTGAGATTACACATCATACCAGTCAGAATGGCTAAGATGAAAAACTCAGGGGACAGCCAATGCTGGCAAGGTTGTGGAGAAAGAGGAACACACTTCCACTGCTGGTGGGATTGCAAGCTGGTAAAACCACTCTGGAAATCAGTTTGGCAGTTCCTCAGAAAATTGGACATAGTCCTTACTAACTGAGTACCCAGCTACACCACTCCTGGACATATACCCAGAAGATACCCAGAACAGGTAATAAGGACACATGCTCCATTATGTTCACAGCAGCCTTATTTATAATAGCCAGAAGCTGGAAAGAACCCAGGTGTCCCACAACAGAGGAATAAATACAGAAAATGTGGTACATTTATACACAATGGAGTACTACTCAGCTATTAAAAACAATGAATTCATGAAATTCTTAGGCAAATGGTGGAACTAGAAAATGTCATCCTGAGTGAGGTAATCCAGTCACATAAGAACACACATGGTATGCACTCGCTGATAAGTGGATATTAGCCCAGAAACTTGGAATACCCAAGATATAATTCACAGACTACATGATGCTCAAGAAGAAGGAAGACCAAAGTGTGGATACTCTGGTCCTTCTTAGAAGGGAGATCAAAATACCCATAGGAGGAGATACAGAGAGACCGTGTGGACCAGAGACTGAAGGAAAGACCATCCAGAGACTGCCCCACCTGGGGATCCATCCAATATACAGTACCAAACCCAGACACTATTGTGGATGCCAACAAGGGATTGCTGACAGGAGCCTGATATAGCTGTCTCCTGGGAGGCTCTGCCAGTGCCTGACACATACAGAAGTGGGTGCTCTTAGCCAACCAATAATATAGGATATGATACCAATAATCCATGTATTTCCCGACCCAGTCATGTTAGCACATAAAAGTAGCAACTTCACCGTCTGGACTCCCCTCAGGTAGCTCAGCTGTGAGGTGCCAGCCGTGAGCTATTTGAGGGTAAGCTTGCCTGTCACCCCATGCAGGACGAGCTCTTCCGGAACTCTCCTCTGTAGCCCACAGCGATCATTTCTTCCCATCACATACTCAAGTCGCATATTTACTCATTTTAATTGTTATTAGTATTTATTTATTGTACGTTGCAATTTGTTTCATAATCTCTCTCTCTCATATATATATATATATATACATATACATATATATGATCTAGTTCCATATATGAGAGAAAAATGCACTGTTTGCCCTTATAAATCTGACTCGTGTCACTTCATGTGAGGATCTCCGGTTCCATGTAATTTCTCACAAATAATGCCTCGTTCTTCTTTAACGCTGCCCAAAGTTCCATCGTGAGTATACGTAACACTTTTTTTTTTTTTTTAATCCATTCATCTGCCGATGGATACCCTGGCTGATTCTGTAACTTGACAATTGCGCATGGTGCTGCAGCACATACAGACGTGTGGGCATCTCGGGGGTTCCTTCACTTAAATATTTCCTTTTTCCTAAAGCCATACACTCTATCTCTTCTCTGCCTTATGTACGACATAAACATGGGTAGTATCATCTGAAAGAGGCTCTGCTGCTTGCTTGTAGGACACAGAGCAGTGCCTGGAACAGAGCAGAGACCTGGGTTGTATCTGAGGCATGTAGAACAATGAATCACAGCTGATTCCATTTAGTGAGGACCTACTATGTGCTAGGGATAGGAAGCAGAATGTGGGACTATTTCCGGGAACCCCCACGGACCTGGCTAACCAGTAAGGCTCCTAGAGTCCAGGCGGAGTCCCTCGGCTTCTGACCTGCTCTCGCCTTCCGCCAGGGGGCGCTGCGTACGAGGGTCCCCTAGAGAAGGCGCATCGCTACCCCTCCTGAGCTTCGCGCACGTTTCTCCGGCTCAGCACCCCCACGCCACACCCCCTTCCCTCTGTTTGCTTCTTGCACGCCAGTGTGGCACAGCGTCTGGGTAGACCAGAGCTAGCAGACCAGCCAGCTCCAACCCACGGACAGGTTTTATTTGGCCCACATCGTCATTTTTTTTTTCATTTGAATTCATTTTTTTAACATGTAAAAGCTGAGGGATTTTGCTTTTAAAAATATCCAGATTTCGGGCTTCGTTTGGAAATGTGGAACATCTGGTAAGGCTGGGTTCCTCTCCCCATATGGCAACACTGGCCAAATGGCGTCGACCACATGTCCAGACCAGCTTCTCCACACGCAGCTTCAATTAACGCCTGCGGGGCCTGGGGTTATTTGAGAGAAACTGCCTAGAAACTGACAAGGACCATATCTGCACTCCTCCATATCTCCACGTCCAGAGGAGAGAAACAGGTATAACGGCAGATGCAGGACAGGCTGACAGACCTGTATCAGACGGTGCCACCCATCTCTGATGGCATAGGACAGGCATCTTGAGTTTAGCCAATGCAGACGGAAGCGATTCCCCCAAAGGGGCTGCCTTCTGGGACCGAAACCACACATGCAAGAGGCAGACAGACAAATGGAGTGGAGGGGCAGACAGACAGGCAATCAGCTCAAATTCTCCCCCTCCCTCCCTCTCTCCCTCTCCCCTGCTCAGTCCGTGTGTCCATGTGTCTGTCTGTGTGTCTGTGAATCTGTACTCGATTACTATTTCCCATCGGAGCTTTTGATTCTGGGCTGAGACGCCACAACTTACCTTCTCTGGCTCTCGTTTTCTTTAAGCTGACACATAAAATATTTATCTTCTCAGTTTCATGGATGGGGAAATCAAGACTTAAGATTCAGAACTCACCTAAAGCCAGTTAGAGTGTCTCCAGCTGCTCATCTCAGAGTCTTTGTCTTTTCTATGCCACATACAGATGGACCCTTCGGTTGGGACGGTGGGGAACATGAGCCCATCCAACTTCTTACTTTGATTTGTTATTGTCATTACCATTGCCACCATCAATGCCATCATCATGCCAGCATCAGTATTGTCATCACCAACACTCTGGTCACCATCACTGTCACCACCGTCATCACTACCACTATCATCATCATCATCATCATCATCATCATCAGTATCATCATCATCATCATCATCATCAGTATCATCATCATCACCATCATCATCATCACCATCATCATCATCATCACTATCATCATCATCACCACCATCACATCACCATCCATCACTATCACCATCAACATCACCACCATCTTCATCATCAATGTCTCTTCAGTCACCATCAACACCATGAAAAATCTTATCATGTGCATGATCACCATCACCACCACCACCACCACCACCATCATCAGAAACCGTATCACCATCACCACCATTATGACCATCACCATTATCACCACCACCATCACAACTCTGCCATCCCCATGACTACATCGGCATCACCAGGACCATCATAGTCATCATCACCAACACGATCACCATTACTTCTCTCGTTAGCCCTTTTCTACCATATTCAACCAAAATGCAGGGATGGGATGGGATGGGGGGCGGGGGTCAACTCTTACTCCTTTCCATCCAACACCCTCCCCTAGCCCCGACAGAAACAATCCTGGGCATTCAGGGGCAAAAATTAGCCCTCCGTCACACCAAACGGGACACTTGAGCAGCCCCCTGGGAATGATAATTGTAGGTCACACAATGAAGGTCTGGGTGTTGAGTTCATGGTGGCCACGTTCCCTCCAGGGTTTCGATGCCTGCCTCCCACCCTCTATCTGTGTGACTTTAGCAGCGCCTCATGAGACCCAACACAAATATTTTGGCTAGAAAATAGTTTGTAAACTTTACAGTGAGTGGGAAGGGGTGGGGGTGGGGAGTGGGGTCATTATATAGACCGAAGCAGTTTGGAGGAGGTCTCAAGCATGTGGGAAGTCACCATACACAGATGAGATGGGTCCCTATATAGATAACTTCGTATCCTATTCGAAGTGGTTAGGGTCCTTATAGAAACCATCCTCACGGCGTGCGCAGGTCTTTCTGGAAAGGTCTGCTCACACAGCAAGATTTCTGTCTAGAAACTGTGTCCATATACAGGTTACGACAAAATGTGTTGCGGGGGAGGAGACTTTAACCTAAGCAGAGACCGTCTTTGCAAACAGAAAAGGGTGGGGTTTTTCTCAGGCGCACCTGGCTAAAAGCTGCTCAAATGCTAATGACCTTTACACCAAGGTGAAGGTTTTACATAAGGATAAACAGCTTGCGTGCTTGAAAGAGAAATCCCGGGATCCTGGCTCCTGTACGGACAGGGACAAGGCGGGCTAATCCATTTTGTTCTCAACAAGCCCAGCCCCTAGATGCCACTGACTCGTGCAAGGACCCTTCCCCTGCTCAGGCAGCAGGTGGGAGCCCAGGAGGGGGCGGAGCGCCGGGGCCCACTGCTCGCGCCGCCGCATTGCCTCCGGTGGCCGCCAGGGGCAGCACTGAGGCGCTGCCTCGCTCCCCCCCCCTCCCCAATCTCCGCCCCCCGCCCTCCGGGCTCCTGCTCCCGGGAGCCCCGCAAACCCCGCTCCGCCCGCGCCCCGCACAGCACCGAGGCTCCCGGCCCGGTCCGCCCCGCTGCCCCTCCCTGGGGCCATGGGGGCACCCCCGGGCTACCGACCCTCTGCCTGGGTGCATCTCTTCCACCAGCTGCCCCGCGCCGACTTCCAGCTCCGCCCGGTGCCCAGCGGCTTTGCTCCCCGCGACCAAGAGTACCAGCAGGTGGGATGGCAAACCTGGGCCAGGTCCCCTGGGAACAGGAGGCTGGGTCAGAGAGAGTTCCGGTGTCTTAGGGGCTGGGGACCCGGGCCTGCATTTGCGAGTACAAGTCCAAGATGAGAGTTCATACCTTGAGGTTCCCCTAGGACGTGCGCTGCGGGGTGTAGACCCCTCTCTTCTCAGATGAGGAGAGCGGGGATCCTGGACTTCCAAGCCTAGCATGGGAGGCGATGGGGCCCTAGCATTTGGGTCTGAGACCTGCCTGGAAAGCCAGTCTCTAGGGTCATTTAAGGAAAGGTCCGCACTTGAGGTCTCAGGCGAGAAGGACCCCGCCCCCACAGGATCCCAACTGGTAAATATGTCCCAGATTTTTTTTAAAAAATGGGGGTGGAGGGGAGAAAGGAACGAGAGATGAAAGGCAGGGGAGGCAGCTCAGGTCTGGGACGGACGGATTGATCTCCTCAAATAGGGACTAGAGACCAGGGCTGGGGGAATGAGCTCAGGTGAAATGAGGATTCAAGGTGCCTTCAGCCTGTCCCGGGAGGGAAGGGGTTGTTAGGGTGCCAGAGAGGGTTGGGATAGAGATGTGGTTAGGATCCCGGGCTAAGGAAGACAACAGATCCTGGGTCCCAGGAGGGTGAGGCTGGCGGTTGGACCCTCACCGACTCTGGGGTCCCCAGGGAAAGAGGCCCAGCTGCAGCCCGTGGGGCACAGAGGTGCTGTTCCTGACCCATTTTAATTCAAGTCCTCCACTTTGAGATTAACGAGGAGAAAAGCTTGGCTGAGCTGGGGGTTTGGGGGGGGGGGCGTTGTGGGGAGCTGGGAGTCTGAACCTCTGTGGCTGACCAGGGTGGCTTCTGGGAAAGGGGCACAGGGTTGGCAGAGCTCCGAGGGAGGGGGCCGTTCCCAGAAAAGCTGCAGGGGGGATCGTGTGCTGGTGTGCTTGCTATTTGGGTCATGGCTGGCACAGCCTGAGCCGCTCCTCCCTGCCTACTCCCCCACCCCCCGCCCCCTCTCCCCTCCAAACGAGGACCGCCCGCCATCCCCTCGCCCACAGCCACTTACACAATCACAGCCTCCAGCCGGTCGGTCCACCCACTCCCAGCCAGACTCACGGGGCTTATGGCTCTGGAGAGTCCCTCGGCCACGAGGGATTCCCCCCACCCCCACCCCCACCCCAGGGGCCCCCAGTACCACCACAGGTGCTCAGAGCTATTCCCTCAACCCGATACTCATCAGTCAGAGTCACAGCTGAGGCACGCACAGTTGCATACCCGGACATTGTTCCTCATGGAAATGAACCACTGTGAGCACAGAAAGGTAAACCATGAGAGACTCTGAGATAGGACCGGAACAACCCTATGACCAGTCACATATACACAACACTCATGTGTGCACCATCACACACATGGGCACACTCATACATCATGCACACCGACCTCCCCTCTCTCTCACACACACACACACTCACTCAACACAACTCACTGACCGAAGCAGCTGTGTTCAGAAAACATTAATGCCCCCAAGTATTCTGTGGCACACAGCCGTGCAGCATGCAGCATGATCTCCACAATCACCTCCGACTCCCCTTCCGTACCCCGTCATCTGGTGGAAGGCAAATTCACAGCCACGTCAACGCCGCGCGGCACGACGTTGTCAGGCACCCAGGTGCTGGGGAGGACAGGCAGCTGTGCCGTGGTTTAAGGACAGTGGCCCCTGGGACTGCAGGGTTGTGACTCCAGACCTCACGCCTCTGTTACCCTGCTAGGTAACTCTGGGAAAACTGTGTCCAGCCCTGGGCCTTTGAGAAGACAAGGAGACATCGTCCTCCTGAAAGACCCCTACCATAGGCAGAGTCCACTAGTCTATAATTTGTTGGAAGCCTGGCTTCACTCTCTAGCCCAGGCTAGCTGGAGTTTGTGTATTGGTCTAGCCTGAAATTGCGGGCCACTTTCTCACCTCAGCTGCCAGGATGCTGGGGTTGCGGGCGTGTCTTGCGGGCGTGTCCTACCACACCTAGCTCAGAGCTAGAGCCACCCTGTTCTGCAAGGTGTTTCCAGCTGTAAACATCCTCTGCTACCTGCCAGTCCTCTCTCCTTCGGGTCTCACTACACATCCTGCCCTGTCTGCTTTTTTCTAGAGTTCTTCATATGTCCCTCTCTGTCTGTCTCTTCCTCTCGGTCTGTCTGTCTTTCTCCTCTGTCTCTGATTTTGATCCTTGTGGTGTTTTGCGTGTGTTACCTCTACATCTCCCTCTTCTTTCCTTGGCTGTCGTCTTCATCTCTTGCTCCTTCGGTCTTCCTTCCCTATCTCCATCCCTCAGCCTTCTCTCTCTCTCTCTCTCTCTCTCTCTCACACACACACACACACACACACACACACACATACACATATATACTCACTCACGCTGTCACTGCACCCCTGCTCCCATCCCCAGCCCTGGGGTGACAGACTCGGTTGCAGTAGATGTGTGAGCTCAGTAGCAGGAGGGAGAGAGGGGCAAAGGCGACGACCCCTCCTGTTCTCCTGAAATGCAGAAATAGGAGCCCTCCCCCTGCCCCTAATCCCCACCCAGTTAAGAGAGAGCATCTTCCTGCCCTTGGGTCATGTCTCATCTCAATGGCAGTGCAGCCCAGCCCAGGAGGAGCTTCTTGTCTGGGACAGGAACGTGCCCTCTGAGGCCTCTCAACGCCTCTTCCTCAGGCCCTGCTGCTGGTGGCTGCCCTGGCTGGGCTGGGTTTAGGCCTGAGCCTCATCTTCATCGCTGTCTACCTCATCCGCTTCTGCTGCTGCCGGCCTCCAGAGCCCCACGGGGCCAAGAGTCCCCCGCCGGGAGGAGCCTGTGTCACCTGGAGCTGCATCGCCGCCCTTCTCGTGGGCTGGTAATGGGGCCGCAGGGTGGGTAGGGGTGGGGACAGAGGTTCCTATTCTTGCTCTAAGTCTTCGAGATACCTTGGGGGTGGGAGCCCAGAGTTGGGAGGGAGAATCCCGAAAGTGTCTGCTCGCTTGCCCTGTGAGTGGAGGGGTGGAAAGGCCAAGGATGAAGCAGCCTGCTTGGGGGGAGAAAAGAAAGCCTGCCACGAGCTTGGGGCTTCTCTCCTTGCCGCCTAGGGGAGCGATATGCTCTCTAGACCTTAGTTTCTCCATCTATAGCATGCGTTTTGCCGCCCTACCCACACCTAGGTACACAGAGCATAGCCCTACCCACACCCTAGGTACACGGAGCATAGGCTAGAGGGAGCCCAGTGCGTGGGCCCTGCACGTCCCCTATGAGTGTTCACACCGATCCAACTCATTCATTCATCAACTCATTAATTCAACAACTGAGCATAAGTACTCATGTGCCGGGTGCTGAGCATGCCAGACAAGGCAGTCTGCGACTTCAGCCAGAGTCCCAGTCAGGGAAACAGACCTTACAGGGTCACCACCAGGAGCGCCCACTCGGCCCACGCTGAAGCTGTGTCCGAGTCCTTCTCGTGATGAGAGCTGTGCTCAAGATTGCCACGCCTGGTCCTGAACAAGGGATTCCCCGGAAGGGAGAGAGCGTGACTTTTCAAGCCCATAAGGTTTAGTGGGGAGTCAGACTCCCCGGTGTAAGAACCCTCCAGGGCTTCCGATAAGAACGCCCTAGGAGTTTCATTGAACTTGACACCATGACTGTCCAGGCCCTACCAGGTCGTGGTTAGTTAGGGGGCTGAGACCTGCTGGGGACCTCATCCACGGCCGGCCAGCGGGAGTCCTTTAGGAATGTGGTGTCCCCTCCAGCCAGCCGGGGTGTGTGGCCTGCAGTCCTCACCCCAGTCTGGGCTCTGGGCCACTCTTCCTCATGGCAGGAAGAAGAGGGTGTGTGTTGGGAGTATGTGGGGGTTGGGCGCCCTATATCCAAGATTTTTTTTTTCTTCTTCTCATCAGGCTCTCCAGAATGGGGGTGGATGGGGGTGGGATGTTGACAAAGACTCAGTGGGGGAGAGGCCCAGCCCCAGCCCCCCTCAAAGGCCGAGAACAAGAGGAGCTTTGTAGGGTTCTGAACAATGGGGCGAGGACAGTAGGCTCACATCCAAGGGATGAGGAGGGGCCCGTGTAGTCGGCCCAAGGCTGGGAACTGTGAGGGCATCAGGCTCTCGCCCCCTCCGGTGTGAAGTGGGTCCCCACATTCAAGCTCTACAATGGCCGTCTGTGTGCTGGCTGGGCAGCCAGGGCCCAGCTCTTGGCCCGGCCTCCAGCCCTCCCTCCCACACTCAGTCCCTTCCAGCTGGCCAGATGCCTGGATCCCTGGGCATCGTAGGGGAAGGCTTAGCGCTCTAGGCACAATGTCTTCTGCAAAAGAATGGGGGGTCTAGGGCGCTTAGGAGGAAGGGATAAGGAACACCTGGGCTAGGAGAGAGGCAGCTGTTGGCCTAACGGTTCCTAAGACAAGGCTGTAAAGGCTGAATGTCTTTGCAAAGGATGTGGGAGTTGGTTGTGAGCTGATCATTATGAGGGACAGATAACCTTTAATCCAGGGCTAGCTAGGCAAAAAATAAAAAAAACCAAAAAAACCCGGGATTCCACTCTGGGGAGGTGTGAGTTAAATCTGGGGGCTCCTTCTTTTCCACCACTCCACCCACCATTAGCATCACAATGACGTCTCTCCGTCTCTCCGGCTGGGGGGGGGGGAGCGAGGTCTTCAGGTTACCTTGGCAACTGGTGGAGGCCAACCTTGAGCTGTTCTCTTTTTTCCCACGGAGGATGAACCTATTGGGTGGTGGAGGCCGAGGTCGGGTGGGCACTTGAAGAAGCGGGTCAGACGGGTATGCGGAGCGGAGGCATGGTGCCACCCTCCAGGGTCTGAGACGGGCTGGTATTTCTTCTCCCTTCTCCCTTTCCAGTGCAGGCATTGGCATCGGTTTCTATGGCAACAGCGAGACCAGCGATGGGGTGTCCCAGCTCAGCTCAGCCCTGCTGCACGCCAACCACACGCTCAGCACCCTTGATGACTTGGTGAGGGAGTCAGCCACTGACCAGGCCGCAGACCCGTGCCCCAGTTGGTCTTCACGCGGGGATGTGGTCCCCGCCCCCCCCCCCCGAGAACAAAAGCAGTCAAACAAATCAAAGCAGACTTCAGACCAAAAACCTGATACCCAGACGCAGAACTGCAAAGTCAGACCTGCAGACATTAGACCATATGTTCAAGCCCAACCCTGCAAACCAGAGCTGGATCTAGATTCCGACGGAGCCGGGCCCAGGCCTGCACTTCAGCTGATATTCCAAACACTAAGTGTCGTGATCATAAAAAGAGAAAAGAGGTTTAGAGAATATGGTATATGGCGGTGTGGGGGAAGGGGGTGCCTCGGTGGGCCCATGCCGAGGCATCCCTTCCCCCTCGAGGGACCAGACACACAACGCACAACGGCACGGTATAGAACAGAGTTTATTTCGGGCAGAGGATGGGAGTTAATGGGGTGGTGGAGGCAGAAAAAGGCAGAGAGAGTCGAAAGTAGAGAAGTGGCGGCGGGCCATGACCACGTGGAGGGAGGGAGGGGATGAGAGCCCAAGAGGGGCAAGAGAGAGCAGAGACCTGAGAGGGGTAAGAGGTAAGAGAAAGAGGAGGGGCCGAGCAGATCTTTTTATAGGAAGCCTGGCTTACCTGGCTGTTGCCAGGTAATGGTGGGGAGGGGCCTACCTGGCTGTTGCCAGGTAATGTGGGATGGAGCTTAGTCAGAATCCAAAACACTAAGGAAACCGGCTCCTGCCCTCAGGCCAGATCCAAAGCTACCCTCTCCTTGGTCCAAATGCAAGTTTCTGGACACACCCCCCACCCCCCCATTCCCCACTGTGAGCTTTTCTGTACCCAGGATTCCAGTGCTTAGGGCTAAGATGCAGCCCGTTTCCAACACTGAAGTTCAGCATCTACTAACCAGATTTCACACCCCAACCTCAAAAAGGCAGAGGCAGATTTCAGGCCTCAGTTCCCCCCCACCCCCCCCCACCCCCTTCCATTTTGACCTAATTTCAACGCTGGGGTTAGAGGCTTTACCTTGGACTCGAGCCCCCCCCCACCTTCCCCCCCCCTCCCCAGGTGCTGGAGACGGTCGAGAGGCTGGGCGACGCGGTGAGGACAGAGCTGACCACCCTGGAGGAGGTGCTGTCGGAACGCATGGAGCTGGTGGCCGCCACCCGGGGCGCCCGAAGGCAGGCCGAAGCGGCTGCCCAGCACCTACAGGGCCTGGCCTTCTGGCAAGGGGTGTCCCTGAACCCCGTGCAGGTGGCTGAAGACGTGACCTTCGTGGAGGAGTACAGGTGGGAGAGGGACTCGCCCCTTCATTTTTGAAGTACTGAGGCCTCTAGATCCTGGGGTGGGGGGTGGGGGGTGGGGTGGGATATAGTATCTGAAGTCAGTTTAATCTGTCCCACTGGGTGAAAGAGAAGCTCCTGGCTCCCAGTGGGCGGAGACAGGATGCTGTCCGTCATCCTGTAGGCCAGCCCCACTGTGACTCTAAAACAAGGCTGATTTATAGACTCAGCTATGACAACACGGACCAAGTGATCGAGGGCCCACCCTCACGGCTGCGCACCCTGCCAATGACCGCGCGTCTCAGTCATTCACCCACGCGGGTTCTTTCAGCAGGCACCCCTCCGGTCCACACAGTGGCTCCTGGACTAACCCTAGTAGCCACCCTACCTACCAGATAATTCCGGAGCATCGTGCAACTGCTGAATTTAACAGCGGGCGAGAGGCAGCGAGCACGCGATCGGGGACCTCCGCTTCAGGAGGCCACTCTGTAATCTGTAGGTCCTTTCCGTCCCTGGGTCTCAGTTTCCCCCACTTTGAAGTGAGTCCTGCAATGCGTGGCTCAGAATGGATGGTGGAGAGTCAGTTAATAACTGAGCGTCTGAGACAGAGCGCTCATAATGACAGGTGAGACGGTGCCAGAAGGATACAGATACGCCGAGCAGTGCGGGTAACGCAGGAAATCCCACCTAGGAGGGGCTCTTCTCAGTTGGGAGAGCAATAGAAAACAGGCCCAGGGAGCCAGGCCTGGGGGACATCGGCCTGTCATCTCAGCTGCTCCAGAGACTCAGTAAAGGGATCGAAAACTCAAGGCCTGTGAGAGATACAGACTTCAAGGCCAGTATGACTAACTTAGTGAGACATTGTCTCGAATAAAAAGTAAAAAGGCTGAGGAGGTGATAATGGAAGAATATTTGCCTAGAATCTGCTGATAAAGGATTGACAGTGTAACTTCATGGTAAAACGGCTGCCTAGACTCCCCCAGTGGGGGTTGAGAGTGCCCTTGCCTAGAATCCTCCAGTGAGGGGCTGGGGGCGTGGCTCAGTGGTAGAGCCCCTGCCTAGAGTCCCCCAGTGAGGGGGCTGGGGGCGTGGCTTAGTCGTAGAGTCCCGCCTAGAATCCCCCAGTGAGGGGCTGGGGGCGTGGCTCAGTGGTAGAGCCCCTGCCTAGAATCCCCCAGCGAGGGGCTGGAGGCGTGGCTCAGTGGTAGAGCCCCCCCCCCCGCCTAGAATCCCCCAGTGAGGGGAAGGGGGCGTGGCTCAGTGGTAGAGCCCCGCCTAGAGTCCCCCTCGTGAAGGGTTTGGGGGCGTGGCTCCCTTACCTACAATCCACTACTGAAGAGCTGGGAATGTGACTCCGGCATGGAGCCGCCTGCCTAGCCTGTGTGAGGCTCAGTCAGTGTTCACAGTACTATCAAAGGGGGGAGGGGAGGCCTGGAGGGATGTTCAGTGGTTAGAGCACCTGCCGAGCTTTGCCTGTACAGGACCTAGGTTCAGTTCCCAGCACTCATTCGGCGGCGGCTCCCACCTATCTTTAACTCCAGTCCCGTGCGATCCAAGACCTTCCTCTCCCTTCTGCAGATACCAGGCATGCATTTGGTAGACATACATACATACATACATACATACATGTAGGCAAAACACTTGTGCGTATAAAATAAGAATATCTTTTAAAAAGCAAACACATTTTCCGTAAGGTGGGTAGTGAGCGCCGGTAGAGCCAATGAAATAGTGCGGGGCTTGTCTGGGGATAGGCCAGCAGCTTGCGCGGGTGCTCAGAAGGGCCGTCCTTGACGGGACGGGACAAGCTGCGCACCCTCCGAGGCAGCCATCCATCTCAGCAGCCAACCTGGCTTCACCTTCTTAGAGTTATTTCCTTCCTGCCTGCTTTGAATCTCCTGCTCCCAGGCAGGAGGCCATGCTCCTCGGTTCAAGCACACTGGGGCTGAAACAACCCCTGCTGCGGATACGTGGTGGGGCATCGAGTCAGGGGGCGGGGGGGGGGGAGGGAGGGGGCGGGGGGGGGGAGGCAGGATCCCGGGAGCTCTGTCCGGGAGGCAGTGGCTACCGTGAACACGACCCTAGGAAGGCACTGTGTGAACGTATCTGACATTAGAGAGGCCCCAAGCAAACGCATCCGGGCCGTGGAGGGGAGTCTGGCCAGTGTGGTCAGGGACAGGGACTCGGGGTGCAAACCACAGCTCCGTAGGAACGGCCGAGGTGAGGCTGAGCGTTGGCAGCAGCTTGCGGAGCGAGCGCTGCTGAACTCGGGACCTTCCAAGCACCCGCCCCTGCCGTCCTGGTGCGTTCCTTACTTGATTAAGTATTAGGTAGCGTTCAAAGCCCCCTGGGTAGTGATTTATAACATTAGCTACATCCACAAGCAACGGATTTTGAGGTTGATACTATTATGCCCTCGTGTTACTGGTAGGGAAACTGAGGCAAACAGCTTATATGGCTAATTGGGTAGTCGTGACCTATGTTGCACCATACCTCTGAAATATTCAATTGGGTCCCAGGTGACTGACACCCTACGAGGTCGGGGGAATCCTGTTCAGAGGCCCGACAACTGTGCCCACAACCACAGAACTTGTATGTGAACTGGTCAGGGTAGTTACCAGGGGGGTCACCTCCACGCCCGTGCTACAGAGCGCCCCAGATTCCTGTGAGGCCCTGCACCGTTCCGCTGGACCGCAGGGAGGTCACAGGACCAGCCTGGGCTGGGGTGACTGTGGGGTGCCGATGGCCCCCCCCCCCAGGCTCACGGTCTTTGGCCCTCCCTCCTGCAGGTGGCTGGCCTACGTCCTCCTGCTGCTCTTGGTGCTTCTGGTTTGTCTCTTCACCCTCCTGGGCCTGGCGAAGCAGAGCAAATGGCTGGTGGTCGTGTGAGTGGAGCAGACTGCTCGGGGGCGGGGCACAGGCGGGTTTCCAGCAAGCAACATGCTGAGGTCAGGAGTGGGGGGGGGTGGGCGGGGGTGGGGGGAGACAAAGGTTACATTCTGCAAGGGGGCGGGGGAAGTAGTGTGTGTGCACCTAGGACGTCTACTCTTACCGCACAGTTCTGTGTGCTGGGCAACGCCCTTAGGACCTCCTGGGACTGTCATAGTTGGCCTTGCGGGGAGGTAGGCCCCGTGCTCTGTTTGACGGTGGGAGGTGGTGGACCCAGTGTGACTAGGTTACTTGTTCAGGACCACACAGCCAGGGAGTACTGTGACAGAGCTTAAATCTGGCCTGTCCATCGCTGGAAGGACCCAGGCCCCTTCTGCCTTGGTGTCCACTGTCTTTGGAATCCCCCTGAGGAAAATGTCCAGCCACCACATCAAGGCCTGGAGACTGATAAAAGACGCGCACGTGCAAACACACACATACACACACACACACACACACACACACACACACACGTGCTGAGCGAGTCTATGAACCGGTCTTTCGGTTTGCAACAGACCTCTCCAACCACCCCGTGACCCGGAATTATTTTCCACCCGTCACAGCCCTGGACCTGAGCCGAGCCTTAAATAAGTCAAGCTCTGAATTTCAGAAATCAGCTCTGTAACAATCCCCACACTTTACAGCCTGGAGGTAGAGAGAACGTAGAGAGAGACCAGCTAGACAAAATGGGCCGTGGGTGGGCCTGGAAGCTGCCTCAGAACCTACTGGACCCTGTGCAGTCAAATCCCAGGAAATCCAGCCCAGGGGTGGACAGCTGCCGCCTAGGGTCCAGGAACAGCTGGGATGGTGGCTACTGACCTGGCGGCCAAGGCCTTCCCTTTCCTTTTTCCAACTGAACAGATGTTGTATTTGACGTCAGTAGTCAGTCAGTCAGGGGCCTCACCCCCCACCCTTCCATCCTGTGTCTCTGACTTAATCCTCTAGGCTACAGAGCTTGGTGGGGCTTGGATATCCTGTAAGGAAGAGGGGAAGTTGACTGAGTCCTGAGCGCACCCCTCTCCCCCTCTAGGATGACTGCCATGAGTCTCCTGGTGCTTGTTCTGAGCTGGGGTTCTATGGGCCTAGAAGCTGCCGCAGCTGTGGTGAGCATGGGGCTCTGGATTCAGGGGTTCTGATCAGGGGGTGGGCGTGACCCGATGAATGCCATAAATACTAACGAGGAGCTCACGATCACAGTTCTGAGGTCTCGGCCTTCATTGCTGGATCCTGAGAGAGCAGAGGCCGGTGCCCGGACTTGTCGGTCTAAGGAAAGCTGGAATCTGGACCCCGGGAGTCTGGGGGAGGAGGGTTGGGGCCTGGACCTCTGAGTTCTGTGGAAACATAAAAAAAAAATTGGACATTCTGGTCTGATCCCTTCCTGTTTCCTTCATCAGGGCCTCAGTGACTTCTGCTCCAACCCAGACACCTATGTGCTGAACCTGACCCAGGAGGAGACGGGGGTCAGCTCAGGTGAGCCCCATAAATCCCTGCTGTTCTCAGCACTCCCTCCTACCCGCCCCCCCCCCCCAAGGCCCAGTCCGTTGTAGGGTGGAGAGCAGATGCACCTACCAGTCCCGGCAGGATGGGGAAAGGGTAGGATCGAAATGCCCGTGGGTCTGACTCGACAGGGGGAAGGGGGCCCTGGACCTCCGTGATCAGAGGCTTGGACTGCAGGACAACAAGGAAGTGTAATTAGGTCAGTGGGCTCTGCTTCCAGATAGGGCTGGAGCAGAAGGGATGAGCGTATGGGACGTGATGGTGCCCGCCTATAACCCCAGCAACGGGAGGCTGAAGAAGGAGTCCAAGGGCAGCCTGGATTATCTAGACTTGGTCACACCTTGCTCTGAAACAAAACAAACAAACAAACAAACAAACAAACAATGGAATTAAGGCTGTCCCTCCCTTGGTAGAGGGCTTGTCAAAGCTGTAAGTTCGATCCCGGGAACACAGAAAGCTTGTCCTGTGCCCAGCACTCAGGATGTAAGATCGGAAGCTTTCTCCAGGGCATCCACAGCCTCGTAGAGAGTTCAAGGCCAGTCTGGGCTGCCTGAGCCTGGATCGAAACAATATCAGCAAACCGAAGAAAAGGAGGAGGAGGAATGGGGAGGGAGGGAGGAGGGGAGGAAGGAGGAGGAGGAGGGGAGGAAAGAAGAAAGGGAGGGATGGAGGAGAGGAAGGGAGGGGACTAGAAGGAGGAGGAGAGGAGGGAAGGAGCAGGGAAGGAGAGGGATGAAAGGGAATGGGGTGGGAGAGTGAGGAGCAGGTCTCTGAGGCCTCAGGGAGGTTTCACACCGACTGTGGAGTGCCCTCTGGGCTTTGGGCTCCAGATTTGCGGGGGAGAGCCTGGGCCCAGGCTTATAGCCTGCTCCTCTCTCTCCCTCCACTTCAGACATCCTCAACTACTATTTCCTGTGCAGCCAGGAGGTCTCCAACCCCTTCCAACAGGTTAGGACTGTGGGCAAAAGGCATGGGGGGGGGCGCTGAGGGACGGGCACACGCCGGGCTACTAAGGACTCCAGGGTCCCGAGGGAGGAGGAGGGTGCCGAGGCCCGGAGTTGTGTAGTCTAGAGGGCACGGGGGACCTCTTGACCCGAGTCCGCCTTTCTCCTCTCTTCCTGCAGAGGCTCACTCTGTCCCAGCGTGCTCTAGCCAGCATCCACTCTCAGCTGCAGGGTCTGGAGCGGGAGGCGATCCCGCAGTTTTCTGCTGCACAGGTTAGGTCAAGGGACCGCACCAGCCCGAGAGGGAAAAGGGCTGAGCCTGGAGATCTTGTGGGGTGCTGGCCCCACTCATGTAAAGGGGCAGATTGGCTGAGTCGGATAGACTTGAGGAGCTGGCCCTTCTCCACGTAGGCGGGGTTTCATGTTGTGTGCAAACCTTTGGAAAGGGGTGAAGCCGTGGGGCCGAGCAGGTCTCTAGGACACAGCCTACAGACGAGGCTGCAGCAAGAAAAATCCACAATTCTCTTGGTGCTGGGGCCACAGTGGAGGCGAGAGGCTCTAGGGTGTGGCTGAACCTATATAAAGGGGAA
The DNA here is from genome assembly GCA_964023405.1 of Apodemus agrarius. Lineage (NCBI taxonomy): Eukaryota > Metazoa > Chordata > Mammalia > Rodentia > Muridae > Apodemus > Apodemus agrarius. Next base: position 11,370,773 of record OZ030005.1, read on the forward strand.
GGGATGGTCCCTTTGGGAGGTGGGGTCCTTGGGTTGAGGGCAGGGCCGACTTTACTGGGTAGCATACTGTGTCCTCTCCCTCCCACGGCAGAAGCCCTTGTTATCCTTGGAGAAGACGCTGAATGAGACAGAAAGAAGCTTCCACCAGTTGGTGGCGCTGTTGCACTGCCGCAGTCTGCATAAGGTACACTTGGTGTTTGCTAACCCGGTGTCGCCCCCTCCCCTTTGCTTTCTCTTCTCCTCCCCCTCCCTCTAGCTCCTTCCCCTCCTCCTCTCTCTCTTCCCCTCTCTCTCTCTTCTCCCTCCCCTGTCCCCACCTCCCACCTCACGTGTTCTCTCTCTTCTCTCCTTGAAAGCTGCTCAGCTTCTTGAGCCCTGGAGTGAGAGCCCAGGCAGGCCCCCCACTCCACCCCACCTCCCGGTTCCCTAGGTTGAAAGCTAGTCTAGATATCTCTTGGTATGAAAGGGGCAGGAAAAGGCGAGGGCGGGGGCGGGGCCGCCTGTGAGCCCACCATGGGCTCAGGAGCGAGCCAGCACCTCTGACTGTTGGAAACTCGCGGTTCTAACATAGACTCCGCCTAACCACTCTCCGGGTTCCACACAGTCTCCCGCCATGATACTTCCCTAGCACACAGGCTTTGCTGTAATCCTGGCTCTGCGGGATTCACCAGACACTGACCCCTCCATGACAAGATCAGGATGACTTTTTTTTTTCTTTTATAATTCTGAGGGATTGTACTCAGATACCCCAGCCTATTAGACAAGTACTCTACCATTGGTTTGTTCCTGTGGGGTGGGAAGGTGTGGGGGACCTCATCCAGCCCAGGCTTGCTTCTAACTAGCTGCGCAGCAGAGGATGGCTCTGCTCTGATCAGTCTGCCTCCACCTCCCTCTTGGGTGCTGAGATTGCAGGCGTGTGCCCCTTCCCCCTGCTTTCTTTCATGCATCTCAGACAGGCATCCTTCTAACTAACCGAAGGCTACATCTCCAACCGCCAGTCTTTATAAAAAGTACATTTCATCTTGTACCAGAGCTGCACTAAGTGGCCTTGGACTTTTCATCATCCGGCCTCAGTTTCCCCACTAGCTGGCCAGACAAGCCTTTTCCTGTCCCAGCAGGAACTATTATCATGTTGTGTTTGCAAACCCAGAGGCTGGGAAAAGGTGGTTTGCCCAGAAGGGCAGAGACCTCCCGGAAGGGCCCTGCGCTGCTTCTGAAACAGTTTTCCCCGTCAGATCTGAAGGACACAAGTTTCTCCGCGGCCTTCTGGGCAGCTGGTCCGCCCTAGAAAACAGACTCTGCCCTGCAAGAAGAGCCAAGCAACACCTAGGAGATCCTTGTTCCAAACCACTATGTGCTGGGTCTCCAAAATCTGAAATTAATGGGGCATTGTGCCCCAGAGGGATCAGGGTATAACTCAGGAAGCCAGGGGGTGGGGTGGGGGTTCCTTGCTCTGTTGTACCCCCCCAAGGCCTGCTTTATGACCTATGCAGATGATGATCTCCAATTCTGACTCCAAGATGACTGGGAGGGGAGGGATGAGGAGTCAGAGTCTGCGCCTGAGATTGATAAACCATGTGACCGTGGCCATGGGTTCCCCATGTAGGTCTTAGTTTCCTCACATGTTAAAATTAGGAACAGGGCCGGGCGGTGGTGGCGCACGCTTGTAATCCCAGCATTCGGGAGGCAGAGGCAGGCGGATTTCTGAGTTCGAGGCCAGCCTGGTCTACAGGGTGAGTTCCAGGACAGCCAGGGCTACACAGAGAAACCCTGTCTCAAAAAAAAAACAAACAAACAAACAAACAAAACAAGCCAGGCAGTGGTGGCACACACCTTTAATCCCAGCACTTGGGAGGCAGAGGCAGGTGGATTTCTGAGTTCGAGGCCAGCCTGGTCTACAGAGTGAGTTCCAGGACAGCCAGGGCTACACAGAGAAACCCTGTCTCGAAAAAACAAACAAACAAACAAAAAATAGGAACAGGACAGAGGACATTGCTCCATCAATTAAACGCTTGTCAAACAATCATGAGTGCCTTAGTTCAACCCCCAAGAAAAAGCAGGAAATACAGTACTGGTTTACAATCCCAGCACTGGAGACAGGAGACTACCTGGGGTCTGCGGGCCTGCCAGCCCATCCCGATCAGTGAGTGCCAAGTCCTAATGAGAGAGCCTGTTTCAAAACCAAACAAGATCTTGCTGGCTGTAGTGGCACGTGGCACGTGGCTTTCATCTAAGCCCTTGGGAGGCAGCACCAGACACATTTCTGAATTTGGGGCTAGCCTGGTCTGCAGAGCAAATTCCAGGACCATCCATCAGTGCTACAAAGAGAAACTCTTGTCTTACAACAAAATAAAACAAAGCTGTGTTTGACCTTTGACTCTGGCCCCTACCCGACACGAAAAGGTTTTAAGACATCCCTTCCACACAAGCTCACATGCAAAAATCTACACACAAATAAAATACAGACAAGAGACGGTAGGCTGAGAAAGAATGAGCCGTGGCTCCCACCGCAGCCCTCCCAGAGGCTGGCGCAGAGGCAGGGGGATCTCTGTGAGTTTGAGGCCAGCTTGGTCTACAAAGTGGGTCCCAGGCCAGCCTGGCCTCTAGAGAGAGACCCAGGTCTGTCTAAAACAGAGGCAAGGTGAGGCGTCTCTGGAACCTAAGGGACTTGGTACCGAATGCAGCTTTACCCTTTCTGGGCTGTGTGACTGTGTATAAAGAGATCACCCACTCTGGGCTTTAGCTTCTCTCCACCACTGCCAAAGGCAGCGTTCCATGGGGTTGCAAGGACATAAGCACACAGTTTGTGGGCCGGATGCAAAACTACTGTCCTCATGGCTATTGTCATGGTGGGTTTCTCACCCCACGCCTTCCTTACCCAATAGTAAGAGCCCCTTCCTTTACCTCAGGGCTTGAACCGGGAAGCCAGGCCTGCCCTTCTAGCTGTCTGTCCTCCTGTCCCATGGCATCTGCTGCTCCGCCAGCCAACACTGCATCGGGCCCTAGGCCTCCTCGCCTCTTGCATGCCCACCTAGCTCATTCCATCTGTCCAATAACAGCTGGTGATCCTTGCGAACACAATCGGATCAGAGCCTTCAGCTAAAAGCCCCTCGGCGAATCCATGGATTAAAGCCAGGCACGTGGCACTGACCTAGCAGGGGCCTGTGTAGACAGCCTCAGCCTTGGTGTTTCGACTCTTGTCCTGCACAGCAGCCCAGCCACGTGCCTCTGACTAGGCCTGACCGCCTGCCTGTCTCCTAGTGTCCCCTCACGGCCTCTGCTGGGCACTAACCTACCGTCTTCCTGTCCCACAACCTCTCACCTCTCCGGGTCACAGTAGCCAGGCCTTTCTGGACGTCTGTCATACGGACGCCCCAACCTAAGTGTTTTATGTAGGCCAGCAATCCGTGGGACCCAGGAAGCATCTGACTGTGTGTGTGTGTGGGGGGGGATGTGACTGTCACAAGTGCAGAAACAGATGCTGGTGGCTTCCTTCTCGGTCGGTAGCGCGTGGATAGAGCAAGGATAGGTTGGGGTGGCTGCTGGTGGGAATGCGGGTGTCGAGGCTTGCCCAGTGTAGATGCTAGGGGAGCAGTTGTCTGGGTGCTGAGTGGAGAGGCTAGGGGGCCACTTTGCGAGTGGGAGTCGGGGACTGAGGTACAACCCGAGCCCACAGGTGACTTTCCGTGTTCACTATGTTCAGCTCTGACAAGAGCTGCCCTTGCGCACTGACAAGAGCTGCCCTTGCGCACAGCGTCTGGGTGACAGCCAGCCGGGTACCTGGATGGTTGGACCCGTATACCAAGGTCATGTGTGCACACCCTGAACCTCCTCCCCCTCTGCCTCAGGACTACAGCTCAGCACTCCGAGGCCTGTGTGAGGACGCCCTGGAGGGCCTACTGTTCCTGATGCTCTTTTCCCTCCTGTCTGCGGGGGCCCTGGCCACCACTCTGTGCAGCCTGCCCCGCGCCTGGGCCCTCTTCCCGCCCAGGTCAGCAGGGGAGAGAGGGCAGGGTCCCCAGGGAGGGGACTGGAGGCAGTCACCAGGGCCGCCGCCGGTGGGGACGGGGCGGCCTCCTGACTGGTTTCCATCATGCTTCTCTGCCGTTCCCCACATCACGCTTCAGTGACGACTACGACGACACAGACGACGACGACCCTTTCAACCCTCAGGTACCCTGGTCTGAGGGGAGGGGGACTGTGGCCTGGGGCCCCGGCTCTGGGGGAAGGGGAACTGGGTACTGTATTCCTGGGATTGAGAAGAACAGGAATGAGATCGATCGGCCATGAGGGAGGAGGTCGGGGGTCTGGAATCCTGGGCCCGAGGGAGGAGATCAGGGCCCCACAGTACACGACAGATTCTCTGTGTCTCCTCTGCCCGCATCCTGCTAGGAATCCAAGCGCTTTGTGCAGTGGCAGTCTTCCATCTGAGCCGAGCGTCCAGTCTAGAGCCCGCCTCTCCTCCATGGTAAGCTTCGGGGCTAGCTCCGTGCGCAGCCGGGCGTCCCGTTAGTTCTCCCCGACAGACAGCAGTTGTAGCTCCCTCTCCCTCGTGCTGGGTGGGCGTCCACGGGCGTGCCCCCTGCCAACTCAGCTCTTCCTCCCTCCCTTCCTCCCGCTAGCTCCTTTCCCGGCTGCTGGAGAAGGCCCCGCTAACCCGACTGGGCTCTGACCACTAACACCGCTGGCTGTGGACACCTCACGCAGGATGACATTCCGCTCTGGCCCTACCATCCCCCATCCCCACGTCTCCTTAGCACACGGGATTGATGAGGTGGCATAACAGGGACCAGGGATGGCCGGGCAGGGGGCTGACCTACACAGCCCGGCGCTCCTCACCTCTGCCTACCAGCCCTGTCCTTGGAGGCATGAAGCTAGAGGCAGGTACGGGCATGTCCCTGTTTCCGGCCATATCCCGGCGATCTCAACCTATGGCACTAACTTGGAAATTGGGCTGATTTGAAATAAAAGGGAAGACTTTATTTTACAAGTAGCTAGGTCCTTCTTATCACCCCTGCCCCCCAGCTCCCGGGAGAAGGAAGAAGTCCTGGCTGGGCTAGGGAGACTCCTCTGGTGGATGAAAGACAACTCTCCTCTTGTCCAGGCTCAGCACTGCCTTGCTTCTGAAAGTTACATGTGAGTCCCGACAAGGGGAAGCAGCAGATCCCGGAGGCCTAGCACCAGGTGCAAACGGGCGTGCACCCTCGGAACAGAGGCGGAACGGGGTGGGCCCAGCTTGCTTCCTCCAGCTCGCGCCCAGCACTGGACGCCAGAAAGCCAATGCTCCTGTCAGGATAGGGACAGATGACATCTCCAGAAAGTAGAATACTGGCGTGTAGTGCCACCGGGGTGATGTGAGGGGGGGAAGGTTTAAGAAAGATATTATAAATCCAGACAGGAAAAGATGAGGCACTCAAAAAGTTATCAAGTAAAAACAAACATGAAGGAGTCAAAGGGAACTTTATTGTCTGGGGAAACAAGACCTGTGTAGTTCTTATTGGTTAAAAAAAAATTAGCACACATGGCAAAGACAAGCATTGTTGTTAATACATAAACATAATTCAAACAGCTTCTATTATCTAACAAAAAAACCCAATTTAATAATAAGTAACTGAGATGGAAAATATGAGGAAAACAAACCCCAAGACAGAGAAAGTTGTCTTTTTTTGTTTTGTCTTTTTGTTTTTGTTTTTGTTTTTTTGAGACAGGATTTCTCTGTATAACAGCCCTGACTGTCCTGGAACTTGGGACTCCCGAGTGGACCAGGCTGGCCTTGAACTCACAGAGAACAGCCTGCCTCTGCCTCCCTAGTGCTGAGATTATTGGCATGTATCACCATGCCCAGCTAAATTGTTCCAGTTATAATTATTGGCAAACACAGCGAGCTACTGTCCCCGTTCTAGTCTCTACTTATTGTGGACTTTACAGTGGGGTGTTGGCTGGTGCTGTCTGGAGGCCAGCATGTCTGAATATGCTGCCTAGAGGCTGGGAATCACCAGCTATGTGAAAATAATAATAAAAAACAAAACAAACAAAAACCCCTGCTCACAGGTGAGAGGATACAATACGCATCTCTTCATCTGGAAATCCTTTGGGGGTCAAGCTTCCAGAACGAGAGGAGCAGGCAACCCCGGCTCAGATAAAGCCTGCAGACAAAAGTCCACAAAAGCAAGTGCAGTAATTAGCACAGCAGAACTCCAGGGCAGCAGCTCTGCGGGGGAGACGGTAGAGCAGGAGCCTCAAGCTGGCAGTGGCGAGGGGGGGGGGGTTGGGGGGTACAGACACACCAGGGGGCATCCCTGGCTCTTGCACAGTGCTGGGTTGGAGTCCTGTGGGTCCCAGCCCAGGCACCACAGTGTTAACGTGGGCAAGCGGTTGGACTCGTTGAACCTCAGTTGTGTTGCCAACCGAGTGGGCGTCCTCAAGCCAGAGAGCAGCTCTTGACAGGTGACAAAGCAAGACAAACGCAGCGTGATGTGATGCGTCGGGTTACACTACGGCTCTCGGAAAACATTAGTGAGGAAAGCGCCCGGGTCTAAAGTCTGCGGCTTAGGTCGGAATATTAAAGCAATGTCAATCTCTTACGTTTAACAAATAAACCATGGTGAATTCGAGGTGTGGAATCTAGCAATAGGGGAAAATGGGCACAGCGTGCCCAATTCCTGTATCACTTCTGCAATTTCTGTAAACTTAAATTTATTCTAAAATAAAAGTTCATTATATATAAAAAAAAAGAGATGGGAAGAAACCTACCAAGCTAACACTAGCAAATGATACAAAGTTATCCAAGTGTTTTGTACCCAAAATTGCTTGTACTACGTGAGACTGGAAACGTCTATAGGGTGTTCTCTCTCTCTCTCTCTCTCTCTCTCTCTCTCGTTTTTTCGAGACAGGGTTTCTCTGTGTAGCCCTGGCTGTCCTGGAACTCACTCTGTAGACCAGGCTGGCCTCGAACTCAGAAATCCCAATCGGGCTGCACAACTGGGTCGCTCCTACTGTGAACAGAGCATTAGGCGGCGGCTCGCACCTTTACATCGCGTAGGAGGGAGGCGGATTGCGGAGTTCCGCTCGCTGCCTCTCCATACTCCTCTCTCCATCCCTACACCCTGCAAGACACCTTCCCAGCGTCACAGCCCCGAGGCTGCTCCCACTCCTCAAGCGACGCGTTTCCCGCTTCCTTCGGTTCGCGCTCGCTGTTCCCCACGCCCGGTGCGCCCTTCCCCTATTATTCACTAAACAAGCCTTCCTGGGGAGGATTCATCTTCATCCCACTTCTCTCCACCCATTTTTCTTTTTTTAAATCGCCAGAGCGCAGTGCGCAGCCTCAAAGCTCTGGCTCCTCCGTTTACCTTTGAGGGCTTACCGACTACCGTATCAAACCTAAGCTGTTCGGAGCGCGCACAGGAGGCTTCGCGGCGCATGTCCCCACGGGGCCACCGTCCAAGGCCAGCTTCCGACTGGCTGACAACGCCCACACGCGACCGCGTATGCGAGACGTGTGGAGGACGGTTCAAACCGAGCGGTGACGTCTATTGGCTGGGCGCGACACGGGGCGGGGACGGACGTCTGGGTGACGTCATCACGCCGCGGTCAGGACATTCGAGCCCCAGACTAGAGCCGGCCGGTGACTGAGCGCTGTCTTGGTTGTCTTGTAGCTGCCTGGGGGCCGCCGGTAACGACTCTCGGGAGCGAGCAGTCCTAGTGAGTGTGGGGAGTGGCGGGAGGGCTGGCGGGCGGGCACAGGGACGCCTTCGGGCCCCGGGGCTCCGCGAGCCCCGGCCTGTTTGGTAAGGCCAACCGACGCCGCGCCCTGCGTCTCTAAAGGGTGTGGCTGCCGGAGCGCCGCTGCGCTTGCGTGCTGGGTATGCGGGGGGGGGGGAGGAGGGGGCGTGCTCCACTGCGCGTGCGTATCCGCTTCCGCTCGGCCACAGGCCCTGGAAACGCTAAGGACCCTAGACGCCCCCCTTGCGGCCCCGTTGACCCGCTGTTACCTGGGCCGCCTGTTGCCTAGGGCAACCCAAAGACGCTACTCTCGCAGCGTGGTGCGCAGGCGTGGCCAGGCCGCGGGGGACCCGGGAGGTCGCTTGGGTTCAGGACCGACTCAACCTCCACCTAGCGTCGTGGACTCTATGCCTGCGGGACAGCCAGGGGCTCCTGAGCGTACAGTCCGTGTTGTCCTGTCTATCAGAACCCTTACTCCTAATACCGACTAGTAACCCGAGGCGCTCTTTTGTGCCGCCCTAGTGAGGACCCCTTGACTCCACCCAACGGATTGTTTTTTCTTTTCTTTTCTTTTTTATCTTTTTTTTTTTAAAGGCCTTTGAGATCTGTCAGTGCCCCATAGGCTTCCTTTTAGATTTTCGGTCTCTCTAGTAGGCTTCCTTGCTGTAAATCCTGCTGTTTGGACCGCTCCAGCCCTGTTTTCCGCCCATCATGTTTCTTTCTGAACTACTCACCCCACCCCTAGTAGTTTCTTAAGAATGTTGTGGGCCAAGCCGGGCGTGGTGGCGCACGCCTTTAATCCCAGCACTTGGGAGGCAGAGGCAGGCGGATTTCTGAGTTCGATGCCAGCTTAGGCGACAGAGTGAGTTCCAGGACAGCCAGGGCTACACAGAGAAACCCTGCCTCGAAAAACCACACACACACACACACACACACACACACACACAAATATTGTGGGCCTACAGACACCTCTCCCAAACCAACTCCTGCACCTAGGCACATCCCGTACAAATCTCTTCTCTGTCCTTTGGAGTCTGTGACTGATTGAGTCTGGTGGGTGCTGACAGCCACATAGGGGGAGTCACCTGCACCTCCACCTGCTGCTGCTCAGTAGGACATCCATAGTTTACCTTTGCCCTTGAAAACTTTGTTCTCCCAATCTCAAGCCCTTACTCCTCAGCGTGTCCCAGAGGCTTCCCTCTTGCCCAGCCTTTTTGGAGCTAGTACTTCAGACACTGGTCGTTCCTCACTGGAGAGCCTTCCTCTGACTGTGCTGGGATTCTCTGTAGAATTTCTGTCCAGGACTGAGGTTTCTGCATCCACCACTGGAGACAGGTTTTCCCTCACACCCACATCGGAATGAGAGTTTCGGCTTCTTTGCCTTTCATTTTCTTATCCTACAGGTTAGTCTTGGAAGCCTCCAAGGGAGGTGTTTCCTTTCATGCTCAGGTTTCTTCATTCCACACTAGGAATTGATTCTGGTTTGGTTTTTTTGTTTGTTTGGTTTTGGTGTTTTGGGTTCGGGTTTTTGTTTTTTTTTTTTTCCCCGAGACAAGGTTTCTCTGTGTAGTTCTGGCTGTCCTGAAACTCACTCTGTAGACCAGGCTGGCCTGGAATTGGAAATCCGCCTGCCTCTGCCTCCCAAGTGCTGGGATTACAGGCGTGCGCCACCACCGCCCGGGTTGGGCTGTTTGTTTTTGAGACAGGACTGCAACATGTAGCCAAGATGGGTGTTGAATTTCCAAAAGATTGCTGGGATTTTGGTCATGAGCCACCACACTTGGATTCTTTTCCATTCTTTGAACAGTGTTCCTTCCTGAGATACCCTCCCTCTCCAGCCTGTCTTCTCTGGGGTCTTCCTAATTCCTCTCTTTTCTTACAGACATTGAGAAAGCAGTCTGGCTCCCGAGGCCTGCTCCCTCCACCCCAAGGTCCAGATGGCGGCCAATGTGGGTGATCAGCGTGCTGCAGACTGGTTAGTCGGGCTAGGGGGACACAGACCATTGTCAAGGCCAGAGGAGCAAGTCACAGCGGGACCTTGTACAGCTTGGGGAGAGAGATGTGAATTCTGGGGGGCTGGGATGGAGGGGCAAGCTTCTGTCCTTTGCTATGTATGTGAATGTGGGCTTGTGTGGGTGAGTGTGTGTCACCCATGCGCATCAAGGTCAGAAGAGGCGTCTGATCCCTTGGAGCTGGAATTATAGGTGGCTGTGAGCCATCAGACATGGGTGCTGGGAGCAGACCTCGTGATATCTGCAGGACTGCTAAATGCCCTGAACACGGAGCCACCTCCAGCCCCTCTCACTTGCTTTCTCATCATTCCTTTTTCTTTTTTAAATTTTTTTTTCATTGTCGGCCATGTCAGAGTTCACTGGCTTGTAAAAGGTTAGTTCTCCTAAGGTCCGAGGTCATGTGTAAAGTTGTGTGCGCACTGGTCAGCTTTCTGTTGGCTGGCACTCGCTGTGTGCCACTGTCAGCTCGGGCTGTGGTGAGGGGGCAGTGAAGCTCTAGAATTGAAGCCTGTGTACGGGGGAGAACACGACTGCTTCACTTTGCAGGTCTTCTCAGTACAGCATGGTGGCTGGGGCCAGCAGAGAGAACGGCATGGAGACCCCTATGCACGAGAATCCCGAGTGGGAGAAGGCCCGCCAGGCCCTGGCCAGCATCAGCAAAGCGGGGGCTGCCAGCAGCTCCAAGGCCAGCAGCAGCGGGGCTGTGGCCGGCGCACAGGTGAGAACGGTGCAGGGGTCGGGAACGTGCTGGGTTGGGCTCGTGCCGAGAGAAGGATGGGAACACGCTGCCTTCACCAGAGAGAGCCCTCGGGGAGACTTTCCTGTTAACTAAATCTGGTGAAGTGAAAAAGTTAACTTCTTTGGGTCAGCCTGGGCCTGAGTGGTTTTAAGAACGATCCCCCCATCTGTAACATGTCTGGTCTTCCTGTGTGGAGTCGGCTCCCTTCCTGCGGTTACTCTGCAGTGAGGGCCTGCCCTCGGTACTGTGGCGCCGTGGGCTCCTGAGGCGTGTGCCGACAGACGCTCCTGTCTCTGCAGTACGTCTCTCAGGCGGAGGCCTCGGCCTTGCAGCAGCAGCAGCAGCAGTACTACCAGTGGTACCAGCAGTACAACTACGCCTACCCGTACAGCTACTACTACCCCATGGTGAGCACCTGGCCGCAGGGCGGGGCCCGTCGGGGTGGGCGAATGGTTAGATGGGGTGAAGACAGGCAGCAGCCCCTGACGAAACCGCCAGATTCCTGCCAAGGCCTCACAAGATTTACCTATCTCATAAGGCATTTCCACTGTGGTCCATCCACTGTCGATGCTGACCTTCCCCCGGCCTCCAGACCCAGGACATTAGCTTTTGAGTCAGGGTTCTCCATATAGCCCAAGCTGACATTAGCCTTCTCCACTGCCTCAGCCGCCCGGATGCGCACCACCACCACAACTCGCTCACTCGCTTTGTTTGTTTGTTGTTTTTGGGGGGGTTGTTAATGATTTTAAGACAATGTTTCACTGTGTAGTTCTGGTTGGCCTGGAACTTAGTGTAGATCAGGCTTACTCAAACTCCACAGAAATCCACCCGCCTCTGCCCCCACACCCAAGTCCTGTTATTAAAGGGGTGAGCTGTTGCCCCTATCATTTTACCATAGCATTTAAAAGTGTTACCGCTTAAATTTTCTGTCTACCTATTAACAAGAACTCTGGGTATGATCATAAGTGAAGACGAGATTTTTTGATGATTTTTTTAATACATGATTAACGCATTTGTGCGGTGAAAAAGTAAGGGCATGGCGTCTACAGGCTCTGCAGTTGTTCACAGTTCCAGGGGAGGCACAAGGCACAGTGAGCAGTCTCCACTAACTCTGGCTCCCTGTGCATTGGCAGAGCATGTACCAGAGCTATGGCTCCCCGTCCCAGTATGGGATGGCCAGCTCCTACGGCTCAGCTACAGCCCAGCAGCCGGCGGCCCCCCAGCACCAAGGGACTCTGAACCAGGTAATGCTGTGCCTGGCTGCCCCAGGCCAGCTGGGAGAGAGCCTGGGTCTGGAGAGGATGGTGGCCTGTATGACTTCAGAGCTGCTCCCTCCCCTCCTCTGTGTTCATTCTGGCCAAGCAGCTCCTAATCTAAAAGCTTAGCTTTTAAAAGTAGGGCAGGGTAGGGTAGAGTAGGCTTGGGGCAAGGCCAGGGGTTGTAGTATTAGGAAGATAGCGGGAGTACTTTGTAGTTTGGCAGTCTGTCTTCTCTCTTTCTCTCCAGCATGTGCACTCAACCTGCATTCAGAAGAAAGTCCCCCCTTCCCCCCCCCCCAACACAAACACATACACGCACGCGCGCGCGGAGCAAATGATGCATATACACCTGTACCTACCCAACATGCTGCCTTTGCAACTGGCGCAGCCTAGAGGAGTGAAGGAGCCAGGACATGGGAAGTCCATTGACATGGGTTCGAGTCCATGCTTTGCCTCTTCTGTGGACCTCTTGAGTCATGTGACTTTCACAACTTGGTGGCTCTTAAGAGTCTTGTCATAGGGATTGTGCAGTTGTGTTGTCGTGTGTTGATGTGCTCAAGAGTACCACCTTAGTTAGTAGATGAGTCATCAGTGTGGTAGGGTCACCCCAGTGTTGGTAGCTGCTCCTTGACAGCTGGGCTGTGGAAAGTTGTTCGTCTCTTGAGGCTTAATCTCCTCAGTTGTGAAATGAACTCTTAGTGAAAATAGATACTCCAGGGAGTCCCTGAGCACACACAGTGGCAATCCACAAAAGATTGTAGCACTGAGTGCTGAAGAGGATGGCTGTAGGGACTGAGTACCACGTGACTCAGCACCAGGCTGCTGTCGCTTCTTTCAGCCTCTGCTTCTTCCTGCAGCCTCCAGTCCCTGGCATGGATGAGAGTATGGCCTACCAGGCTTCCCCTCAGCAGCTCCCTGCAGCCCAGCCCCCTCAGCCCTCAAACCCACAGCATGGGACGCACAGTCTAAGCAACGGCCCTCAGCCTGGAACAGCCCCAACCACTCAGCACAGTCAGGCAGGGGCTCCCACAGGGCAGGCCTATGGGCCACACAGCTACAGCGAGCCTGCCAAGCCCAAGAAGGGGCAGCAGTTGTGGACCCGCATGAAACGTGAGTCAGCAGGGGTGGAGCTTGGCTCCGAGCCACAAGGGATTGCTGGGCCTTTGGGGGTTGTGTGCCCTCGTCTGAGGGAAGACTGGTCTAGAATAGGGATGCTTATGTTCCAGAGCTTAGCCTATTTGAATGGCTGGGCAAGGGCCTAATCCCTGACTCTGCTGTCCTCCCACAGCAGCCCCTGGGACTGGAGGTCTAAAATTTAACATCCAGAAGCGGCCCTTTGCACTCACCAACCAGAACTTCAGCTCCAGTTCAGAGGGTCAGCACAACAGCTTTGGGCCCCAGCCCAACTCTGAGAAAGCTCAGAACCACAGGTGACTGTCATCCTTGACCCTGCCTGCCTGTCTTAGCGTTTCTGTTCCTGCACAAACATCATGACCAAGAAGCAAGTTGGGGAGGAAAGGGTTTATTGAGCTTACACTTCCACACAGCTGTTCATCACCTAAGGAAGTCAGGACAGGAACTCCAGCAGGTCAGGAAGCAGGAGCTGGTGTTGGCCATGGAGGGGTGTTACTGGCTTGCTCAGCTTGCTGACTTACAGAGCCCAGGACTACCAGCCCATGATGGGCTCTCCCTCCTTGATAATGCCCCACAGCTGGATCTCATGGAGGCATTTCCTCCCCCGAAGCTCCTTTCTCTGTGGTAACTCCAGCCTGTGTCAAGTTGACACAAACCAGCCAGTACAGTCCACGGCCTTTGTGCTCCAGGGCCCCTCTTTAGGCTCCACTCTTAAGTGCGTCGGGAGGAAAGGGAATGTAGAATGTACAGTACACGTCTACCTTCTCAGATCACAGAGACAGTTCTGCTGATAGGTGGGGGTCCTCCCACCTGACTGACCTCATCTATCCCCCACACAGTGGGCCTTCTGGCCGGGGAAACCTGTCTGGGAAGCCGGATGATTGGCCTCAGGATATGAAGGAATATGTGGAAAGGTGCTTCACCGCCTGCGAGTCAGAAGAGGACAAGGACCGGACAGAGAAACTGCTCAAGGAGGTGCTACAGGCCCGGCTCCAGGATGGCTCTGCCTACACCATCGACTGGAGCCGAGAGCCCCTGCCTGGGTCAGTCTGCGTGATACGGAAACAGTAGGGGGGCTGGGTGTGGGCTGGGGACGTGGACATCAGAACTAGCAGCTTCAAAGACAAGTGGTCCCCAAGCTAACACTTAGACCTCGTCCCCGTGGGGTGGCTGTGAGGCGCAGGAGTGGTGAAGGGTGGGTTTTAGGGAGTGGAAGGGGTTGCTAGGGAGGTGTGGGTGGCTTGACGGCTAAGAGCATCCCCCGACACAGACAATCTTGGGCTTGGTCCCTTTCCTGCACCACAATGGCTGAGTTGCCGGGGTAAGTGCCTCTCCTTTCTGAGGTTTTGTGGCCCTGGGCCATGGGGTAGGGTCTGCAGAACTTGAGGTTGGTGGCTGGTTGGTAATGCCCTGCCCTGCTATATCCTCAGGCTGACCAGGGAGCCTGTGGCTGAGAGCCCCAAGAAGAAGCGGTGGGAGGCCCCTAGCAGCCTTCACCCTTCCAGGGGGGCAGGCTCGGTGACCAGGGGCGGGGGTGCCCAATCCCAGCGAGGGACACCTGGGGCTGGGGGTGCTGGCCGAGCTCGGGGTAGCAGCTTCGCCAAGTTCGGCAACCGCAACGTCTTCATGAAGGATAACAGCTCTTCCTCCAGCACGGATTCCCGCTCCCGCTCCTCGTCCAGGTCTCCTACCCGGCACTTCCGGAGAAGGTGTGCAGGCTCGGGCTGGGAGGCAGCTGAGACGGAGCCGCTTAGAGCCCGGGCCTTATGCTTCAGGCCTGACTTTCCTTCTTCCTTGTGCAGTGACTCCCACTCAGACTCTGACAGCTCCTACTCAGGGAATGAGTGCCACCCTGTAGGCCGCAGGAACCCACCCCCCAAGGGTCGGGGTGGTCGCGGGGCCCACATGGATCGAGGTCGAGGCAGGGCGCAGCGTGGAAAAAGGTGAGGCACTTTGGGAGGGAGTTCTTCCAGGCGCAGGCAGGCGGGTGGTGGTGGGTCTCACAGGCGGGGTCGATGGTCTGCAGAGGGGCTGAAGACATTGACTTTGGTTTTTACCCTCTCCCCAGACATGACCTCGCTCCCTCCAAACGCAGCCGCAAGAAGATGGCAGCACTGGAGTGTGAGGACCCAGAGCGTGAGCTTAAGAAGCAGAAGAGAGCAGCCCGCTTCCAGCACGGGCACTCACGCCGCCTGCGCCTCGAGCCTTTGGTGCTGCAGATGAGTAACCTGGAAAGCAGCGGAGCTGACCCTGACTGGCAGGAGCTGCAGATTGTGGGCACCTGTCCTGACATTACAAAGCACTATCTGCGGCTCACCTGCGCCCCAGACCCGTCAACTGTGCGACCTGTGGCTGTAAGTCCCAGGCAGTGTGTGTCCCCAGAATGTGTTGGCATCAGGACGGGGAGCTAACATAAGGGGCACATGGGACACTTCAGGTGAAGGAGGTGGTAGCTCTGGCTAAGAGAATCAGCTGGGGCACAGCCTGCCTTATGACCAGCCAAGTTAAGGGGACTTAAGTGTGGGACCCTAGAGAAGGCGGACTTAGAAAGCAGGCTGGTGCTCTGCATCAGGATGGCATGGCATTGGGTGGCACGCACCCCTGCTGTACATTGCCTTGATTTTGTCTGTTCACAGTGGTGGGGAGTCGCTGATACTGGCTTTGTGAGTGGGGACAGTGGCTTTGGCCTGTCAGCTGTCTCCATTCAGCTTTGATTCTATTCCTTGCAGGTTTTGAAGAAGTCTCTGTGCATGGTCAAGTCGCACTGGAAGGAGAAGCAGGACTACGCCTTTGCCTGTGAGCAGATGAAGTCCATTCGGCAGGACCTGACAGTAAGGCAGATGCTGAGAGGGCTCTGCTGGCAGCCATCTTGCCCTGCTCTGCTCGCCCTGACTATCCTTTTCCACTGCCCAGGTGCAAGGCGTCCGGACGGAGTTCACTGTGGAGGTGTATGAGACCCATGCCCGCATAGCCTTGGAGAAGGTAGGAGCTCGGTAGTTTCCTCGCCCTTTCCTGAAGTCATACTTGTCTGTGCCTCACCCTCCCTCCATGTCCTCCCCTCCCCTCCCCTCAGGGTGACCATGAAGAATTCAACCAGTGCCAGACACAGCTTAAGTCACTATACTCGGAAAACTTAGCAGGCAACGTGGGTGAATTTACTGCATACCGAATCCTCTACTACATCTTCACCAAGAACTCTGGAGGTGAGGGGCCCATCCCCAAGATGGAGGGTGCTGTGTATGCCCAAGGTGGCACCCTTGTCACCTAATTACCTCCTGTGCAGACATCACTACGGAACTGGCATACCTCACGAGGGAGATGAAGGCGGATCCCTGCGTGTCCCACGCACTGGCACTGAGGGCAGCCTGGGCCCTGGGCAATTACCACCGCTTCTTCAGGCTGTACTGCCATGCACCCTGCATGTCTGGTTACCTTGTGGACAAGTTTGCAGACCGGGAGCGCAAGGCCGCCCTCAAGGCCATGATCAAAACGTATGTGGCACTGCACTCTGCTGCCTTCTGTGCTGTGGCTCTGCCACATCCCCTCCACATCCTGGTCAGCCTTCAGCTCCTCTGCTGAAGTCCCCTCCCAGTCCCCTGTTCACACCCCTGGCCCTCATTGCTCTCCTCCTCGGCCACCTTCAGTTCCAGGTTTTCTCCCACTGTTGTGACCTCACTGCTCCTGGTGTCCTGTCCTGTCCTTCCCTGTACACCTCTTCTGTTGATAGCCATTTGGAACCTGGTTTATCTTTCCCCGTCCAGGGCCTTTGTCTGCAGCTACGTGCTGCTCTTTCTGACATTGGAAAGGGGGCTTGGCTCACTGCTAGCGGTCTCTTGAGATGAGGCCTTGTGCCATTCCATTTTGACTATCAGAAATCTTGGATTGGGAACGCGTGGCACCGAGGGTGGTGTGCAAAGCAACAGACTACACGTGTCTCCCGTGTGAGGAGGAGACAGATTCCCAACACCACCAGAGCCACCTCCCCAGATATTTTGCTTGTGTGTAGAGACCAGGGATGCCGCACAGTCAGAGGCCCCACGGCAGTGTGTGCCAGCCTTGCCGAGGTTGTACTGTCAGGACTCACGGGGGGCCTTGAGTCAGGCTAGGCAGCCGTGTGCTCTCATTAGTGGTTCCGTTATAATGGGACTTGCTACTTACGGGTCAAGAAACTTGTTCTAGAATGTATTCAGTCCAAGGGGGCTGTGACTCCGTATTTGACAAGCTGAAATGAGTGGGCACCAGGCTACTCAGACTCGTGTCATTCAGCAGGCCTGTGTTCAGCTCGCTCTCACAGCGTCTTTCCTGTGAACTTAGCACAGCAGACACAGCCCTCAGATACCAGCCCGCCATACGCAACCTGAGACAGGCTGCCCGTCCCAGGGCCATAAGATGCCTGCGCTCCAGATACCTGGTGACCTTCAGGAGAGGGGCCTCAGAGTTATCACAACATATGCACTACTAGGGCTTTTTGGTAGCAGAGTGTAGCACTCTGCAGACACCGGGGGAGGGGCGCCGCCGTCCCCGCCTCTGAGCCCCTGTTCCACTTCCTCTGTCTGGCTCCAGCTCCTCAGCCAGCAGGAGCCAAGCTGAGCCCTTCCCCTCCTGCCCCCTCCTTCCTGAGCAGGTAAGTGTGGGCGAGGGGGGGGCACAGCTGGGCACTGGGGCTACCAACCCCATCCCTTGCCCCCCCCAAGCCCCTGAGATGGGGAGGTTGGGAGGGGCTGCAGAAGCCAGCAGGTTCCTTGCTGAGGAAAATGCAAGCCCAGATGGGGAGCACTGCTCCCTGCTCCTGGGCCCTCCCTTGTCTGCTTGCCTCATCACTCTCTCCTCTTGTCTCCCATAGCTTCCGCCCTGCGCTGCCCGTCTCCTACCTGCAGGCCGAGTTGGCCTTCGAGGGCGAGGCCGCCTGCCGGGCCTTCCTAGAGCCCTTGGGCCTGTCCTACACGGGCCCGGACAACTCCAGCGTGGACTGCCGCCTCAGCCTGGCGCAGCTGCCAGCCTTCTGAGCACCCATCGAGCACGGGCAGGGGCAGGGCCGTGGCCCAGCACCGCCTTTTCAAATTTTGTTTTTGAGCCATGGACATGGGTTGTAAAAATTTGTGGGGAGTAGGCTCCAGAAAGAGCCAGCATCCCTCCCCCGTTTCCCACCGGGGACCTGTACAGAGATTTTTCTACGTTTTTATTTTTTGTCTCAGAGGGGATAATTGGGAGTCTAGTGGAGCGGGGTGGGGTGGGGGCGACAGGATGTTTCCATCTCTCACCTCCACTAATGCTGTCTCAGTGTTTTTTCTCTCTCTCTCTCGAGCTCGTACTCCAGCACCTGACTCTGCGTGCTGGCCCATCCCATGCTGGGGGGCCAGCAGAAAGAAGACAGGCTGTCCAGCCCGCACTCGCCTGCAGCTGCAGCGGGGCACCAGCCAGCCACACCCATTGCCTCGGCTGCCTCTGCATAGACTCTTGCTGCCCAGCCATTGGGGCCTCAGTGTTTGGGGTGAGGGAAGCCACTTAAAGACTATGCCCCGCCTTCAGCCCTCACCCCAGAAACCAGCCAGCACCACCGACCGACACAACCAGACCAGCGCCACACCGCACTGAGGACTCCAGGGCCTTCGCGGGACCACGCCGGCAGGGCTGCCTCGTCTTACTCAAGTTGTATTAAGTTGTCTCCGTGTCCCTTCCTCCCTCTGCCCCAATGTTTCTTCTGATTTTTTTTTCTTTCCCTCCCTCCTCTTCCTCTTCCCTTCCCACTCCCTGGTTCAACACAGGTAAAATGGTTACCCTCCCTTCTTTCCTCCCCGCTGCCTTCATGGGTCACCAGCTCACGTCATGTTTCTTCTCTTTTCTCTGTGTGTGTGTTTAAGTTACTTTTCTTCCTTCTCCCCTTTTCTTTTTGACCCCTTCCCCTTCTGCCATGTAACTGGAGGATGTGCTATGAGGTTGCAAACAGCTGGACTGTCAGGCTGCTTTCTTTCCAGATGCCTCCCTGCCTCCCCTCCCCCTCCCCCCTCCCCCCCTTCATTCTCCTTGAGCATTGAGTACAGTACATTTTGGAAGCTTGAAACCAAATTAAAGAGAGAGAGAGAGAGAGCGAGAACCTGTTTCTGCTTGGCCTGTTTCTTATCAGAACTAGGAAACCCCGGGTCATGTCAAGGGAATTTCAGCCAGGGGTACATAGCTCTTCCCTGCTCTGCCCATGCAGCACAGCCAGAGTCCCCCTAGGGGCTGCCTTCCGAGCTCCTGGTTCAGGGTGAACTCCTCAGGCCTGGGGAGGCAGACCTGGGTTCCATGTGGGACCTTAGCCAGGGTGAGGTGTGGCTGGAGCTCCGGCAGCCGCACCACTCGAAGCCCTTCGGCCTCTAGCCTCTGACTCAGTGTTTGGGCCACGCCTGCCAGTGTGGGGGAGGGTACAGCACACAGCACATGATGACCCAGAAGAACCAAGTCCCGGAACAGAAGCTGGGAGGGTACCTCAAGTCCTGGTTTCAAGATGGCTCTCCGAAGAGCTCTAACTGCTGCAGCCTCCTCCCCAGGGCCTGTCAGCCTTAGCAACACCACTGTGAGGTGCAGGGCCTGTGCTGGCACCAGGAACTCCGCACAAGAAGGGGCAATGCGGACCAGATGCTCTTGGGTCTTGACCACCTCTGCCCTAAGCCCAGGCTCTGTCACCATCAGTGCCACAAAATGAGTAGGCCGCGGCTGACGAGGGGCCTTTGTGTCACCAAGCCAAGTGCCTGGATCCCACACACTTTCCATCTCCTCTGCAGCAGAAAGCCCTCTGGTTCCAATGGCCTGCGTCGGCCACTGTGGAAGCCCAGTAGCTCTGGGCACCTCTACTGAGTTCAAGACCTCCTTCACTCCTGAGAAGTCCATGCTTGGGTCTGGTGTTTCTAACTCGGTGATCCCATTCAGGACGGTCTCTTTGGTTGGCCCATCCACTTTGGGTGTCTCCTGGCTGGAATCAAGCCCAGTTCTGGTCTCTTCAATTGCCCCACTCTCTTCGTGTGTCTCCAGGCCGGAATCAAGCTCTGTTCTGGTCGGGTTTTCACCCCCTTCCTCAGGGATATCCTGGGTATCCAGACCCTCTAAACCCACCCCTGTTTTCTCTGTGTCAGGAACTTCTGGCGTGACCTCTGTCCAATGCTCGTCCCCGCCGTCCAGCTCATCGAGGATAGTGGGTCCTCGTCCAGCCACAGAGCCCGAGCCAAAAATAAGGTCAGTACGCGAGGCACGGTCCCACACCAGGCGGCCGCGGAAGCGGAAGTAGCGTATGCGGTGCTGAGGCACTGCCAACACGCCGGGTCCGAGTGCTGCCAGCGGCTCGTCCCAGCAGAAGGCGCAGAACGGCTCTTCCTGCACTCCCAGGAAGCGGTCGGTGTAGCCCACCGAAAAGTCTGCGGGGTCCAGGCGCGGGTCCCAGCGGATGCGCCGGATGACGTCAGCAGCGGTACGCAGAGCCGGCTTCTTAGACCCGGCCTCCGGCTGCGCAACCTCGGGGGCCGGCGCCGGGGCCCCGGGATGTGGCTGGCGGCAGCGCGCACCGAAGCGACAGCGGCCCTCTAGGAAGAAGCGGCAGGCTGCGGGGGCCTCAGAGGGATCGGCTGAGGCCTCCATGGCCCCCCACGCGCCAAGCGGCCTCAGTCCGCAGCGTCGTCACCCGCTGTGACGCCGGGAGCCTCGCCCGCCTTAGGTGGAAGAAGGCCAGAGGACCAGGCGGGGCGTCAGAATGTAACACGGGCGCAGGCGCTCCAATCTCAAACCCAGTTTACTGACCACATCCGCCCTGTAAGCCACTGGGAAGCCCCGCCTAAAATGATTTACATATGCCCCGCTCCTCGGTGAGCCTTAGAGACCCCGGCCCCGCCCAACCTGCCAGCTGGAACTCCAGGGAGCCATGTCCCATTCCATCCAACTACTTTATTTGTGCTCCTCCCTTTTGGGGACTTTAGCGAGACAGTTTGCAAATACTTGACATGTGCCCCACCACTGGCTCAAGCCTAGGAGCACAAGGCTTCTCCGCATCCGATTTACACATACTCCGCAGCCTGGGTGAGGGTAGGGGAGGTAGGCTCAGCGGTCCTGGCCCCGCCCCCAACCATCCTTAAAGTTTGTGGCCAGCCCCCATACCATTGATTATTTTACATACCATACCTCATAATGACTAAAGTGACTGCTGGTCCTCCCTCTGTCACGTTATTTACAAATGTCCGCTCCAGTCTTTCCTGGGAGCCTCACCCCTTTACCTTGGCTCCAGCCCACCTGTTTTACATATGCTCCGCCCCTCGTTGGTCTTTCCCCGGACTCTACCAAGGTTCGCTGGTTTTACGTGTGCTTCGTTGTAGGGGTCGGGTTTTACTTTTGTCCCCAGCCTAAGGGTTGACATATACCACCCACCCCTTTGGAATCTTTAAAAGACCTTACTCTTCCTCTGGTCTGATTAACTTGGTCTCACCCCTCTAGGAGCCTAAAATAGCCCCATCCCAATTCTAGTTGTCCTTCCCCTGTGAAAACCTTTGAGAATCCTGCTTCACCCTCTGCTCCGACAGCCCTGCACCTCTGGGCTGATAAAATATCTGGACATCTGGGAGCTCGAGCTGACCTTTGTGCCCAGATTTGTAACGCAGCAGACACCCGACACCGGCGGGGCGACACGCAGTTGGTGGGACCTGAAGCCCTGCCCACGGGAACCACACCCTTCGTGGCTCCAAAGGGTCGACAACCACTTCCCTCTGTAGCCGCTCCCAGGGAGCGGCCCCGCCCAGTCCGAATGCACCTGCAGGGAAGAGGCTAGCCAGGCGACTGTGACTGCCACGGGGTCTGGACTTTATCCAGGCATCAACGTTTGAGGAATGACTAGGGCTGTGGGAGAGGTCAGGTGCGGAAACTCCGCCTTCGGGGAGTAGCATTAAATGACTACACCTTCAAACTCTTAAAGGAACATCACAGACGACAGATTTGACTTTTAGTTGGCGGCATCCCACCGCTGTCCTGCTTCTGCACCCTTTCCGCATAAAGCGCACAGAGAGTCAAGGCACGAGCCCGGCCATTTGTGTGTACAGAAGTGGAATGCGGGGGAAGGGTTGCAGGAATCATGGCACTACAGACCGATGACGTCGTCCAGCTGGAGGTCAGCACTGGAGCAGCAGCGGGCCTTGGCGTGCTGCATTCCAGCGTGGGCATCCCCATCGGCCTTGGTGGCCACTGTCTTGCCGCGCTCCGCGTCCATGACGCCTAACACCGCGTCCAGCATAGAGGGCCCCAGGTCCAGGTGGAAAGACAGCAGCGGGTCCGCAGGTGAAGGCACTCGGAGACCAGGCACAGGGGGCTGTGGGACTGCGGGTGGAGGGACAGAATGTGGGGCCACGGCCGCTGGGGCTCCTGACTCAGGAGGCGGACCGCCCCCGTGGCGACTCAGGAATGAGGTGTCCCCGAAGGCGTCGCCACCGCGTCCTACGTGCAAAGTGTGCCTGAAGTCTCCCAGCGGTGCTGAGATAGAGAGTGCTCCGCGATCCAGTCGCTTCTTGGGCTGTGCAGGGACCATCTGCTTCAATACCGACATCTGTGGGGACAGAGGCATATCAGAGCTGCCACACCCGGGAGCCCCAACTCTTTCCCACACAGCCACAGGATGCTCTCGTAAAGCAGGACTACGGTGGAATATTCTCAGTTAACAAATGAGGAAGCAGATTGAGAGGTCCCCGAGGTCACTATTGCTGAACTCAGTGACATACTTAGGTTTTCCCAAGTCTAGCATGCCCAAAATTACACCTGATCTTTGTTACTTTGTAGGTTGTTGCTTTTTCCAATCTTTCTCACCCTCTCCCACCCCATTTCATCTCCTAACTCTAATTTCTTTCCTTTTGTTCTTTTTTTCTTTGACCGTGGCTACTAGCACACTGCAAGCAATCTTCCTTCCTCCCCCCCCCCCGCCCCGCCCTCCACCCCACCCCACCTCACCCCCCACCCCGGAGACAGGGTTTCTCTGTGTAGCCCTGGCTGTCCTGGAACTCACTCTGTAGACCAGGCTGGCTTCAAACTCAGAAATCCACCTGCCTCTGCCTCCCAAGGGCTGGGATTAAAGGCGTGCGCCACCACGCCCAACACAGCCAACCTTCCTAAACTACCATATTTATGTAACCTCTGAAAAGTTTCCAGAATTCCAAATGTCACAAAATCTCAAAAATTATCTGCAGCTGACACACTTCTCCTAGAGCTTGAGGTGAATCAGAGTCAGCTGCTGAAGAAACTCTGAAGCAGCCCCACACCTTCACACCTGAGATTAAAATGCAAGAACAAAGCGGGGCAGTGGTGGCGCCACACCTTTAATCCCAGCACGTGGGAGGCGGAGGCAGGCAGGTTTCTGAGTTCAAGGCCAGCCTGGTCTACAGAGTGAGTTCCAGGGCTACACAGAGAAACCCTGTCTCGGGAAAAGAAGAAGAAAAAGAAGAAGAAGAAGAAGAGGACATTCTTATATTTCTGTTTTTTTTTTTAAACAAAAATTCCAGAATTCTCACCACACATGACCATTATGTTAGGTGGGTCACCCCAACAAAAAAAAATATTTGAATATTTCTAGAGGGTAGGTACCAAAAAAATTACTTTAGAGTGCTTCCCATCAAGACTAATAAAAAGAATAACTTGAGTTAGCATTAGCATAGATGAAAATACCTGATTGCCAATGCCCATCCAGAGACAGGGAGACTCTGTCCACTTAATACCCAAGGCACAGGTCTGGGGCCAACTACACATTCAAGCACCCCGCCCTCCATACACATTGAAGAAGTGGACCAAGAAAGCTCTACAGGCCGAGTACAAAATTCACTGAACAGACCACACGAAGAGTCTCATTTAGGAGGTTTAGAGTGGTCCAGAGGAGCCGTATATTTACAAAGAATTTTCTAGCTAAAATGGCCTGCTTTGGGGGAGACTATGACCTAGCAGTATCACATCTCATATTTTGTAAGACACTAAACACCTTATAAGTTAAAAGCCGGCAGGACTAGGAGACGGAGGAAGAGATGGCTCTGAGGTTTGTGTTTGCTCTTCTTCCCAGGGAGGGGGGCATATTTGCATAGAATTTAATAATTAAAATGATCTGCTTTGGGGGGAGGGGGACGCTGACCTAGCAGTACAACATCTCACGTTTTGTAAAAAACTAATAATAAAGCAAATGCCTTCTATGTTAATATATGGTTAATAGTGTTTGCTGCTTTCCCAGGGAAGCTCTGATCTCAGGTACCCACGTCCCACAGATTTCAACTTCCACCTCCAAGAAGATTCATGCTCTCCGCTTGCTTCTGCAGGTACTGTACACACACACACACACACACACACACACACACACACAGACGGGCAGATATACACATTCCCACTACCCACATGGTGGCTCACAGCTACCCATTACCATCAATTCCAGGGGATCTGATACCTTCTTCTGACCTCCATGGGCACCAAGCTTGCATGTGGTGTATACACACACACACACACACACACACACACACACACACACAGGAGACAGAGACAGACACAGAGAGACATGCCCAAATACACAGGGAAAGCACTCACAGATAAAAAAAGCAGATCTAATAAAAAAAAATATAGATCAGCAAGAATATCACATGTTTGCAGATGCCAGCCAGTGGATTGTAAACCAGATGTGCAGTTGTTAGATTACAGCACCACACCTGACTGGACGGAAAACAGAAACACTGCAAGTCTTGGCCAGTATCCCGAAGCTTGGTCTTTTTCCATGGAACATCTGGGAGGGACTTTTACAACCCTGTGGTTTTTAGCACTCACTGTTACTAGAATGAAATCCCTTGTTTCTATTTCAATCAAAGTCCCACCCTTTTCCAGTTAAGTGACTCTCCACAAATTAATCTTTTCATTTTCCTGTCTGTCCACCAAGATAACATGACCCTTCCGATTCCTTGCAGAGCACATAGAAACAACAACTTAAAGAAAAGCCTATTTTTAATATTAAGTATTGCCCACTGGTGGTGTTAGTGTTGGGAGAAGAAAAGCCTGGGTCACCCAAATGTTAACTGCAGAACAAAGATCAGACTTGGTAAAACTGTATGAGGAAGGCAAAGCAGACGACATTGGTTTTTTTTCCAGCATGCAGCACCCTGGGGAGAAGTATCGCGCCAACACTGCTTGAAATAATTTAGATGGACGGAGTCTAGCTGCACGTGTGTATGCACGTACACTTTGCGTGTGTTCCCTCTCCACTCTGGACTGACCCTAGGATCTCACACATCCCAGGGAAGCGCTCTAATACCGAGCTACATTCCCACATCTATTAAAAAAATTTTTTTAAGTGTAGGGATGCTTTGCCCGAATGTGTGTCTGTGTAGCACATACATGGCTGGTGCCCGTAGAGGCAAAAACAGGGCGTCAAATCTCTTTGACGACCAAGGTTACCCTGTGGGTGTCGTTTGCTCACAGGAGAGTCGTCCAGGCTCCTCCCAGGGACGCCTTACGCCATCACCAGCCTCCAGCGCCTATTGCTGTCAGGGACGGGCAGCATGTCAAAGGACTGCTGGACACCCCAGTTCTCTCCCTGTTCCCCCGTGTTCCTGGATAACCTCCTTCTCTCTCCTTTGTCCTTCTCTGTTCCCACCCCTTTCTCTGCCCTCATGGCTCTGTTCCCCTCCGTCTGCCTGTCTACACGTCTACCTATCGCCTGCCTTGACCCCTTCCCCAGACCCTCCCTCCCCCCAGTAAACCCCCTTTCTACCAGATCCGTTGCATGGCATAATCCCACAGGGCACCCCGTGGCACGGGCCCACTAGGAGACCCTGCACTACGTTATATATAACAGACGTGAGCATCAAACCCAGGTCGTCCGGAAGAGCGGCCGGTGTGTCTAATGTCTGAGTCATGGCTCCAGCACTGTCATCATGCCCCTCTCCCAGACCTTTTTGATTTTCATTTCGGGACGAGATCTTACTAAGTTGTCCAGGCTGTCTTTGAACTCACTTTGTAGCCCGGGCCTTAAATTTCGCTATCCTCCCTCCTCCGCATCCTGAGTAGCTGAGATTACAGGCCTACCACCAGTACTGGTGTTTATTGTTGTTGGTTTTATTTTGGAGATAGCATCCCCCCCCCCCCACCCCCCCCCCCCCGGCAGCTCCCGGCAGTCCTCCTGCCTCAGCCTTCCCAAGTGCTAACTTTACAAACCTGTGCCATCTTGCACATCTCTCTCATACAGCTCTTGGCATTTCAGTCCTACTCTACCCTTAACCTAGGTGGGTGGACATATTTTTATTGTAACTTGACACATCACCATTCCCCTCTTCCACCATAACGTAAACAAAAGTTTTGACGGACTGGGAGACAGGCCCTGAACAGCTCAGCAGGTACTCAGATCTTTCCTAGCTTTTAAATGCTGTATGTGACCCACTCGTAAATTCTGAGCCACAGTTAACCATAAAGATCCTCTCTAGGAGCCAGCAATCCTCTCGGTACTCTGCAGTGAGAAGGAAAAACAGGTACAAATCAGAAAACCCGATGCTCGGGTTCGGATCTGGCCGCAGCAGCGTGGCTCAGGCTAAGCGCGTGGCCCGTCTGGTCTTGTTAGCGCCTCTGTCAAGTGGGATGTCAACAGGACACCCCATCTCAGCCAAGCGCGCGGTAAATGTGCACGAAGTAAATGCTACCTAGAATTTTACCCCCTTTTTGTCGGAGTGCTGAGGATAAAACCTAGAGCTAGCTAGCGCCCTCTAGGCAAGCACTCTACCATTGAGCCACGCCCCCAGTTAATCATTGGCTAATCCCAGGCGGGCGCTGTAGCACTGAGCCACACCCCTGATCCCTTCATTGGGGAACTCTGAGCAAACACCCTGCCATTTAAGCTATACAACACACACACACACACACACACACACACACACACACACACACACACGAAGAAAGAAAGAAAGAAAGAAAGAAAGAAAGAAAGAAAGAAAGAAAGAAAGGAAGGAAGGAAGGAAGGAAGGAAGGAAGAAAGAAAGGAAGAAAGGAAGGAAGAAAGGAAGGAAGGAGAGAAAGAAAAGAGAGAAAGAAAGAAAGAAAGAAAGAAAGAAAGAGACAAAGCAAAAGAGAAGGAAGAGGGGGAGGGGAGGAGGGAGAAGAAAAAGAAGAGTGTTTGTTTGTTTGTTTGTTTGTTTGAACATTTTCCGGTGGGCTGGAGAGAAGGCTCAGAAGTTAGGAGCACTGACTGCTCTCCCAGGGGTCCTGAGTTCAATTCCCACCAACCACGTGGTGGCGCACAGCCATCTTAATGGGATCCGGTGGCCCCTTCTGGTGTATCTGAAGACAGCAGCAGTGTACTGGTATAAATAGAATATATAATTCTTAAAAACAAAAGCAAAAAGAAAACTCCAAATTTTCAGATGGGACATTACTAGGTCACCCAAACTTATGTTTTATTTTATATTTATAATAACTCTGGACTTTGAACTTGTGATCCTCCTGCCTCAGCCTGGTCTACATAGAAAGTGTCAGGTCAATCAGGACTACATAACAAAATCTCTTAGGTCTCTTGGTGGGGAAAAAAAAAACTCTTGGGACTGGAAAGATGGTTTAAGGGGGACGAGGGTACTTGCTGCACAATCACAAGGATCTGAGTTCAAATCCCCAGCACCCATTTAAAAACCTCTAAACCCATCACTGTAGAGGGGCAGGGGCAGGAAGACAGCCGGGGCTTATTCAACTCCAGGTTGAATAAGAGACCTCCCTCATCTCAAGAATAAAGTGGAGAATAACCTAGCAGGTGACCCTAACACTATATGTGTGCTCTCACAGATGCTCACGGAGATTTTCACGCCCCTGAAGCCCTGGCTAGCTCTGAGACCCTGAGCGAATCACACACACACACACACACACACACACACACACACCCCGCAACCTAGGTGTCCTTCTGCACGCCCAGCTCTAAGCTCGAATGTGCGCGTTTCAGGCCTGGTAGACACAAGACAATGTGCTCATTCTTGGGGAAAGTTCGTCATCAGCTTAGGCTCTTACAGAGGGGCTGCTGTTAGGAACCAAAGCGAAGCCGACTGGAAGCGAGCACACGCAGGCCACCCCGCCCCGCCCCGACAGACACACGCTCCGATAAGCACATCCTTTCTGGCCTCGTGCCCCCCCCCCTTTTTTTTTTCCTGCCTAAAGCACCACGTGGCTCCAGCTGCAGGGGTGCGGGACACAGCTGGCTCACCTCTGTCCTCCGTCAGCCCCAGCTCTGCCAACAAGGAAATAACAGCCCGCTCCAGAGCTGGCTGGACTGGTTCTCAGGCTGGAGGAGAGCGCAGCCCAGACCAGGCAAGGGACCCCCGCCTGGAGACCTCTGGGGTTTTAGGATCGGCAGTCCTTTTCCTAAAGTCACTTCGCTGTATCGGGGACTTCAAAGGCCCTGGTCTGTTTGGTAACTAGTCTGTCTTCCCACCCCACCCCCCCTCTGGTTGAAGATCCCTGCCCTCTTACAACCTCCTCACCTCGTGGTCCACACTGAATTGAGATCCGGCTAAAGCTGGGGTCCCTCCTGGCCTCGCCGCTACTCTCTGGCGCCTTTTCCCTTCTTTCTCCAGGAGGGATCTCACCTGGCAAATGAAACAAGTGTCACGTCGTCCTACCTGGTTGGGGCTCCAGTTCCTAGGCGCGCGGTCTGAGTGCCACCGCCTCAGGCTGGGTCCTGCACCCTTGGGTCCCAGGAGCCCCACCCCCTAGCTCTCTGGTTTCACAGGCTGGGAGTTCCCCTGCTTTCCTCGCTCACATTCCAGGGGTCCAGGGTTCTTCATCCTCTATTGTTTGCCCTCCTCCCTCAGACCCGGGTGACCAACCCTCAGAGTCCCGCAAGCCCCGGCTGTGGTTCCTTCTTACCTGCACCGGGAAAAAGCTTCAGCCCCTCTCGGGCTCCATGGCAGCCTCCCAACCAGGCACCGAGTCAACGCCCAGTCAGCCAAGTTGGTCTCTTGTCCCGGGTTGAGAGGGTTAAGCCATAGGCCCCTCCCAACCTTCCTTACTCTCTCAAAATTTGCCTCTAGGATTTAAAGGACTGGAAAGCCTTGATGGTAGAAAAGCCAAGGTCCCTTTGAAGGGATTGTAGGGACCGGAGGAGACTAGGTTTGAGCGTAGTGGAAGCGGGGGGGGGGGGGGGGGCGGGGTGGGCGAGCTAGGGGGATGGACGGGCGCGCCCCCAGCCTGGCCCCTCCCCGCCCAGCCTGGAATTTCCTGAAACCAGGGAAGTCTGGCTGTTTAGAAGAGTAATTTCTTCCAGACTGCAGCTGTTGGGGGAGTGGCGTGCGTGCATTCGAGTGGGAGAGGGAAGGGGAGAGGGAGGGGGAAAGAGAGAGGGAGGGGAGAGAAGGGGGAGAGGGAGGGGTAGATGGGTGTGGGTGTGGGTGTATGTGAGTGTTGAGAAGAGGGAAATGAGAAGAGAGGAAAGAAGAAAAGGGAAAAGAATGGAAGTCCCAGTTGGAGAAGAAAATGCTGTGAGATTGTCCCGGAGCGTCCCCCAGGATGTTCCTATTTGCAGCCATCTTCCAGAGGAGGGTCTTCACTCCGCTTGTGTCTGTGGTGAAGACAACACGCCCGATGTTCAAAACATCCTTCTGAAGCCGATGTGGCTGTGGCTTGGCGGGAGTGAGGGTGTTTCAGGGGAGGGAGGGAGAGAGGTGTGTGTGCAGTCCACAGGAAGTTGGAAGGTTCCGAGGGAGAGCCGATTACAGATCTAATAAGCAAGCCCCTTTGAGACACACACTGAGGGCTATACTGGGAAAGGCTAGGCCTGGTGTTAGTACAGGGAGACTCCCAGTGTCGAACTGAGATACTTTGTCTGTGAGGTCTACAGGAGGCACTGGAGTCAGGGACTCTGGCCAGAGACCACGTGGAGCCCAGGGACACAAGGAAGGAAGTAGAAAAGAAATGGCTTTGGTAGACAGAGAGGTCAGCTTGAAGGCCCCTAGGAGAAACCTAAGTCAGCACGACACACACCTGCCGGCTCATGTGTCTTACACCGGAGCCGGGTGACTGGATTAGTTTAGACACCCATTAACAGATGGACGAGTGGATAAAGAAATCACGGTGCGCGTTCCCAAAGGGGTTTGGGGCAGCCTTGGAGAAAAGCATAATTACGTCATTTTTGAGAAAATGGATAGAGCTGGAGGTTACATTAAATGACCCATACTGATGAAGACAACTACGGTGTCTCATTTGTGCCCCCCCACCACACACACACACACACACACACACACACACACACACGCACACGCGCGCACACACACACACACACACACACACGCACACGTACACCTTGTCGTTGATGAATTGTTTTATTGGTGATGGCGGGATACAGACTGAGCTGTAAACTGCTCCCTCCTGTAGGCATAATGCTTTTTGTGCACAGTGTAAAGATCATCCTCCACCCTGGACCCTCCCTGTGTCTCAGACAGGGTCTCTTATCGAGTAACCCAGGCTGAACTTGAATTTCACTCCCTCCTACTTCAGTACCCTGGATGGCTGAGGTGACACGGGGTCTCACTATGTAGCTCCGGCTGGCCAGGAGCTAGCTATGTCAATCAGATCATTCGTCCCAGAGATCTGATTGCTTCTCTTCTCCAGAGTTAAAGAAGGGTCACCATGCCTGGCTGTTGATAGGTTTTATTCGCTCCATTGAGCTACCTATTCTGGGCGTGTAGGATTTTACACTTCACCAACGTGGCAACAATTACATAGTTAAGATAGAGAATGTAATTATGACATTTGTAACATATGTGGCGGGTCACAGGGGCAACGCACACACACAGCCGCCGTCCTCGGTGTGGTGACGTAGCCCACGGGAGGGCTCAGAGGCTAGTGTGAAGATGGCTTTGGTTCGATTCATTCGGCCAACTACAATGGCCCTCAGAGATATCCCCCTCTCCGGTATTTACATTACGATTCTTAACAGGGTCGAAATTATAGTTATGGAGTAGCAGCAAAAAACGACTTCAAGGTTGGGGGTCAGCACAGCCTAAGCAGCATGAGGAAGGTTGAGAACGCCGCTCTTAGAGGATGCGGTAAAAACCCCCAGATTGTGAGGCTGATTTCTCTGGGAAAGGAAAAAGAAGGTAAGACCTGCAGCAAAAAATCTCCCCGAGGGCAAAGTTTGAGCGATAAGAGGGAGGGAACCCCTGGGGCAAGGCCATTGCGGAAGCCTGCCTGGAGTTCCAGAAGCCAGCCAAGGAAAATAAAATAATAAAGCAAACTAAAATCCACAGGGTTGCCGGATTTAATACCAGCCCAGGCTAGGGGTGTGGGCAGGAGCTGGCTGAAGTGTGCCAGAGAGGGAAAGCAGGATTGGAATCAGGAAGGGAGAGGAAGGGAGGCCCTGGGGAGGCCGGGTCAGGCCCGGGCAGCGAGATAGGCTATCTGTAGGGAGGTTAGGGTCACAGAAGGATTTCCCTTTCTTTGTTGGTTTTGACACATTTACTAATATTTTGGCCTCATCTGCGCTCAGTAGGAGAGGAAGCACCTCGCTCAAAGAGACTTGATGTGCCAGAGTTGGGGGGGATTACTGATGGGAGGGGGGGCACCTGCTCAGAGGAGAAGGGGAGGGGGAAGGGAGGAAGGATTGTGGGAGGGCGCGGCTGGGAGAGGGGGGGCAGTGAGCAGGATGAAAAAGTGAGTAAGTAAAAAATAAAAATAAATCATTTCAGTTTTTTTTTCCTTTTCTTTTCCTTTTCTCTTATTTCCTTGTCTCTTTATATTTTTCAAGACAGGGTTTCTCTGTGTAGCCCTGGCTGTCCTGGAACTCACTCTGTAAACCAGGCTGGCCTCAAACTCAGAAATCCACCTGCCTCTGCCTCCCAAGTGCTGGGATTACAGGCGTGCGCCCCCACTGCCCGGCTCTGCCTGGTTTTGTTTCTTATTCTTTTTCACAGTAATTTTCAGTGGCATTGAGGATGCGCAAATAAATCGTTGTCTTGTGGAAGAATCTTTAATAAGGCTTTAGTGACTGCCGATCTAGTTCCCATCCTATTACATTTATAGTAATTTTGGGGATGTATACTATGATTACCTTACTTTCCTCCTTAAACCTCTTTCGTGCCCCACCCTTTCTCTCAAACTCACGGCCTGGTCTGTCTTCAGTTGTTGCTGTACACCTAAGTATACATTCCTACAAGCATGAATACGAGCTGTTCAGCCTGGGTCAGGTTCCCTGTAGGCATATATACGATCTTAGGGCTGACCACGTGGTACTCGGTAACCAGTTTGGCCGGGCGCGGGGAGTGAGGGGCGGTTCTTCCCTGCGATATTTCTCCTGCTTCTTGCATTGCCACCTGATGCATGTCTTGAAGTTAGTTTCCAGGATACGGTTCCTGACACGGGCAGGGACTCTTAGAATTTAGCCTGAACCTTTTTGCTCTCAAATGTTTTTATTTGGGACCTGGATAATAATTTCCTTTCTCTCTCTCTCTCTCTCTCTCTCTCTCTCTCTCTCTCTCTCTCTGTCTCTCTCATGTGTGTGTGTGTGTGTGTGTGTGTGTATATGTGTATGTTCCTGTGCAGGACAGAGGTTGATATCAGGTGTATCTATTGATATCTACATTATAATGGTTGCAGTTATTGTTATTATTTTTTTTTAGAAATTGAAAGATTTACTTCTCTTACTTTTATGCATGTGAGTGACCTTGTCTGCAGGCATGCCCAATGCCCTTGGAGGACAGAAGAAGGTATTAGATCCCTTGGAACTAGAGCTCCAGACAGTTGTTAGCCACTATATGGATGCTGGGAATTGAACTCAGGTCCCCAGAAGAATAGTAAATGCTCTTAATTGTTGAGCTTTCTCTTCAGATCCTTATTCATTCATTCATTCATTTATTTATTTATAGACTTAATCTCTCACTGACTGAAGCCAGAGCTCACACATTTGAACAGGCTGTCTGGCGAGCAAACCCCTGAGGTTCTGTATGTGTGTTTGAAATTTTTTTATTTTGTTTATTATTATTATTATTATTATTATTATTATTATTATGGCTAGAGAGGTGGCTCAGTGGTTAACTGTTTCTGCAGAGGCCGCAAGTGCTGTTCCTAGTAACCACGTCAGATGGCTCATAATCACTTATAACTCCAGCTCCAGGAAATCCAGGGCTAGGTTTTATGGCCTCTCTGGGCACCCTAACTCATATGCATATGCACACAGACACATAAGCACACAGATAATTTTTTTTTCGAGACAGGGTTTCTCTGTGTAGCCCAGGCTGTCCTGGAACTCACTTTGTAGACCAGGCTGGCCTCGAACTCAGAAATCCGCCTGCCTCTGCCTCCCAAGCACACAGATAATTAAAAATAAAAGCACACCTTAACATTCATGTGTGTGTTTGGGGGCGAGTGGGAGGGCAAGTGTATGGAGGTCAGAGGCCAAGCCTGTATAGTTGGTTCTTTAAATCCACGTTTCTATGGGGCTGAATGCTTTTCTGTCCTGAGGTCGCCCTGTGCTCCCTGGAAGCCCATCAGTAGGCCCTAGGCTCTGATTAGGAGGTTCTTCCAAAGCTCTCCCTCACTTCTCTCTTGGAAGGCAAAAGTGTCTCCAGGCTCACTCTCTGCTTCTGTAGAGAGAATATCTCGTGTATTGTATGGATGTATCACCTGTCAACTGAAAAACCCTACAGTAGAATAGAAGGTGGGACATCCAGGAGGCAGAGAGGATTCTGGGACAGAACCAGGCACAGAAGATTTGCCTGGAGAAGATGGACCTAGATGTATGCACAGTACCGGAGTACTCTGGGTTTTGGAATCTAATCTTGGAGTCATGAAGCCTAAGATCAGAGTAGACCTGGGGCTGGGTCCTCAAAAAGAAAAAATGTGAGGTGCGATGGTCTCTTTCACAAGGACACAAATTCTAAGCATTTTGTCACTTACCCTCTCCATGACCTTGGGGTGGGGGTGGGGGCGAGCATTTCAATGTGTGGGGGTTAGAGACACTCAGAACACAACACAGCCTCGTGCCAAATATTCCTGAGCAGGAAGATCATCTTTGGGATATCTAACACCCATATAGATTGTGTTCAAAGAACCTGCAGTGTTCTTTAAATACTCAGAGAGCCTATGAGGTGATTTTTGAAAACTGTATGTGTGGTAGCATATGCCTAGAATCCCAGCACTCGGGTAGGAAGAGGATCAGGAGTTCAGGGTCAGCCTCTGTTTAAAATCCAGCTGAGAGATATGTGTCCTGGGGGGAGGGGGGGGAGGGGGAGGGCGTGGTGTATAAGGCAATGGCTCACTATACTTCTTTCTTTCATTTAATTAATTTTGCATCACTCACCATACGCAAAAACAGTTTTAAAAAGAAAGAAAACATGAGCTTTAGTGTTACAAAAGTAAGGGATAAAAAACAAACACGTGGCTGGGTAGTGGTGGCGCACGCCTGTAATCCCAGCACTTGGGAGGCAGAGGCAGGCGGATCTCTGAGTTTGAGGCCAGCCTGGTCTACTGAGCAAGTTCTAGGGCAGGCAGCCAGGGCTACACAGAGAAACTCTTGTCTCAATAAACAAAACAAAACAAAAACAAAAACAAAAACAAAAACAAAAAAAGAAACCAACCAATAAACAAACCCACAGTAGCATCTGAGAGTTATCCTAGGCTCAAACTCTTCCAAAAATATCTTCCTTATAATTACAGGGATGGTAGGAATTGGTTTGTTACAAAAGTATTGTATGTGTGTGTCACTGTTAATATTTGCTATTTGATATTGGAATATATAATATATAAATATATATTTAATATATATAAATATAAACACACACACACACACATATATATATGTATATATATATATATATACATATATATATATTTCAAGATAGGGTTTCTCTGTGTAGCCCTGGCTGTCCTGGAACTCACTCTGTAGACCAGGCTGGCCTCGAACTCAGAAATCCGCCTGCCTCTGCCTCCCAAGTGCTGGGATTACAGGCGTGCGCTACCATGGCCCACTGAGAATCTCTTATTTTAATTTACTTGCCTCGTTCATTTACCGTCTGTGCGCATACACACATGCACACGCCATGGCACAGCACGTGAGCAGGCTCATGGACAGCGTGATGACGCTGGGTCTTCTTCCACCGTGTAGGTCCTGGGCAGCCAGTTCAGGTTGTCAGACGTGGGAGCAAACACCCATACGCTGAGCCACCTTGGCAGCCCTGAATTCATTCTTGATAAATGTAGTTATAAAAGAGCTAAAGTAATAAACATGACTACATTATAATCATTACCACCATCTTTATTCTGTTGCTTGAACTCGGCTTTGCCTCGTCTACCACACCCTTCCCGCCTCTCCTCCCCCTCCCCCAACCACTTCTTCAAGCTTCTCAATTACTTTGCAGGAAAAACACCCACAAACAGCAGGACGCAGAAAACACTCCCCAGGGGACTGCCAAGTTCTAAACCTCAGATCTCAGTGCGAGGCAGAAGCAGTCGACAAACTTCCCTTGGCAAAACCGTGTAGATTGTCCTGGTTCCTATTCTGATTTAAAAAGATGTGTTTTGAGTCTAGTTATAACGATTTTAAAAACTCAAGTCTGAAACTACTACTCATTTAGCTCAAACCTATTGAAGGGGGAGGGGGAGGGAAGCAGGCAACCCTTGTGTCTCAGATTCAGGCCAAGGACAACCAAACCGAACCAAACTGAACCAATCGTTCCGAGGATTTGGTAACAGCCCAGAGAACTGCGGTGGTTGTGGGTGGAAGCTGGGTCCTGAGGGCCGAGTGGGTGGAGGCAAGCTCAATGGGGAGAGGAGAGGAGCCACTGCCCAGCCCAGAACAGAATCGGGACTCTGGCTGCCTTGCCCGAGGCCAAGGGCTGGAAGATAACACGGGTAGGCTTAGAAAAGTTCTTCCTTCCATAGTTTGGTTGCGTTAGCTACTATTCTGCTTCTTGGCCCTCCTTCTGTTAGATTTTAAACCTGGGACCGATGGCTGAGGTACCCACTTAACATATCAAAATGGACCCTGTCCTTCATGTTCTCCCTCAGTCCCTCGGTCCCTATAGGTTACAGGCTCCTCTGGGCTGCCACACCCCGCCACCTACCCTACACTTCTCCAGCCCAGGTGTCTGGGCTGCTCCTCTCTGTATAATCCAGCCATTTTGGTTACACGCCCTCTTCGTACCTTTGGGCCTTCCCTCCCTCCTCTTCTCTCCCCTCCCCCTCTCCCCACACGGCTCAGGGTCATGTCCGCTCCTCTGGACTCTCCCAGAAGTCCTCGTCTTTGGTTCTGCCTTCCCACGTGTCTGTAATAAACTCTCTCCATTGTACCCGGGACCAGTCATGTTGCCTTCCTTTTTCTGTTTTCCCCATTCACCCTCTTTCCTTCTTTTCTTTCTTACACGATCGAGATACGTTGCACATTGTATGAAAGATTCAAAGAAGAAAAGAAAAATACCTTAGGAAAAGGAGCTTCTCCTAAAATTTTCTTTTTAACATTTTTATTTATTTATTGCACGGGAGTGGGTGGGGCGTGATCTGGTCTGTGTATAAGTCAGAGGAGGGCTTGTAAAGTTAGTTCTGTCTTCGGCTTAAGTCTTCGGGCTTGGCAGTATGCAGCTGTGCCCACTGAACCATCTTGCCAGCCCTGCCCCCCTTTCTAAGAATAACTTTTTTGTTGTTTTGTTTTGTTTGGTTTGGTTTGGTTTTTCGAGACAGGGTTTCTCTGTGTAGCCCTGGCTGTCCTGGATCTCACTCTGTAGTCCAGGCTGACCTCGAACTCAGAAATCTACCTGCCTCTGCCTCCCAAGTGCTGGGATTAAAGGCGTGCGCCACCACGCCCGGCTCAAAGAATAACTTTTAATGACATACAAAATACATGGGCATGTTTTTCCAATTTTCCAATAGTTTAACATCTTGGTACAATTAATTTGTATGAGCGAGATTTCTATTTAGGCAGGTTGACGGTCTGTACAGAGAGGTCCCCTAGGAGTGACTAATAGATCAATCTGATAGAATTTTCTGGAACGATGAGATTGACTTTTTAAACACCGTCTAAGATGATGGTCACCACTGGCTAGTGGGACTGAGGAAATGGAATTCTAAATTGATCTAATTATTTTCCTTGACTCAAATTGAAATGGTCCCTGCTGCTTGGGGCCCATCCCACAGAAACTGGCTCAAGCCTAGGGAATTCACAGAGGGTTTTTCCAGGGACGGGGAGCACGCCCTGGGTAACGAGGAGGAAGTAGAAGGGTCAGTACTAAGGTACGTACTGTCTACGTTTGTCTTAGTGAAGAGAAAGGAATTCGGCCTTGGCTGGAGGGAAGAAACAAAAGCCGGACCACCCTAGCCCAGGAGGAACCATGGCAGCATCTACTGAGCTTTTGCTGAATGAAAAGCCCTGTCCTAGGTGTGGTGGCACAAGCCTGCGATTCCAGTACTCTGTGCAGGAAGCAGAAGGCTGGAATTACAGAGCAAATCCGAGGCCAGCAAGGCTCTGACTCAAAAAACAAGCAAACGAAAGAGACACAAACAAGGAAATGTGTTCCTTAGGTGTGTTCCACACCTGGTAGGTTATCTATTTCCATCTTATCAGCCAAACTGAGTCATCTAGGCAGAGCCGGTACCGAAGTCCATAAAGCCAGAGGCCATAAGACAGGCACCTGGCACTTCAGAAGTGTGTATAGCTCAGTGAGGTGCAGACTGCCCACAGCAAGGGTAGCTCAGGATTGGGGTGCCCAGCAAGTTCAGAGAAAACGGAGGGAGGGGGAAGATAAGGAAGGAAAAAGGAGAGAGAGAGAGAGAGAGAGAGAGAGAAGGGGAGGGGGAGAGTAACATATGTGTGGAGTACTTTATTCTAGGGGGAGCTGCTTTCCCATTCCCGCTGAGATTTCTGTCGCTACCCCTGTGCCAAAGACACTCTAGGTTCATAAAGTTCCTCCCCCTCTACCCTTCACCCCAGGAAGGTTTCCCGAAAGCCCACTGTCAACCTGGCAGGGAAACCGGATGCTTTGGTAGTGAGAAGTCTGAGGAAGTGGGGAAGGATCCGGAAATGATGGCCGCAATCCTTGACAAGGGCTTTTGTGAGCTTTGCTGTTCTCCCAGGGCTTTCTTGCCTGACTCTAAATCAAAATGGAGAGGATTATAACAAGAGCCCTGCACACCTGTGTGCAGAGTGTGCCTGGGTTGTGACTCCTCACTCCATCCCACGCAAATATCTGTTTTTCTCAGTAAGGAGAAAAAAACTTAAAAAATTTGTGGTCGTCCAAGATTTTTCTCTCCAGTGACTGTGCAGGCAGGTACAGCCATGAGCCCAGGGAACACAGGAGAGGCAGAGCAGCTGGGACCGAGACCTTCTGAGCACAATCTGCACCCAGGAGCTGGGCTGAGTCACAGACCTCAGTGCAGGGGAGAGCTGGTCACCCAGGGGTGCTGAGACAGGCTTGCAGGCTAACAGGAGGAACAAGCTCCAGTCAGAGAGAGCAGGACCAACTAACACCAGGGATAAAAAGATGGCGAAAGGCAAACGCAAGAACTTTACCAACAGAAACCAAAGCGACATGTCATCATCCAAACCCAGTTCTCCCACAAGAGCAAGTCCTGGATACCCCCGCACACCGGAAAAAACAAGATTTGGATTTAAAAATCACAGCTCATGATGCTGATAGAGGACTTCAAGAAGGACATAAATAACTCCCTTAAAGAATTACAGGAAAACAAAAACAGGTAAAGAAATTGAACTAAACCATCCAGGATCTAAAAATGGAAGTAAAAACAATAAAATCACAAAGGGAAACAACTCTGGATATAGAAACCCTAGGAAAGAAGTCAGCATTCATAGATGCAAGCATCAACAACAGAATACAAGAGATAGAAGAAAGAATCTCAGTTGCTGAAGATACCATAGAAAACACTGACAAAACAAAGAAAATGCAAAAAGCTCCTAACCCAAAACATCCAGGAAATCCAGGACACAATGAGAAGACCAAACCTAAGGTTTATAGGTATGGAAGAGACCAAAGATTTCTAGCTTAAACTGTCAGTAAATGTCTTCAACAAAATTATAGAAGACTTTCCTAACCCAAAGAAAGAGATGCCCTTGAACATACAAGAAGCCTACAGAACTCCAAATAGATTGGACCAGAAAAGAAATTCCTCCTGTCACAATAATCAAAATACCAAATGCACTAAAGAGAGAAAGAATACTAAAAGCAGTAAGGGAAAAGGGTTAAGTAACATAACAAGGCAGACCTATCAGAATTACACCAGACTTCTCGCCAGAGACTATGAAAGCCAGAAGCTACAGGGCAGATGTCATACAGACCCTAAGGGAACACAAATGCCAACCCAGGCTTCTATACCCAGCAAAACTCTCAATTACCATAAATGGAGACACCATGGTATTCCATGACAAAAATAAATTTACACAATATATTTCCACAAAACCAGCCCTTCAAAGTATAATGAATGGAAAACACCAACCAAAGGAGAGAAACTCACCCTAGAAAAAGGAAAAAATAATCTTTTAACAAACCAAAAAGAAGAGAGCCACATAAACATAATTCCACCTATAATTAATGAAAATAACAGGAAGCAGCAATCACTTTTCCTTAATATCTCTTAATATCAATGGGCTGATTTCTCCAATGAAAAGACATAGACTAACAGACTGGATACATAAACAGGACCCAACATTTTTGCTGCATACAGGAAACTCAACTCAGGCACAAAGACAAACACTACCTCAGAGTAAAAGGCTGGAAAACAATTTTCCAAGCAAATGGTCCCAAGAAACAAGCTGGTATAGCCTTTCTAATATTAAACAAATTCAACTTTCAACCTAAAGTAATCAAAAAAGATAAAGAAGGACACTTCATACTCATCAAAGGAAAAATCTACCAAGACGAACTCTCATTTCTGAACATCTATGCTCCAAATGCAAGGGCATCCACATTCATACAAGAAACTTCACTAAAGCAAAAAGCACACATTGCACCTAACACAATAATAGTGGGAGACTTCAACACCCCACTCTCAGCAATGGACAGATCATGGAAACAGAAACTAAACAGAGACACAGTGAAACTAAGAGAAGTTATGAAGCAAATGGATTTAACAGATATCTATAGAACATTTCATCCTAAAACAAAAGAATACATCTTCTTCTCAGCACCTCATGGTATATTCTCCAAAACTGACCATATCCCCAGTCACAAAACAAACTTCAACACATATAAGTGGTTTGAAATAATCCTTGCCGGGCAGTGTGGCACACGCCTTTAATCCCAGCACTTGGGAGGCAGAGGCAGGAGGATTTCTGAGTTCGAGGCCAGCCTGGTCTACAGAGTGAGTTCCAGGACAGCCAGGGCTACACAGAGAAACCCTGTCTCGAAAAAACAAAAAACAAAAAACAAAAAACAGAAATAATCCCATGTACCCCATCAGATCACAGACTAAGGCTGGTCTTCAATAACGACAAAAACAACAGAAAGCCACATACATATGGAAACTGAACAACATTCTACTCAATGATAACTTGGCCAAGGAAGAAATAAAGAAAGAAATGAAAGACTTTTTAGAATTTAATGAAAATGAAGGCACAACATACCCAAACTTATGGGGGACACAATGAAAGCAGTGCTAAGAGGAAAACTCACAGCTCTGAGTTTCTCCAAAAACAAACTGGAAAGAGCATACAGTAACACCTTGACAGCACAGCTGAAGGCTCTAGAACAAAAAGAAATAAATAGGCCCAAGAAGAGTAGACGGCAGGAGATAATCATCAAACTCACGGCTGAAATCAACCAAGTAGGAAAAAAAGAACTATACAAAGAATCAACAAAACCAGGAGCTGGAACTTTGAAAAAACCAACAAGACAGATAAGCCCTTAGCCAAAATAACCAGAGGGCACAGAGACAGTATCCAAATCAACAAAATCAGAAATGAAAAGGGAGACATAACAACAGATACTGAGGAAATCCAAAATAATGACTAGATCCTACTACAAAAGCCTTTACTCAACAAAACTTGAAAATCTAGATGAGCTACACAAAGAAACCCTGTTTCGGAAAAAAAAAAGAAAAAGGAAAATAAAAAAAATAAAAAAATAAATAAAATCTAGATGAAATGGATAATTTTCTAGGCAGATACCAGTACCAAAGTTAAATTAGGATCAGATAAATGATCTAAACAATCCCATAACCCCCTAAAGAAATAGATGCAGTCGTTAATAGTCTCCCAATCAAAAAAAGCCCAGGACCAGATGGGTTTAATGCAGAGTTCTATCAGACCTTCTAAGAAGACCTAATACGAAGACTCTTCAAACTATTCTACAAAATAGAAATGGAAGGGACACTACCCAATTCATTCTATGAAGCCACAATTACTCTGATACCTAAATCAGAAAAAGAGTCAACAAGGAAAGAGAATTTTAGATCAATTTCCCTTATGAATATTGATGCAAAAATACACAATAAAATTCTTTTTTGGGAGGGGGGTTGAGACAGGG
Organism: Apodemus agrarius; assembly: GCA_964023405.1. Classification (NCBI taxonomy): domain Eukaryota; kingdom Metazoa; phylum Chordata; class Mammalia; order Rodentia; family Muridae; genus Apodemus; species Apodemus agrarius. The sequence continues at coordinate 11,412,093 of OZ030005.1, forward strand.
TTTCTCTGTAAAGCTCTGGCTGTCCTGGAACTCACTCTGTAGACTAGGGTGGCCTCAAACTCAGAAATCCGGCTGCCTCTGCCTCCCAAGTGCTGGGATTAAAGGCATGCGCCACCACCGCTCAGCCCAATAAAATTCTTGCCAACTGAATCCAAGAACAAATCAAAACGATCATCCATCATGATCAAATAAGTCTCATCCCAGGGATGCAGGGATGGTTCAATATATGAAAATCCATCAATGTAATCAACTATATAAACAGACTCAAAGAAAAAAAAACCACATGATCATTTCATTTGATGCTGAGAAAGCATTTGACAAAATCCAACAGCCCTTCATGATAAAAAGTCTTGGAAAGATCAGGAATTCAAGGCCCATTCCTAAACATAGTAAAAGCAATATACAGCAAACCAGTAGCCAACATCAAACTAAAGGGAGAGAAATATGAAACAATCCCACTGAAATCAGGGACTAGACAAGACTTTCCACTCTCTCCCTATCTGTTCAATATAGTACTCAAAGTCCTAGCAGAGCAATTAGACAACAAAAGGAGGTCAAAGGGATTCAAATTGGAAAGGAAGAGGTCAACGAACACTCTTTGCAGATAATATGATTATATACTTAAGTGACCCCCAGAATTCCAGAACAGAACTCCCAAACCTGAAAAACAACTTCACCAAAGTGACTGGAAATAAATAAAAAATACCTTGGTGTGACTCTAACCAAGCAAATGAAAGATCTGTCTGACAAGAACTTCAAGTCCCTGAGGAAATTGAAGAATATCTCAGAAGATGGAGAGATCTCCCATACTCATGGATTACCAGGGTTAATATAGTAAAAATGGCCATCTTGCTAAAAGCAATCTACAGATTCAATACAATCCCCATCAAAATTCCAACTCAGTTCTTCAGAGTTATAAAAAGAAATTTCCAAATTTATCTGGAATAACAAAAAACTCAGGATAGCCAAAACTATTCTCAACAATAAAAGAACCTCTGGAAGAATCCCCATCCCTGACCTCAAGCTAGACTACAAAGCAATAGTGATAAAAACTGCATGGTATTGGTACAGGGACAGGCAGGTAGATCGATGGAATAGAATTGAAGACCCAGAAATGAACCCTCACACCTATGGTCACTTGATCTTTGACAAATGAGCTAAAACCATCCAGTGGACAAAGACAGCATTTTCAACAAATGGTGCTGGTTCAACTGGCAGTCATCATGTAGAAGGATGTAAATTGATCCATTTTTATCTCCCTATACAAAGCTCAAGCCCAAGTGGATAAAGACCTCCACATAAAACCAGATACACTGAATCTAACAGAAGAGAAAGTGGGAAGAGCCTGAACACATGGGCAGAGGGGAAATTTTCCTGAACAGAGCACCAATAGCTTCTGCGCTAAAATCAAGAGTTGACAAATGGAGCTGGGCAGTGGTGGTGCAGGCCTGTAATCAGCACTTGGGAGGCAGAGGCAGGCGGATTTCTGAGTTCGAGGCCAGCCTGGTCTACAGAGTGAATTCCAGGACAGCCAGGGCTACACAGAGAAGCCCTGTCTCAAAAAAACAAACAAAACAAACAAACAAACAAACAAACAAAAGAATTGACAAATGGGAACCTCATAAAATTGCAAAGCTTCTGTAAGGCAAAGGATACTGTCAATAGGACAAAGTGGCAACCAACAGATTGGGAAAGATCTTGGCCAATCCTACATCTGGAAGAGGCTAATATCCAATATATACAAAGAACTCAAAAAGTTAGAATTCAGAATTCCACATAACCCTATTAAAAATGGGGTACAGAGCTAAACAAAGAATTCTCAAATGAGGGATACCGGACAGCTGAGAAACACCTAAAGTCATCAGGGAAATGCAAATCAAAGAACCCTGAGATTCCACCTCACACCAGTCAGAATGGCTAAAATCAAAAACTCAGGGGACAGCAGATGCTGGAGAGGATGTGAAGAAAGAGGAACACTCCTCCATTGCTGGTGGGATTGCAAGCTGGTATAACCACTCTGGAAATCACTTTGACGGTGCCTCAGAAAACTAGAAATTGTACTACCTGAGGACCCAGCTACACCACTCCTGGGCCTATACCCAGAAGATGCTCCAACAGGTAATAAGGACACATGCTCCACTATGTTCATAGAAGTCTTTTTTTTTGGGGGGGGGGTTGGTTTTTTTTTTTGGATTTTTTTGTTTGTTTGTTTGTTTTTTTGTTGTTGTTGTTTTTTTTTTTTTGAGACAGGGTTTCTCTGTGTAGCCCTGGCTGTCCTGGAACTCACTCTGTAGACCAGGCTGTCCTTGAACTCAGAAATCTGCCTGCCTCTGCCTCCCAAGTGCGGGGAGTAAAGGTGTGCACCACCACTGCCCTTCTCTTGGTAATATTCTTGCTTCAGCAGTCTGAGCACCTGGGGATTACAACCTGGCTATCTCTACAGTTTTAATTCATTTAAATGGTATTTGCTTTGTAGAGGGGAGGGGATAGAGCTGGCTTGTTTTCTCTTAGCACAGTGTCCTTGAGGTTTGTGTAATACAATGCATAACAGAATCTTCTTTTTCATTTTGTTTTGTTTTCTTTTTCTTTCTTTCTTTCTTTCTCTTTCCTTCCTTCCTTCCTTCCTTCCTTCCTTCCTTCCTTCTTTCTTTCTTTCTTTCTTTCTTTCTTTCTTTCTTTCTTTCTTTCTTTCTTTTTGGTTTATTGAGACAGGGTTTCTCTATGTAGCCCTGACTGTCCTGGAACTCACTCTGTAGACCTGGCTGGCCTGGAACTCAGAAATCCACCTGCCTCTGCCTCCCAAGTGCTGGGATTACAGGCGTGCGCCACCACCGCCTGGCTTGAGCTGACTCTTCTTATCAAAACCTGCCATGTAGGAGCATGGAAAGGACCAAGACTCTTCCCAGCCAGGCTTCCTCTAGAGGTACCAGGGGCCTCACCAGAAAGGCACCCCTGAGCAAGTACCTCCTCCCTGCTAGCAGGGCAGGCTCCCCTCCGCAGGCACACAGGTGCCTGCCATCCCCATATGGGTACTCGGGTCCTGCTCGTTTTCCCTACTCTGGGATTAAAGCTGTGCCCCAGCATTGCCAGCTCAGCATTATATATATATACATATATGATATTTTATTTATTTACACTTCAAACACTATCCCCTTTCTTGGTTTTCCCTCTGAAAACCCCCTATCCCACCCCCCCTCACCCTGTTTCTATGAGGAGAGTGCTCACCCACCCCACCCATCCACCCACCCACCCACTCCCACTTCACTGCCCTGGCATTCCTCTACACTGGGACAATAAGCCTTTTTAGGACCAAGGGCCTCTCCTCCCATTGATGCCAGACAAGGCCATCCTCTGCTAAGTATACAGCTGGAGCCATGGCTCCCTCCGTGTGTGCTCATTGGTTGGTGGTTTAATCCCTGGGAACGCTGGAGGGTCTGGTTGGTTGCTATGGTTGTTGTTCCTATAAAGGAGGGGCTGCGAACCCCCTGAGCTCCTTTAGTTCTGTCTCCAAGTCCTCCATTGGGGATCCCATGCTTAGTCCAGTGGTTGGCTGTGAGCATCCCCTCTGTATTTGTGACGTTCTCTGTCAGTGCCTTCCAGGAGACAGCTATACTAGGCTCCTGTCAGCAAGAGCTTGTTGGCATCCACAGTAGTGTCTGGGATGGTGAATGTATATGGGATAGATTCCCCATCTCTGGATGATATTTCCTTTCATCTCTGCTCCATACTTTGTCCCCATATTTCTTTTAGACAGGTGCAATTCTGGGTTAAAAATTTGGAGACGAGTGGGTATCCCCATCCCCTAACCAGGGGCCTTGCCTGACCTCTGGATATGGTCTCTACAGGCTCTTTCTCTCCCTTGTTGGGCATTTCCGCTAATGTCATCCCCACTGGGTCCAGGTAGCCTCTTGCTTTTCTGGCATCTGGGACTTTCTAGTGCCTACCCCCAGTTACTCATCCCCCATTGCTACACAACTCTCTTCAATTTCCTGACCCTCTGTATATCATCTCTGTCTCCTCCCATAACTGATCCTGCCCCCACCCCAATTTTCCTTTCTCCTTCCTCTCTTGACCAAGCCAACTCAGTCAGACAATAGGTTCTCCAGGGCAGGAACAAGGATTAAAAAAAAAAGACAAATTAGACAACGTTGTGGCATGATCCCAGCCAGTTCTGAGGCTGAAGCAGGTTTATTTTTTTCCCAATCTGCTTTTATACATTTTAATAACATGCAAGTAGTAATAAGGTCAGTTCTAGAATAAGGAACAAGAGAGACAATAAACACAAATAGTCAAGGAACAAGCAAGGCAGTAAACAAAGTCCCGTGATCACTGTTTCTAAGGGCTCATCAGGATGACCAAGATATCTAAGCCTACTATCCTGTTCTAGCCCAAAGTCATATTCTTGCCTGAAGCCTACTTTGTACTAGCCTAAAATCAGATTATTGCCTGAAGACTACTTCTTTGTTCTAAAATCAGATTCCTGTTTGAGTTTACTTCCTCATCCTGGATCAATGTCAAATTCCTGCCTTAAAATGTGGAGCGCCAAAAAGCTCTCCACATTCTCTTCCTTCCAAGTCCCTGCCACCCTCTCCCTCCTGGGAGTATTTTGTTCCCCCTTCTAAGAAGGACTGAAGCATCCACCTTTTGGTCTTCCTTCTGCTTGAGCTTCTTATGGTCTGTGAGCTGTATCATGGGTATTCAGAGCTTTCTGCCTAATATAAATTCATCAGTGAGTGCATGCCATGTGTGCTCTTTGTGATAGGGTTACCTCACTCTTCTAGTTTCAACCATTTGCCTGAGAATTTCATGAATTCACTGTTTTTAATAGCTGAGTCGTACTCCATTGTGTAAATGCACCACATTTTCTGTATCCATTCCTCCGTGGAGGGACATCTGGGTTCTTTCCAGCTTTTGGCTATTATAAATATGACTGCTATGAATAGAGTGGAGCATATGTCCTTATTACCTGTTGGAGCATCTTCTGGGTATAGGACCAGGAGTAGTATAGCTGGGTATTCAGGTAGTACTATGTCCAGTTTTCTGAGGAACCGCCAAACTGATTTCCAGAGTGGTTGTACCAGCTTGCAATCCCACCAGCAATGGAGGAGTGATCCTCTTCCCTTCTTTCTCTTCTATTAAATTCAGCATATCTGGTTTTACGTGGAGATCCTTGATCCACTTGGACTTGAGCTTTGTACAAGGAGATAAGAATTTTGCTCTCGTCTACATGCTAAATTTGTGACCCAGCACCATTTGTTGAAAATGCTGTTTTTCCCCACTGTATGCTTTTGATTTCTGTGTCAAAGATCAAATATCCATAAGTGTGTGGGTTTCTTTCTGAGTCTTTCATTCTATTCCATAAATCAACCTGACTGTCTCTGTATTATTATTATTATTATTATTATTATTATTATTATTATCCCTATTGCTCTGTAATACAGCTTGAGGGATAGTGATTCCCCCAGTTCTTTTATTGTTGAGAATAGTTTTCACTATCCTGTTTTTTTTTGTTATTCCAAATTAATTTGCAAATTGCTCTTACCAACTCTATGAAGAATTGAGTAGGAATTTTGATGGGGGATTGCATTGAATCTTTAGATTGCTTTTGGCAGGATGGCCATTTTTACTATATTAATCCTGCCAACTCATGAGCTTGGGAGATCTATCTTCTGAGAACTTCAATTCCTTTCTTCAGAGACTAAAATTCTTGCCATACAGATCTTTCACTTGATTGGTTAGAGTCACACGAAGTTAATTTATATTATTTGTGACGGTTGTGAAGGGTGTCGTTTCCCTGACATCTTTAGATGACGATGTAGAACTCTCAGCTCTGCCTGCACCGTGCTTTCCTACACGCCACTGCACTCCCGCCTTGGTGATGGACAAAACCTCTGAACCTGTGAGCCAGCCCCAAACATATGCTGTTCGTTAGAAGACTTGCCTTGGTGTCTGTCCACAGCAGTAAAACACTAAGACAGATGGTTTATCTGGTCCTTACTTAACTTTGGAACCTGGGATCTGCCTAGACAATTGTCCATTTCATCCAGTGTTTCCAGTTTTGTTGCGTATAGGGTTCTATAGTAGACTCTGATGTTTTTCAGAATTTCCTCGGTTTCTGCTGCAATGTCTCCCTTTTGATTTCTGACTTTGTTGATTTGTATACTGTCTCTGTACCCTCTGATTAGTCTGGCTTAGGGTTTATCTATCTTGTTGACTTTTTTCTCAAAGAACCAGCTCCTAGTTTTGTTGATTCTTTGTAAAGTTCTCTTTGTTTCTACTTGGTTAATTTTAGGGTTCTTCAGCATCCCTAAGGTCCACAGACTCAGAACTGGAGGAGGCTTCGTGAAGATCATACCCAGTTGACACCATAGGCTAACTAACTGGTATCCTGGATAACAATGCTGCCCCCAGCTGGGCTGAACATGTGATATTCTCTCTGTTTCTCTACTAGGTGGCATCTCGGACTACACCATTTTACAGTTGGTGTGCACTACCACAGTGGCTTTAGAAAGCCTTATGTATGATCTTCTTACATTATTATAGGGAATCCCCTCATCCAGTCTGTATTAGTCTGGGTTCTCTAGAGTCACAGAACGTATGGGCAGTCTCTATGTAGTTAGGGAATTTGTTGATGACTTACAGTCTGTAGTCCAACTCCCCAACAGTAGTCAGCAGCAGCTGTGGGTGGAAGTCCAAGGATCTTGCAGTTGCTCAGTCCCACGAAGCAAGCCGGCAAGGAAGAATCAGTCTTCCTTCTTTCAATGTCCTTATATATGTCTCCAGTAGAAGGTGTAGCCCAGATTAAAGGTGTGTGTATCCATGCCTTTAATCCCAGATGATCTTGAACTAGAATCCATAGCCATAATCTGGGATTAAAGGTGTGTGTCTCCATGCCTTTAATCCCAGATGATCTTGAACTGGAAACCATGCTTCAAGATCTCCATGTTAAGTCCAGGTCAGAAACTTATATCTCTGAGCCTCCAGATTAGGATCATAGGTGAGCCTTCCAATTCTAGATTGTAGTTCATTCCACATATAGTCAAGTTGACAACCAGGAATAGCCACTACAATCCACCCCTTGTCAACTTGACACAGATAATATCTCATGTCCACACGAAACAATAACAAGGTCGTGAATACGCCTAACATGATAAAACTATTCCTCGTACAATCACAAATGCATTTGTAAATTTACAATGGGGCAATGTCCCTTGGGAACATTCTTTTAGTGTCTCAATACCAATTGATGTTAAAGGAATTGGAAGAAAGACAAATGTATCCTTAACAAAATAAGATAGAAGCATTCATATTACTTATAATCCTTGTTTCTGCAACTGGTTACATGGCCTTAGCTGGTATTTATAACTACCTTCCTCTGCTACTCATTCTGTATTTCCTTCACCTTCAGCAAGCACCTCAGCAGGTCTTGGCTCTTTTCCTGGAGGATTGACCCATACCTTCATTCCTGATGGGTCATCCTTCCTCATCCTGCTTGGATTAGGCTGTTGTAGTTTCCCATTGACTTTAATCACAGGACATGTAGTACTAAGAGCCGCCCTAGGGGATCTCCTGCTCTCCAAACATAATCCTGCTTACCTCCATTGTGGAGAGGCAATCCAATTTCCCCACTGTAATCTGGATCTATCACCCCTCCTAACACAGTTATTCCTTTCTTAGCCTGATGGTTTAAGGGCATTAGAGGCCCAAAATGGCCAGGGGGAAATCTGAGCTTCCAGTTCAATGGAATGTTTGTTGTGGCTCCAGGTAGGAGCACTCCCCCCTCTGGAACCAAAACTTCTAGGCCAGCGGAACCTAAAATTGTGGGGACAGGAAGCAAAAATTTTCCTAGTGGGTCACTAGGAGTGATAGTGAGTGGAACTATTCCCTTTTCCACCCCTTGATTCCTGTACCCATGAATCCTGGCTATGGGAGAAACTGTACCATATATTGAACGCTGATTCAAAGCATATACTGCCTTCTGAAGAACTCTGCCCCAGCCCTCCATGCTGTTGCCACCTAATTGGCGCTGTAACTGTGTCTTCAAAAGGCCATTCCATCTTTCTATCAGACCAGCTGCTTCAGGATGATGGGGAACATGGTAAGACCAGTAAATTTCATAATCGTGGGCCCACTGTCACACTTCTCTGGCTGTGAAATGAGTTCCTTGGTCAGAAGCAATACTGTGTGGAATACCATGACGATAGATAAGGCATTCTGTGAGTCCACGGATGGTGGTTTTGGCAGAAGCATTACATGCAGGAAAGGCAAATCCATAACCAGAATAAGTATCTACTCCAGTAAGAACAAAACGTTGTCCTTTCCATGGGGGAAGTGGTCCAATGTAGTCAACCTGCCACCAGGTTGCTGGCTGGAGCTAAGAAATTAGTGGTGATTAAGAAAAGACCAGCGTCACTGAGGTGAAATATGGGAAGTGTTTTCTGAGAGCACAAAGAAGCTGTATTCCAGAGATAGCCAGGTGTTCCTCATGCTGCAGCTGTACTTGGTAATGTGTAAGAATCATCCAGGTGGTACTGGTTTTGAAGGCATCATGAAGAACAGCTGAGGCTTGGTACTGTGAGAGGCCATGGAAGGCCATTGGTGAAAGTATACCCTCAGTTGTAATTGACAGCCCAGGATTGAAGGGGTCATGCAAAGTTGAGACTTGGTATCATGAAGAGAGCCTATTAGAGGCTTTGGTGAAGCATAGTTGCAGTGGAAGACCCTAGCATATTGGAGATGCCAGTACCATGGGATGACCACCAAGAACAGCAGTGGCTGTGAGTGGATCTATCTGAACTTATAGTGCTACAGAGGGCAGAGCTGGAGAAGTGACACCAGCTCTTTGGAGATACACAGAAGATCATGTATGGATCTCAGACACTGGAACAAGAAGCTGTGAAGCTGAAATTGACTTGGGGTACCCAAGATGTTAAAAATGCCAGAGCCACAGGATGCCTGCCAAGGAAAGCTGCTAACAGGGAGTGGAACAAGCCCAGGAGAAAGAACCTTGTTGAAGTCAACAAAGATGAAAAAGGAGTTGGATATCTGAAGACTGCTTTGCCATCAGAAGTGGAGATGAAGAGTTTTGACTTTGCCCAGCTGATTTCCTGTCTTGCTTGGGAGATCACATTTAAGTGATTGGATGAATCTCAAAAGAGACCTTGAACTTTGGACTTTTAACCCTGTTGAGACTGCTATAGACTACAGGGACTTTTGAAGTTGGACTAAATGTATTTTGCATTATGCTATGTTTAAGTATGGCCCCCATAGACTAATGTTTGAACTAGCCTATGGGGGTCAGGGATTGGAATGTTATGGTTTGTAGATGCTTTTCCCAGGGAGTGGCACTATTAGGGGGTGTGGCCATGTTGGAGTAGGTGTGTCACTGTGGGTGTGGGCTTAAGACCTTTCACCCTAGTTGCCTGGAAGTCAGTCTTCCACTAGCAGCCTTCAGATGAAGATGTAGAACTCTCAGCTCCTCCTGCACCATGCCTGCCTGGATGCTGCTATGTTTCTGCCTTGATGACAAAGGACTGAACCTCTGAGCCTGTAAGCCAACCCCAATTAAATGTTGTCTTTTATAAAACTTGCATTGGTTATGGTGTCTGTTCACAGCAGTAAAACCCTAACTAAGACACCCCTCATCCAGTCTAACATGCTACATCACTAACTCCGAAACTGACATCTTCCATGAATACATCTGACCTGTGGCTTCAAGGCTTCTGTCTTAGCGTTTCTGTTCCTGCACAAACATCATGACCAAGAAGCAAGTTGGGGAGGAAAGGGTTTATCCAGCTTACACTTCCACACAGCTGTTCATCACCAAAGGAAGTCAGGACTGGAACTCCAGCAGGTCAGGAAGCAGGAGCTGATGCAGAGGCCGTGGAGGGATGTTACTGGCTTGCTTCCCCTGGCTTGCTCAGCCTGCTCTCTTATAGAACCCAAGAATACCAGCCCAGAGATAGTACCACCCACAAGGGGCTCTCCTTCACTTGATCACTAATTGAGAAAATGCCCCACAGCTGGACCTCATGGAGGCACTTCCCCATCTGAAGCTCCTTTTCCTATGATAACTCCATCCTGTGTCAAGTTGACACACCAAACCAGCCAGTACAGTTGCCCGTCTGCACCTTTCCTGAAGGGGCCTTGACTTCTGCTTTTCGAGAGTTGTAGACTCAGTTGGTAACTTCCCAGAAGTTATTGGGGGTCAAAAGTATTGAGGAAAAGCAGGTGTGCTAGTTGGTTTTGTGTCAACTTGACAGAGCTAAAGTCACCTGGGAGGTTTTTTTGTTTGTTTGTTTTTTGTTTTTTGTTTTTTTTGAGGAAGACTTTTAATTGAGGAATTGTCTCTATCAGATTGGCCTGAAGGCAGGTCTATGAGACATTTTCTTGATTTGTGACTGATGTGGGAAGGGTCAACCCTTTGTGGGTGGTGCCACCATTGGCAGGTCATATCAGGCAGTGGGCTGAGCTAGGCAAGGAGGAAGCCAGAAAATTGCACTCTCTGCCCCAGCCTCTCCCTTAGCTCCTGCCTGAGTCACTGTCTTGACTTCCCAGGAAGATGAACTACAATCCTTAAGATGAAACTAACTCTGTCCTTCCCAACTTGGTCTTGGCTATTGCCTTTTGATGGTTTGTTTGTTTTTGTTTGTTTGTTTTGTTTTGTTTTTCGAGACAGGGTTTCTCTGTGTAGCCCTGGCTGTCCTGGAACTCACTCTGTAGACCAGGCTGGCCTCGAACTCAGAAATCCGCCTGCCTCTGCCTCCCAAGTGCTGGGATTAAAGGCGTGCACCACCACCACCGCCCGGCGGCTATTGTCTTAGTTACTGTTCTATTGCTGTAAAGGGACAGACTGGCTAAGGCAAATCTTAGAAAAGAAAGCATTTGGTTAGGGGCTTGTTTACAGTTTCAGTTCATGGTCACCAGGGCAGGGAGTGTGACAGCAGGCAGGCAAGTGCTGGAGAAGTGCCTGAGAGTTCACATTTGATCTACAAGTTGAAGAGTGAGGGGGTGGGGGGATGGGAGACAGACAGACAGACTGACAGACAGAGACAGACAGACAGAAAGACAGAGAATGGGCTTTGGAAACCTCAAAGCCCACTCTCATGAAAGTACCTTTTCCAACAAGGCCACAGCTTATTCACAAAGGCCATGTTCCTAATTCTTTCCAAACAGCTCTACTAACTGGGGACCAAGCATCCAAACATACGCCATTCTCATTCAAACCACCACAGTCATGGTGTTCATCGCATCAATAAAAAGAAAGAGTGTCTGCTGACCTGACTTGTCTGAGACCTAGGAAGGCCTGTGCATTCCGAGCTTCTGGGTTAATATCCACTTATCAGTGAGTGGAACCATGTGTGTTCTTTTGTGATTGGGTTACCTCACTCAGCACGATACTTTCTAGTTCCATCCATTTGCCTAAGAATTTTATGATTTCACTGTTGTTAATAGCCGAGTAGTGCTCCATCGTGTGTACCACGTTTTCTGGATCCATTCCTCTGCTGAGGGGATCACTTTGCCCTCCATGTTCCCCTCTCTTAGATCCCCTTCCCACCCAATCCTCCGTCCATTTTCATCATGTGTGTGTATGTGTGTCCCAGTGAGTTTAACTAGGGTGGGCCATATAGGTAAGGAGTTACTTGCATGAGCATGACCACCTTACTCATGGCTACGTCACTGAAGGAAGTGTATCTTCCTTCCCCAGAGACCAAGACATGCCTACAAATCCCCCAAGAGGTAGAGAAAATATCGGGATATCCTTAGAATGCACTCACTCCATGGTGGTTACAATTTATGCTGGTGCAAACTCTGAATGGGCATCCTTGGAATTATAGGGAAGGATCCAATAGCCATGGTGATTTGTGGTGCTGATGTGCTGGCAGCAGAGTGGTGGTATCCATGGTGACGGCTCTCTAGAGGATGGGAATGTTACTCAGTGGTTAGTGCCCACCTAGCATAGGTATGGCCCTGGGGTTCCGCCTAATGCCCTATTGGCTTTCCAAATGGGAAGGTGGAAAATAGCATCTGCTCATGCAAGATAAGGAACTCATGACAGACCAAACTAAGGTTATCACCAAAACTCAACTTGGTGAACCAATGACTTTATTGGGGGTTCTTATAGAAATACGGGTGAGGGGTCATTTACAGATGCAGAAATGACTCAAAAATAGTGGCATCGCCAAAGCCCACCCCAGCATGGGAAATGGCTCCAGGAAGCTGGAAACCTGAAGCACACTGCAAACCTGTAGCTGACACAACAGGTTGGAGAATGTCTCGTCTGGGCAGATCACCTAGCCTAAGGGTGACTCTAGCAGTCCTTACTGCTTATATATGCATAGCGAGGGAAGGGGCTGGTGGATCTGTCTGTTTCCGGAGGTTACTAAAGGGATTGGCTTTTCCTTCTAAGCTTAAGGAACTTCCCTGCAGGATGAAATTATTTACCTCCCCTTAGAGTGGTGGTTCTCAATCTTCCCGACGTGGGGGTCCTTTAATACACTTCCTGTGGTCACCCCCAACCATACAATTCTTTTCATTGCTGCTGCACAGGACTGATTTTCCTATTGCTATGAATCACAACGTAATTGTCTGTGTTTGGGTAATATGCAGCACTATTTCTGAGCAGAGGCGAACTACACACACCCAGATTGGGCACCAATGACAGACCAAAGTATGGATACCACAAAGATCTAATTTGGTAAATCAGAGAGTTTTTTTTCTTTTTTTGTTTTGTTTTGTTTGTTTTCGGTTTTTTTTTTTTTTTTTTTTTTTTTTTTTGAGACAGGGTTTCTCTGTGTAGCCCTGGCTGTCCCGGAACTCACTTTGTAGACCAGGCTGGCCTCGAACTCAGAAATTCACCCGCCTCTACCTCCCAAGTGCTGGGATTAAAGGCATGCGCCTTAAAAAAAATCTCAGATTTTTTTAAATTAGGATTACTTCCAGAAGCAGCAGTGACTCAAAGGTAGCCACCTCACCAAAGCTCACCCCAGCATGGGCCATTGGACAGGTTGGAGAGTTTCTGCCAGGCACCTGGGGCCAGTCTGGTCTGAGTGTCTCTCAGAATCCTTAGTATTATATGTGTTTGTGAAATAATTGGCCTAGGATACCTGGTCAGTTTCCGTGACTGTCTCAGTCACTGAGTTGATTCCCTCCTGAGTTAACGGGTCTGGCCTACAGCATGGTGCTATGTTTCACCTCCCTTTAGAACATCCTGCATCTTAATGAGATTCCCTACACGATGAAAAGTATCATCTCCAAAGAAACCACCACACAGAAGTATGGGGAATGCAGAGCAGGAATGAATGTGCCAACTGTCTGGTTGTTCCGATTTCTATAGCCCTACCAGGCTGTACTGGATTCTCGTCTTATGTTTTGTTTGCAGTCCTGGGGATCAAAGCCAGGGTCACACGCAACCAAGGGTAGAGAATAGAGGAAGCACAGAGTGAAATATGTATCCTCGACCTAGGCGTGGCATGTCCAGGACTCTAATGTTTCAGCCTGGCAGGACTGGCTACGGCTTACCTAGGGATGGCAAAACCTTCCTAAAGAGTCCAAGTACAATTGCATGACCAGTGTGGATAAAAATTAACACCCGCTGTTCTATTTCAGGTGTTGAATCTGGAGTCACTCGAGAATAAATTTTAATGAGAGGAGGCTTTTTGTTTAAGCACTGGCACCTGAACTGATTGGTGCCAGGATTATACTTAGGGGCATTCCCAAGCCTTAAGTCCTATCAGTCCAGAGATTATAAAGGAAAAAAACATGATATTAGGTGTATTCTGCATATCTGTAGGCAAAGGTTTATTTTCACATATATGTCTTACCGTTGTCCTAGTCCTCTCTTGAGCAGAGTAAGCAAGCTTGACTACAAAATCAGAAATGGCAGTTAACCTTCTGACCTATCTTGCAAGAACAGCATATTTTGGGAGATCAGTTATAAGACTAGCCTTCAATGCCTGGGGAAGGGGGCAGTGGGGCTACTAGGGTACTGCTCGGAAAAGCTAGGTGCTGACATGTTAAAGGCTTTTTTTTTTCCTTTTGTATTTTCCTCTCTCAAGCAAAGTAATTAAAACCTTTTTCTGTTGTTTGGTTTTTTTGGATTTGGTTTTTTTGGAGACAGGGTATCTCTCTATAGCCCTGACTGTCCTGGAACTCCCTCTGTAGACCAGGCTGGCTTCAAACTCAGAAATCCACCTGCCTCTGCCTTCCAAGTGCTGGGGTTAAAGGCGTGCACCACCACTGCCGGGTTGACCAGAATATTTTTAACCTTTGTGTATTTGTCTATATGGGTCCAAGTACACATGCATGAAAGTGCCTGTGGAGGCCAGAATTAGGTGTTGGGTCCCTTGAAGTTGGAGTTACAGGCAGTTGTGAGCCACTAGAATTCAGTGCTATGAATCAAACTTTAAGAGAAGCAGAAACTTAACTGCTGGGATATCTCTCCAGCCCCTCAACCGGAGTCTTTTTCTTGACATATAGCTCCTGTGTTCCATCCTCTCACACCATCCCTGCAAACCACAGTCTAAGCGGAGAGACGGCTGGAGGACTCACTACTGGTTACGGGAATGGTACGCATGCGCAGAGGCGAACTAGCGCAGCAGCACTTGATCTCACTGCATTGGTTCCTCTGGAGCATCAGCCTCTCCCCATTACTGGCTTCTAAAAACGTAGTCTTTACTGCAGAAACTGTATGTAGACATGTTGAGGATCTGCTCACATTGTCCACCAAGGAGGAAGTTCTCACTGTGAGTATGTCAGTAAGGTATAGAGCAAGACCATTCTATAATTCAATAATTCAGCGACTCAGCAGTCTTGTAGGATATTCATGTTTGCATGTCAGGGGGCACCCCAGGGGCTTATTAAACTGAGTAGGTAAGGAGGCACCTATGTAAGACCCAAAAGAAAAACGGGGGCACCTATGTAAGACCCAAAAGAAAAACGGGGGCACCCCAGCGCCCCACGAGCATCACCCCAATCACTCACAAGAAACAGTCTTGATGCAACAGCAAGAGGATTTTAATTCCAGAGGCTCTGGGGTTCACAGTCTCACCACGCAGGGTAAAAGACTGTGAGCCAGGAGTGCAGAATCAGGGCAGCTTTTATAGGCTTACAACAGAACCTGCCTAACGCAAACCACTCCATAGCTTCTAAGCCAATCAGTTTAAATTATCCAAGCCTGCACTCTCTGAGAACCAATCAGTTTCCTATAGAAGCCAGACAAACTAGTTAGGTCATTTCCGCTTATGTGGCACCACGTACTCATTTCCTATTACAGGGCCAGGGTCATGCACCAGGTCACATACATATTTCCCGTTATGGGGCCAGGGTCACATACGTACGTACAGGGCCGGGGCGAGCCCCACATCTGCTGCAGTGACCCTGCCAACCCAGCTGCGATCGCCCTCACCTCAGTTGCTCTGCGGGACATCGAGACAGGAGAGGACGCTGGGGACCTTCCTAGCCTGTGGCTCACAGCTGGACCCTGGAGGCGGGTGTTCCTGGGCTAACAAAGAGCGGCTAAACTTCTGCTTTTGGGGGTCATTTAAGAGTTAGGTACAGGGGATTTTTAGCCTGTAATTCTCATCCTTTCACCTGGAGGAAGTGACCAAAGGTTATGGGTGTGTGGCCTCTACAATTCTCCAGAGCACTGATGTCATTTGTGGGCTCTCCCAAACATCTTTCATAGGCTCCCATCAGCTAAACCACATTTCCCAGTCCTCAGCTGTCCCCGAATGTCGGTCGCGTCTATCTCGCCAGCAAGTAAGACACGAGACAATCAGGATCCTTCCACAGACGTTTATTGCAGGGTTGATTGCAGAGGCGAAAGACCCAGAAGGAAGAATCGGTGCTGCTTAAATAGGCCTATGCAAGACGTGTTTCTACCTGATTGGTGCACGCCCAGATGCCTCATTAGCATGCTCCTGCCTCATTAGCATGCTCCAGGACTGAGCTGCGGCCCGCCAAACCTCTACTCGTGCATGCATAGTAGGGTGCGGAGTGGAGTAACAACAGCATATCGCTGATTCATCACAGGAAATGGGCGCCATCTTGTAATGGCAAACATGGCTTC
This sequence comes from Apodemus agrarius, assembly GCA_964023405.1. NCBI lineage: Eukaryota > Metazoa > Chordata > Mammalia > Rodentia > Muridae > Apodemus > Apodemus agrarius. Next base: position 11,428,162 of record OZ030005.1, read on the forward strand.
CTACATCTGCCCCTTATTTGTTTTATAAGAAACCAGACCTAGGGCTGCCAATCAACCATCAGGTTCTTGTTGGACCATCAGGGTTAGAGACAATCCATAAGTGAACTCATGACCAACACCCTCTCACGTGCAATGAGATAGTCTCTGTGAGGTGCAAGGGCTGTGGCAAACAGCACGTCACCCATCCCGGTGCAATGTCCTTTCAAGGACTCGGGGTACAAGGGCTGACTTCTGCATGAGTAAAACTAATTCTTAAGCATGGACAGCCATGCTTCAGGGGAAGCACCATTTTCCAATGCAGCGAGTGCCTGTGTAATCACCACCTTGTTGCGTTTTTGTTGGGCACATAGCTTGCACAGCAACCATAGCAGAAACACTCCTCCACAGCATATTAGGGCACCAAAAAGACAAACTCCCGCCTACTCTTTCAGATGATTCATAGCATTGGCAATCCAGGTTCCCAATCCGGCAGCAAAGGACACATGTACTCGGGTGGAATTCACATGGACGATGGCAATCCTCAATTCTTGTAGCAGATGATCAAATTCTCTGGACCAGTTGCCTGCAAGATGACTTAGACAAGCTCTTTGACAAATTAGCAGCATGGGTAAAATTCTGATAGGGCACTGAGGTAATACATAGCCCCGTGTATCACCATTCACACACTAACTGAGCAACCTGCCAAACGGTATCAACTTGTTCCTGCACCAAATCAATTCTTTGATTAAGGATCATTATGCCACCTTTTAGGTGGGCATTAACATTGTCCTGAAACTTCCTAGGTGGGAATTGCAAGACAAAAGCAGTGCCTCACAAGTCTCCACTGAGGCAACTCTGAGCCTTTCATTTAGTCAACTGTAAATTATTCTCTAATCTGAGCCTATTGGCCAAGGCCAGGCCCAACACTCACCTGTCCTGCAGGGCAGTAGCCTGCAACTGGACCCCATTGTATAAGGGTTGAATAACAAAAGGAACCTGAAATTTGAAGGTTCCCAGAAAACTTCTACTAGCTATTTTTAGTAGTCATATCTACAATTTTTTGAAACAGTTCAAAAGGAACCTGTTTGATATCAAATAAATTCCCACTGAGATCTCCTTTTCAATCTTGGGTGGTTAAATTTTGTTTCTACCACTGTATTCAATAAAGCTTGTGAAAAAGTGGCAACAGGTCTCATCTGGCCACAGCTGTTTTTAACTTACTCTTGAAATCATCTTAATTGCAAAATATGAGTGAGTTAATAATCGTAAGCCTTAGATCAGACTCCAAACTTCAGTCAATGGTACACTGGCAGTTGTTAACCACAATTCTTTCTCTTGCAATATTAGAGCATAACTACAACTTTGGAAAGCAAAACCCAATTTTAAACAATTTATTCTCTTTAAAAATCAATGTCAAATGCATTACTTTCACATTACAAAGTTCAATTTAGAAGTATCTTTAAAGGCCTGTTTTTCCTGGGTTGGGTCATGCCACATGTTATCGTTTAATAACTCCAACCCTGAGTTACCAGTTTTAAACTATCTTTTTGTTACCAATGTAATAATTTTTAATCATGCCCAATAACTTTTAAGCCAATACTCTATAGTCAAAACATGCAAAACATATTTATACCTTTAAGACCAATCAGAACCAAAAATGAAACTACATGAATCTTATAAATTTGGACCAAACAATTGTTTTCTAGCTGTAAATCAAGAGAAAAAGCACTTTGTACCCAAAAGGAGAAATAACCATCAGCCTACTTGTCCTAGAACTTAAGCAGCTGCTGGCCCTTTTTAAAAGCAGCTTTTCTCCAGCTGTGCTTGACTCCTAGCTAATTGCAGAACAACTTAAATCAGCCTCTGCTGTGTAAACTGACACTGGATCAAGAGATGGACTTCCAGCAAATAAAGTTTTTACCATTTTTTTTTCTACATAAAACATAGGGCAACAGTCACTCGAACCACAAAACAAGGACAGACACACATAGGCAAATTGGTGCACCAAAGTCAAACAATACACAGAGAGGGAAGAACACTTGTACCAGTACTAAGAACATCTCCATTGGGGTCCATAGAGGAAACAGGACGTCTCCATGTTCCCCTTGTCCCCAGGAGTTTTGAAATCCATTTTCCTTCTCTCATTTTTCCACTGTTCCTTTCTTCTTAACAAATCTTTTCAACTGCTTTATACTCCTTTTCAACTCTAATTTCTTTCCCTTTAACAGATCCCTTAGAGCCACAAAAATTGGATACAAAGTAGAGTTACCCATACTTTCGCTTTTCCTTTCTAGCCTCTTTACCGAGGACTTTATAGGTCCTTCCCAGAGACTAGAATTGATCCCCCCTTACCTGGGACTTACCAGCCGGCTACCCTGACTGCAAAGAGTTCTGAACTGTGTTATACAAATGCAAGTCCTTCTCAGAGCAGTTTATTCAGGATTCTTTTCTTTGTCGCTTACCCCTGTCATGTGGTTCTGGATCCTCCTCAGAAGAAACTTCCGAGGGGTCTTCGCAGGCCGTGAAGTAAAGAATAGGAAGTAGCAGCAGGTGGGGCTGGAGGGATGCCTCAGCAGGTAAGACGCACCTGCCCTTCAGTAGAACCGGAATTCAGTTTCTAAAACCCACACTGGCCATATAGACACCTGTCACTCTGATTCTGTAAGACTTCTGTAATTTTTTAAAAAGATTTATTTATTATATGTAAGTACAATGTTGCTGCCTAAAGATGCACCAGAAGAGGGCGTCAGATCTCATTATGGATGGTTGTGAGCCACCATGTGGTTGCTGGGAGTTGAACTCACGACCTTCAGAAGAGCTGTCAGTGCTCATAACCACTGAGCTATCTCTCCAGCCCCTGTAATTTTTTTTTTTTTTTTTGAGACAGGGTTTCTCTGTGTAGCGCTGGCTGTCCTGGAACTCACTCTGTAGACCAGGCTGGCCTTGAACTCAGAAATAGACTTGTCTCTGCCTCCCAAGTGCTGGAATTAAAGGCATGCACTATCACTACCCAGCGACTTATGTAATTTTAAAAATAAAACTCTAAAACCAGAGTGGCAGCAGAAATGGATCCCTCATCCCTGACTGTTGGTACATCCATCAGATGTAATATTGGGTAACTAGAAAAAGCTCAGACATCTACATATCCCTCCTGCCCCCATTCAAATATCAGAGGCTGCTACTCTCCACCCTCATTGGAAATGGGGAGGGGGGCGGGAGAAGCAGACTGAATGGCTGGATTGTGGTGGTGTAGTTTGGTCCCTTAACCATTAGTCTTTTAACCACCTGTAATATCAGTATTTCTATTCAAGGTTACTTAGAGTTTTATTGTGTTAGATTTGTAATAATTTCTTTTTTTAGATCAAAAAATTTTATTTGATATATTCTATATTTACAATTCATTTCCCTCTTTTTGGTTGCCTACCCCCCAAAGGTCCCACATGCCCTTTTCCCTCCCCCTGCTCCCTCATCCACCCCTTCCCACTTCCCTGTTCTGGTATTCCCCTACACTGATGCTTTGATCATGTCCAACACCAGTGTCCATTCCTTTCTTCTTGTCGGACATCACTTGGTATGTGAATTGTGTCTTTGGTGTCCCAAGATTCTAGGCTAATATCCACTTATCAGTGACTGCATACCATGGGTATTCTTTTGAGACTGGGTCACCTCAGTTAGTATGATGTTCTCCAGCTCCATCCATTTCTCTAAGAATTTCATGAATTCATTGTTTCTAATGGCTGAATAGTATTCCATTGTGTATATATACCACATTTTTTAAATCCATTCCTCAGTTGAGGGACATCTGGGTTCTTTCCACCTTCTGAATATTATAAATAAGGCTGCTATGAACATAGTGGAGCATGTATCGTTATTGCATGCTGGGGAATCTTCTGGGTATATTCCCAGGAGTGGTATGGCTGGGTCCTCCGGAAGGACTGTATCATGTCCAGTTTTCTGAGGAACCACCAGACTGATTTCCAGAGTGGTTGTACCAGCTTGCAGTCCCACCAGCAGTGGAGGAGTGTTCCTCTTTCTCCACATCCTCGCCAACACCTGTTGTCTCCTGTGTTTTTAATCTTAGCCATTCTGACTGGTGTGAGGTGAAATCTCAGGGTTGGTTTGATTTGCATTTCTCTAGTGACTAATGATGTTGAACATTTTTTAAGGTGTTTCTCAGCCATCTGAATTTCTTCAGGTGAAAAGTCTTTGTTTAGCTCTGTACCCCATTTTTGAATAGGGTTATTTGGTTTTCTGGGGTCTAACTTCTTGAGTTCTTTGTATACATTGGACATTAGCCCTCTGTTGGATGTGGGGTTAGTGAAGGTCTTTTCCCAATTTGCTGGTTGAGATTTGTCCTTATGACAGTGTCTTTTGCCTTACAGAAACTTTGTAATTTTATGAGGTCCCATTTGTCTATTCTTGATCTTAGAGCATAATTGTAATAATTTCTTATAACAGTTATTTGGATATTTTTAAATTGACACATATAGACACACACATATACAATATATGTAGTTATTTATTTAAGTATTAAGTACAAGTAGGTGTGCTATGTAACTTGGCTACAGAGGTGGGTGAACAGCTAAGAGCACATACTGCTCTTCCAAAGGACCCAAATTCTATTCCCTACATCCACATCAGGCAGTTACAACTGCCTGTGACTCTAGCACTGATTATCTGATGCCCATGACCCACCATCCTACCTTGTTGGCTCTGCCTCATATTTATTCTCCACACTCATTTTTTTTAATCACCTCCCCACTCTTGAGTTCATGTTCATGTCTGTGGCTCTAATGGTGATGCCCATGGTTATGAACACGGACAATCCCTCTGCTGAAGGCTATATTGTTTCTAGGCCAGTGGAAGGGGTGGCAGTGGCCTTTGCCCAGCTCTGCCCCTGTGTTGGAGGCATTTCTTCCGACTGTGACACTCCTCTCCTAGAAGCCCCACCAAGATTACTATAATCATGGCACCAAGGCATATCCGGACCAGATTCCCCTTGGCATAGTTCTGGTAAGCAAAACCTAAAGGAAAGAAAGTTGATAATAGATGTTAAAAGGCTCATCTCCACACCCCACTCTATATTCATGATTTGAGATTCTATTCTCCAGCAGTTAAGATGATCATCCCTACCATCACCAACAAGAGTCAGAACCGAATAAGTCCAATACTCTATACAGTGCTGCTCTCATAGATCCCTTCCTGAATCCCAATACAATCTCCCCTCTAATACAATCAACACCTTGTTATATTATTGAGTTATACAAGAAGATAACTTGCAACACCTGGGGATCCATCCCATATGCAGTCACCAAACCAAGACACTATTGCTGATGCCAAGAAGTGCTTGCTGACAGGAGCCTGGTATGGATGTCTCCTGAGAGGCTCAGCCAGAGTCCTACCGATACAGATGGGGATGTTTGCAACCAACCATTGGACTGAGCAGGGGGACCCCAAAGGAGGGGTTATAGGAAGGACCGAAGGAGCTGAAGGGCTCTGCAACCCCATAAGAACAACAATATCAACAAACCAGATCCCCCAGAGCTCCCAGGGACTAAACCACCCACCAAAAAATACACATGAAGAGACAGACCCACGGCTCCAGCTGCATACATAGCAAAGAATGGCCTTTTCTGGCCTCAAAGGGAGGGGAGGCCCTTTGTTCTGTGAAGGCTTGATGCCCCAGCTTAGGGGAATGCTAAGGCAGTGGGGTGGAAGTGGGGGAGCACCTTGTGGAGACAGGAGGAGAGGGTGGATGGGGGAGGGAGGAGGAGGGGGAATTTTCAGAGAGGACACATTTGAAATGTAAATAAACAAAAATAACCAATAAAAACTTTTTTTAAAAAAAATAAAGAAAATTTTAAAAAAGAAAAGAAAAGAAGACAACTGTAAGAGAGTGAGGGAGATGAGGAATATCCTTATCTGACTATTTGGAAAATTTCAACCTTCTCACTAACTTTTCTCTACCCGTTCTGAACTCCAGATGTTAATATTCTACTCCCCTTAATGTTTTATGCACCAGACTCCAAAATTATAGATCTATTGACTCCATGTGAAGGGGAAATCGTCTGCAGGAAGGGATGGGGTTCAGAGGAAGTAGATACGGACTGCATGACTTACCCAATGGAGGGCTTGACCCATCTGGAGAGGAAGTGATATTCACAGGCTTTTCTAAGAATTAAAAAAGGGGTCAAGCATAAACAAATGCAAATACCCCCCTGCCTCCATTTCCCTCCACCCCCACTGGAGACAAACACATGCTCACATGCTTGTGAAGCAGAAGTCCGTGACATTTAAGAACACAATCCAGAGAGTCAGGCTGCCCAGATTTGACTGCCCCTTAGAGCACTTATATCAGGAAACCTCTGGCTGTGCTTGGAGCAGATGCTCTACCACAGCGCTCCATACCCAGGTGGCTCAGGGAGATAGCTAGCCTCCCAGGAGTGCAAAGAGGCCTGTGAGTGCAGGTAGGACCACCACTGCTGCACAGAGGAACCTGCCCGCCCAGAACCCTCAGGACACAGGAACCGAGAAGCTGCATGGGACAGGAGACTTCCGATTTCTATTTGTGGCCAGAGCTGATCCTGGGCCACAGAGCTATGTCTGTGGCAAACACACACACACACACACACACACACACACACAACACACACAAATACTTCCAGGAGTGAGCTGGACTCCCAAGGAGTGCCTACACACCCGGGAGCATAGGTAAGAAAACCACTTCACTTCAAAATCCTGGCCCAAGGCGGACAAACTCAGAGCCATCAGGACAAAGGAACCAAGGAACAGCTGAGGACAGGATCCTTCTGGTTTCTGTCTGTACCACAGAGCTGACCCTGTACCACAGCTATCCATATCTAAAGTCCTTCCTGAGAACTGGTCTCCCGGGTGTATGGACGCAGAGGCTTGCAGGAAGGACAAACCACAGTCAGAGAAAGCAAGACCAGCTTACACCAGAGATAACCAGATGGTGAAAGGCAAGTACAAGAACATAAGCAACAGAAACCAAGGCTACTTGGTATCATAAGAACCCAGTTCTCCCACCACAGCAAGTCTTGGTTACCCCAAACACACCAGAAAAGCAAGACACTTATTTAAAATCACATCTCATGGTGATGATAGAGGACTTTAAGAAAAATAAATAACTCTCTTAAAGAAATGCAAGAGAACACAGGTAAACAGGTAAAAGACCTTAAACAGGAAACACAAAAATCCCTTAAAGAATTACAGGAAAAAACAACCAAACAGGTTGAGAAGCTGAACAAAACCATCTAGGATCTGAAAATAGAAATAAAAACAATAAAGAAATCACAAAGTTAGACAGCACTAGAGATAGAAAACCTAGGAAAGAGATCAGGAGACATAGATGCAAGCATCACCACAAGAAAACAAGAGGTGGAAGAGAGAATCTGAGGTGCAGAACATACCATAGAAAACATTGACACAACAGTCAAAGAAAATGCAAAAAGCTCCTGACCCAAAATATCTAGGAAATCCAGGACAAAATGAGAAGACCAAACCTAAGGATAAGAGGTATAGAAGAGAGTGAAAATTTACAAATTAAAGAGCCAGTAAATGTCTTTAACAAAATTATAGAAGAAATATTCCCTAACCTAAAAAAGAGATGCCTATGAACATACAAAAAAAAGCCTACAGAACTCCAAACAGACTGGTCCAGAGCAAAAATCCCCCCTGTTACTTAATAATCAAAGCACCAAATGCACTAAACAAAAAAAGCAGTAAGGGAAAAATGTCAAGTAACATATAAAGGGAAACCTATCAGAATTACACCAGACTTCTCACCAGAGACCATGAAAGCTAGAAGACCCTGAGCAGATCTCATACAGACCCTAAGAGAACACAAATACAAGCCCAGACTACTATACCCCAGAAAACTCTCAATTACCATAGATGGAGAAACCAAGATATTCCGTGATCAAAGCAAATTTACACAGTAGTTTTCCACAAACCCAGCCCTATAGATGAAAAACACCAACACAAGGAGGGAAACCATACCCTTGAAAAAGCAAGAAAGTAATATTCCTTCAACAAACCCAAAAGAAGACTACCACACAAACATAAAAATAACATTAAAAATAACAGGAAGCACTGGGCAGTGGTAGTGCATGCCTTTAATCACAGCACTTGGGAGGCAGAGGCAAGCGGATTTCTGAGTTCCAGGCCAGCCTTGTCTACAGAGTGAGTTCCATGACAGCCAGAGCTACACAGAGAAGCCCTGTCTCAAAAAAAACATGAATACATAAATACGTAAATACGTATATACATAAACACGTAAATACATAAATACTTCAATGCACAAATGAACAAATGCATGAATGCATAAATACATAAGTGCATAAATGCATAAATACATAAATACATAAATGTGTAAATGCATAAATGTATAAATACATAAATACATAAAAGCATAAAAATAAAAACGTAGACACGAATATGTAAATGCATAAATACATAAATGCATAAATGCTTAAATGCATAGATGCATAGATACATAAATACATAAATGCATAAATACATAAATGCATAAATGCACATATACATAAATGCATAAATACATAAATGCATAAATGCATAAATGCATAGATACATAAATGCATAAATACATACATAGATACATAAATACATAAATACATAAATACACAAATACACAAATACATAAATACATAAATAACAGGAAGCAACACTCACTATTCCTTAATATCTCTTGGGGTTTTTTTTTGTTTTTTGTTTGTTTGTTTGGTTGGTTGGTTTGGTTTGGTTTGGTTTTTTTGGCTTTTTTTGGATTTTTTTTTTTTGAGTCGGGGTTTTCTGTATAGCCTTGACTGTCCTAGAACTCACTCTGTAGACCAGGCTGGCCTCGAACTCAGAAATCTGCCTGCCTCTGCCTCCCAGAGTGCTGGGATTACAGGCGTGCACCACCACTGCCCCGCTCCTTAATATCTCTTAACATCAATGGATTCAGTTCCCCCAATAAAAAGACTGGATAAATAAACAGGACCCACCATTTTGCTGCATGCAGGAAACACACCTCAGTGTCAAAGACAAATAATACCTCAGAGTAAAGGGCTGGAAAACAATATTCCAAGCAAAAGGTCCCAAGAAACAAGCTAGAATAGCCATTGTAAAATGAACCAACTAAATTTTGGTTGAAAATTGACTTTCACCAGGCAGTGGTGGCGCACTCCTTCAATCCCAGCATTGGGAGGCAGAGGCAGGTGGATTTCCAAGTTCGAGGCGAGCCTGGTCTACAGAGTGAGTTCCAGGACAGCCAGAGGTACACAGAGAAACCCTGTGTGTGTGGGGGGGGAGGGGGAAACAAACAAACCAAAAACCAAAAAAAGAAAGAAAGAAAGAAAGAAAGACAGAAAGAAAGAAAAGAAAAGAAGAAAGAAAAAAAAAGAAAATTGACTTTCAAGCAAAAGTTATCAAAAACGATAAGGACACTTCATACACATCAACAACAACAAAAAAAATCTACCAAGAACTCTCGATTCTGAACATCTATGTTCCAAATGCAAGGACACCCACATTCATAAAACAAACTTTACTAAAACTAAGAGCACACATTGCATATACAGCAATAATTGTGGGGCACTTTAACACTGCACTCTCGTCAATGGAAAGATCAGGGAAACAGAAGCTAAACAGAGACACAGTGAAACTAACAGAACTTAAATGGATTTAACGGATATCTATGCAACATTTCATCCTAAATCAGAAGAACATAACATCTTCTCAGCACCTCATGGTATGTTCTCCAAAATTGGCCATAAAAACAGACCTCAACAAATATAACACAACTGAAATAATCCCATGCCTCCTATCAGATCACTACGGATTATGGCTGGTCTTCAACAGCAACAAAAACAACAAAAAGCCTCCATGCACATGGAATCTGAATGATATTCTACCCAATGATTACTTGGTCAAGCAAGAAGTACACAAAGAAATTAAAGACATTTTAGAATTTAATGAGCCGGGCGTGGTGGCGCACGCCTGTAATCCCAGCACTTGGGAGGCAGAGGCAGGCGGATTTCTGAGTTCGAGGCCAGCCTGGTCTACAGAGTGAGTTCCAGGACAGCCGGGACTACACAGAGAAACCCTATCTCAAAAATCAAAAACAAAAAAAAAATTTAATGAAAATGAAGGCACAACATACCCAAACTTATGAGAAACAATTAAAGCAGTGCTAAGATGAAAACTCATAGCTCTGAGTGCCTCCAAAAAGAAACTGACTACAGAGCATACACTAGCAGTTTAACAGCACACCTGAAAGTTCTAGAATAAAAAGAAGCAAAGACACCCAAGAGGAGTAGACTGCAGGAAATAATCAAACCCAGGGAGGAAGTCAATTAAGTATAAAACAAAAGAACTATATAAAGAATCAGCAAAACCAGGAGCTGGTTCTTTGAGAAAATCAACAACATAGATAACCCCTTAGTCAGACTAACCAGGGGGTACATAGACAGTATCCCAATTAACAAAATCAGAAGCAAAAAGGGAGACATAACAACAAAAACTGAAGAAATTCAAAACATCCTCAAATCATACTACAAAAGCAGTCAATACAACTGGAAAATCTGGATGAAATGGACAATTTTCTAGGTAGATACCAAATACCAAAGTTAAATCAGGATTCGATAAACCATCTAAACAGTCCCAAAACTCCAAAATAGATAAAAAGCAGTCATTAAAAGTTCCCCAATGAATGTAAGCTCAGGACCAGATAGTTTTAGTGCAGAATTCTATCAGACCTTCAAAGAAGACCTAATACCAATACTCTTCAAGCTATTCCACAAAATAGAAACAGAAGGGACACTGCCCAACTCATTCTACGAAGCCACAATTATGCTGATTCCAAAACCACACAAAGATCCAACAAAGAAAGAGTACTACAGGCCAATTTCCCTTATGAATATCAATGCAAAAAATACTCAATAAAATTCTTCCAACCGAATCCAAGAACACATCAAAATGATCATTCACCACAATCAAGTAGGCTTCATCCCAGGGATGCAGGAATTGTTCAATATATGGAAAACCAGCAATGTAATCTACTATATAAACAAACTGAAAGAAAAAAAACCACATGATCATTTGATTAGATGCTGAAAATGCATTTGACAAAATTTAGTATCCCTTCATGTTAAAAGTCTTGGAAAAATCAGGTATTCAAGGCCCGCACCTAAACATACTAAAGGCAATATACATCAAACCAGTAGTCAACATCAAGGTAAATGGAGAGAAACTTGAAGCAATCCCACTAAAAACAGGGACTAGACAAGACTTCCCCCCTCCCACTATCTATTCAATATAGTACTTGATGTTCTAGCTAGAGCAATTAGACAACAAAAGGAGGTCAAAGGGATACAAATTGGAAAGGAAGAAGTCAAACTACCACTATTTGCAGATGATATGATAGTATACTTAAGTGACTCAAAAACTCCACCAGAGAACTTCTACAGCTGATAAATTACTTCAGCAAAATTGATGGATATAAAATTAACTCAAACAAATCAGTAACCTTCCTATACTCAAAGGATAAACAGGCTGAGAAAGTTATTAGGGAAGTAACACCCTTCACAATAGACACAAACAACATAAAGTTTCTTGGTGTGACTCTAACCAAACAAGTGAAAGATCTGTATGACAAGAATTTCAAGTCTCTAAAGAAAGAAATCAAAGAAGATCTCAGAAGATGGAAAGATCTCCCATGCTCATGGATTGGCAGGGTTAATATACTAAAAATGGCCCCATAGAGTTAGAAAGAGCAATTTGCAAATTCATTTGCAATAACAAAGACACCAGGATAGCAAAACCTATTCTCAACAATAAAAGAACTTCTGGGGAAATTAGCATTCCAGACCTCAGGCTGTACTACAGAGCAATAATGATTAAAACTGCATAGTATTGGCACAGTGACAGGCAAGTAGATCAATGGAATAGAATTGAAGACCCAGAAATGAACCCACACACCTATGGTCACTTGATCTTTGTCAAAGGAGCTAAAACTATGCAGTGGAAAAAAAAGACAGCATTTTCAAGAAATGGTGCTGGTCAACTGGCAGTCAACATGTAGAAGGATGCAAATTGATCCATTCTTATTTCGCTGTACAAAGCTCAAGTCCAAGTGGATCAAGACCTCCACATAAAACCAGAAACACTGAAGCTAATAGAAAAGAAACTGGGGAAGAGCCTTGAGCACATGGGCTCATGTGAAAATTTCCTTAACAGAACACCAATAGTGAATAATAAAAAAAAAAACCACACCAATAGCTTATGCTCTAAGATCAAGAATTGACAAATGGGACCTCATAAAATTACAAAGTTTCTGTAAGGCAAAGGATACTGTCAAGAGAACAATACATCAAGAAATTGGGAAAAGATCTTTACCCAATTACATCTGATAAAGGACTAATATCCAATATATGCAAAGAACTCAAGAAATTAGACTCCAAAGAACACTATTTAAAAATGTTGGTACAGAGTTAAACAAAGAAGTCTCAATGGAGGAATACCAAATGGCTGAGAAGCACCTAAAAAAATGTTCAGCATCCTTAGTCATCAAGGAAATGCAAATCAAAAGAACCCTGAGATTCCACCTCATACCAGTGAGAATGGCTAAAATCAAAAACTCAGGTGACAGCAGGTGCTGGCAAGGATGTAGAGAAAGAGGAACACTCCTCCACTGCTGGTGGGATTGCAAGCTGGTAAAACCACTCTGGGATCAGTTTGGGGGTTCCTCAGAATACTGGACATAGTACTACAGGAGGATACAGCTATACCTCTCCTCGGCATATACCCAGAAGATTCTCTAACAGGTAATAAGGACACATGCTCCACCATGTTCATAGCAGCCTTATGTATAATAGCCAGAAGCTGGAAAGAACCCAGATGTCCCTCAACAGAGGAATGGATACAGAAAATGTGGTATTGTCAGGTAGTGGTGGTGGTGGTGGTGCACACCCGGCTTAAAAACTTTTTTTTAATAAATAAGAATCTTATAAAATCACCTTTTGGCTATGTATAAATAATATAGGTGGAGCCAGGAGTGCTAGTGCCCATTTTTACCCCCAGCAATTGGAAAGCAGTGTCCAGTTAATATTTCTGACTCTGGGGCAGAGTTACACAGTGGGAACATGCCGTAAAAAAACGAATACTATAAATAGGGACCAGAAGGATAACTCAGTTTGTAAATTGCTTGACTCTCATGCATCAAGCCCTAAGTTTGATCCCCAGCACAACATAAGCTGAGTATGGTGGCAAATGCCTGTAGTTCCGGTACATAAGAGGTACAAACGGAGCAACAGTTCAAGACCATCCTCTGCCATGTAATGGATGTGAGGCCAGCCAAGGCTACGTGAAATGATGACTCAGTGAACAATGACTATGGATAGACTTTGCTGATAGGAAAGAGAAGCCCAACCTTGTGCCCCTTTTATACTGAGCTTGAAATGTCTACTTACTCACCCGTTGTAGATAATTTTTGTGTGGGTAGGATGGAAGGACTCCCGGAGGCCCCTAAGAGTGTCAAACAGGAATGTCACAAGGAAGTAGAATAATGACTGTTCATTGCAAGGGCCCCCCACTCTCCAGACCCCTTCTGAGACTCCTGCGTTCTCTAAGGCTCATTCATCTGGCACATATTGTCCAACTATTGCGGTTAATAAATTCAAAACCCCCTGCAAGTTGCAAGTTGAGTGCCCAGTGGCCTCAAAGAATGGCACCATTTTCCAACAGATAGACGTTGGTTTCCACTTTGGGGCTGGTATGAATGAAGCTGTTATAAACATCCACATATGAGAACCTATATGAACAAAAGGTGTAGGAGTTTGAGTGAGAATGCCCCCCCATGGGTTCAAATATTTGAACGTCTGTTCCCCATTTGGTAACAGTGTTTGGGAAGGCTTAGAGGCGTGGCCTTGTTGGGAAGGTCTCCCTCCCTACCCCACCTCTCTCATTCTTGCTCTTGTTCTCATGCTTTCTGCCACACGCTTGGGGGGGTCACAAGGCAAGCTCTCAGTTACAGCTACAGTGTAATGCCTGCCTGTCTGCTACCACGCGCCACACCAGGATGGTCACCCTCTGAAAGCACAAGGCCCAGTAAACGTTTTCTTCAGAAGGCCCTGGTCTTCTGTAAGTTACATGAGTTACATTTATCACAGCGATAAAATGTCGCTAAGATGGTAAGTTTTCAATTTAATTTTTCTTTTGGGTTTTTAATTTGTATTTAGTACTAGCACATGAGTTTCAAAATCATTGGGTCATCGGATAACCCTGTTTAACTTCTGAGAGAATACAAGGCGTGTTTTCAAACCATATGTAGTAGATGTAATCCAGATGGGATGGTTTTGATAGGTGTGTCCCCCGTAGACTCATGTGTTTGAATGATTGACCCATAAAGAGTGGCACTCTTAGGAGCTGTGGCCCTGTTGAAGTAGCTGTGGCCTTGGTGGAGAAAGGGTATCATTATGGGAGTGGGCCTTGAGGTCTCCTGTGCTCAAGCTACACCTAGTATGGCACACAATCCCCTGCTGCCTATGGATCCAGATGTAGAGCTCTCAGCTCCTTCTCCAGCACCATGTCTGCCTGCATGCTGCCATGTTTCCCGCCATGACAATAATGACAAACCTCTGAACCTGTAAGCCAGCCCCAATGAAGTGTTTTCCTTTATAAGAGTTGCCATGCTCAGGGTATCTCTCATCACAGCAATAAAAGCCAAACTAAGTTAAGCTCTAAATCTTTCCAATGCTTGTCCTGATTGATTACTTGGTTGAGTGATTGCTGGTTTTTTGGTTTGTTGATTGGTTGGTTGGCTGGCTGGCTGGCTGGCTGGCTTGTGTTTGGGTAGTTGGTTGGTTGGTTGGTTGGTTGGTTGGTTGGTTGGTTGGTTGGTTTGTTGATTGGTTGGCTGGCTGGCTGGCTTGTGTTTGGGTAGTTGGTTGGTTGGTTGGTTGGTTGGTTAGTTGGTTGGTTGGTTGGTTGGTTTGTTGATTGGTTGGTTGGCTGGTTGGCTGGCTGGCTGGCTTGTGTTTGTGTAGTTGTAACCATCTTAGTGGACACATGGTATGTGAATTTCAGTTTTAAACAGGTGTCATGGAAAAAACCAATTATTTGTTTGTACTTTTTGAGTCTCTTTCCCTCCTAAGTACAATGTCTTCACATGAAACTGTCTATTGTTTTTACCAAAATGTTTCTTGAACTCATTAAGCCTGTGAGTATACCGCGTGAGGATAGGGATTCTATTTCCCAGCACATCTGTAGTAGAACCTCATTCCCCAGCCACCAGAATCTACCCCACTCACCTGTCATGGGAGATGGTGCGTCTGTGGGGACCTGGCTGGGAGTGGCAGAGGGTCCTGAGAAATCAGAAAAGGAGAGAAGTCAGTACTCTATGGGTTAATTTCTAAGAAAATAATGAAACATTCCTTGACGTTGGCATTACAAGCAGTTGTGAGCCAGTAGAATTCAGTGCTATGAATCAAACTTTAAGAGAAGCAGAAACTTAACTGCTGGGATATCTCTCCAGCCCCTCAACCGGAGTCTTTTTCTTGACATATAGCTCCTGTGTTCCATCCTCTCACACCATCCCCTGCAAACCACAGTCTAAGCAGAGAGACGGCTGGAGGACTCACTACTGGTTACGGGAATGGTAAGCATGCGCAGAGGCGAGCTAGCACAGCAGCGCTTGATCTCACGGCATTGGTTCGTCTGGAGCATCAGCCTCTCCCCATTACTGGCTTCTAAAAATGTAGTCTTTACCTACTGCGGAAAATGTATGTAGACATGTTTAGGATCTGCTCACACTGTCCACCAAGGAGGAAGTTCTCACTGTGAGTATGTCAGTAAGGTATAGAGCAAGACCATTCTATAATTCAATAATTCAGCGACTCAGCAGTCTCGTAGGATATTCATGTTTGCAAGTCAAGGGGAACCCCAGGGGCTTATTGAAACTGAGTAGGTAAGGGGGCACCTGTGTAAGACCCGAAAGAAAAACGAGGGCACCCCAGCGCCCCACGCCTTGGAAGGGATCACCCCAATCACTCATGAGAAACAGTCTTGATGTAACAGCAAGAGGATTTTTATTCCAGAGGCTCTGGGGTTCACAGTCTTACCACGCAGGGTAAAAGACTGTGAGCCAGGAGTGCAGAATCGGGGCAGCTTTTATAGGCTTACAACAGAACCCGCCTAACACAAACCACTCCATAGCTCCTAAGCCAATCAGTTTAAATTATCCAAGCCAGCGCTCTCTGAGAACCAATCAGTTTCCTATAGAAGCCAGATAAACTAGTTAGGTCATTTCCGCTTACGTGGCACCACGTACTCATTTCCTATTACGGGGCCAGGGTCATGCACCAGGTTACATACATATTTCCTGTTAACCATTTCCTGTTATGGGGCCAGGGTCACATACGTACAGGGCCGGGGCGAGCCCCACATCTGCTGCAGTGACCCTGCCAACCCAGCTGCGATCGCCCTCACCTCAGCTGCTCTGCGGGACGCCGAGACAGGAAAGGACACTAGGGACCTTCCTAGCCTGCGGCTCGCAGCTGGACCCTGGAGGTGGGTGTTCCTGGGCTAACAAAGAGCAGGCTAAACTTCTGCTTTTGGGGGTCATTTAAGAGTTAGGTACAGGGGATTCTTAGCCTGTAATTCTCATCTTTTCACCTGGAGGAAGTGACCAAAGGTTATGGGTGTGTGTCCTCTACAATTCTCCAGAGCACTGACGTCATTTGTGGGCTCTCCCAAACATCTTTCATAGGCTCCCATCAGCTAAACCACATTTCCCAGTCCTCAGCTGTCCCTGAATGTCGGTCGCGTCTATCTCGCCAGCAAGAATGACACGAGACAATCAGGATCCTTCCACAGACGTTTATTGCAGGGTTGATTGCAGAGGCGAAAGACCCAGAAGGAAGAAACAGTGCTGCTTAAATAGGCCTAGGCAAGACGTGTTTCTACCTGATTGGTGCACGCCATGATGCCTCATTAGCATGCTCCTGCCTCATTAGCATGCTCAGGGACTGAGCTGCGGCCCGCCAAACCTCTACTCGTGCATGCATAGTAGGGTGCGGAGTGGAGTAACAACAGCATATCGCTGATTCATCACAGGAAATGGGCGCCATCTTGTAATGGTGAACATGGCTTCCTACACCTCCCCCTTATTTGTTTTATAAGAAACCAGGCCTAGGGCTGCTGATCAACCATCAGGTTCTTGTTGGACCATCAGGGTTCCAGGCAATCCATAAGTGAACTCATGACCAACACCCTCTCACGTGCAATGAGATAGTCTCTGTGAGGTGCAAGGGCTGTGGCAAACAGCACGTCACCCATCCCGGTGCAATGTCCTTTCAAGGACTCGGGGTACAAGGGCTGACTTCTGCATGAGTAAAACTAATTCTTAAGCATGGACAGCCATGCTTCAGGGGAAGCACCATTTTCCAATGCAGCGAGTGCCTGTGTAATCACCACCTTGTTGCGTTTTTGTTGTGCACATAGCTTGCACAGCAACCATAGCAGAAACACTCCTCCACAGCATATTAGGGTACCAAAAAGACAAACTCCCGCCTACTCTTTCAGAGGATTCATAGCATTGGCAATCCAGGTTCCCAATCCGGCAGCAAAGGACACATGTACTCGGTGGAATTCACATGGACGATGGCAATCCTCAATTCTTGTAGCAGATGATCAAATTCTCTGGACCAGTTCCCTGCAAGATGACTTAGACAAGCTCTTTGACAAATTAGCAGCATGGGTAAAATTCTGATAGGGCACTGAGGTAATACATAGCCCCGTGTATCGCCATTCACACACTAACTGAGCAACCTGCCAAAGGGTTTCAACTTGTTCCTGCACCAAATCAATTCTTTGATTAAGGATCATTATGCCACCTTTTAGGTGGGCATTAACATTGGCCTGAAACTTCCTAGGTGGGAATTGCAAGACAAAAGCAGTGCCTCACAAGTCTCCACTGAGGCAACTCTGAGCCTTTCATTTACTCAACTGTAAATTATTCTCTAATCTGAGCCTATTGGCCAAGGCCAGGCCCAACACTCACCTGTCCTGCAGGGCAGTAGCCTGCAACTGGACCCCATTGTATAAGGGTTGAATAACAAAAGGAACCTGAAATTTGAAGGTTCCCAGAAAACTTCTACTAGCTGTTTTTAGTAGTCATATCTACAATTTTTTGAAACAGTTCAAAAGGAACCTGTTTGACATCAAATAAATTCCCACTGAGATCTCCTTTTCAATCTTGGGTGGTTAAATTTTGTTTCTACCACTGTATCCAATAAAGCTTGTGAAAAAGTGGCAACAGGTCTCTACTGGCCACAGCTGTTTTTAACTTACTCTTGAAATCATCTTAATTGTAAAATATGAGTGAGTTAAGGATCGTAAGCCTTAGATAAGACTCCAAACTTCAGTCAATGGTACACTGGCAGTTGTTAACCGTAATTCTTTCTCTTGCAACATTAGAGCATAACTACAACTTTGGAAAGCAAAACCCAATTTTAAACAATTTATTCTCTTTAAAAATCAATGTCAAATGCATTACTTTCGCATTACAAAGTTCAATTTAGAAGTATCTTTAAAGGCCTGTTTTTCCTGGGTTGGGTCATGCCACGTGTTATCGTTTAAGATAGCTCCGACCTTAAGTTACCAGTTTTAAACTATCTTTTTGTTACCAATGTAATAAATTTTAATCATGCCCAATAACTTTTAAGCCAATACTCTATAGTCAAAACATGCAAAACATATTTATACCTTTAAGACCAATCAGAACCAAAAATGAAACTACATGAATCTTATAAATTTGGACCAAACAATTGTTTTCTAGCTGTAAATCAAGAGAAAAAGCACTTTGTACCCAAAAGGAGAAATAACCATCAGCCTACTTGTCCTAGAACTTAAGCAGCTGCTGGCCCTTTTTAAAAGCAGCTTTTCTCCAGCTGTGCTTGACTCCTAGCTAATTGCAGAGCAACTTAAATAGGCCTCTGCTGTGTAAACTGACCCTGGATCAAGAGATGGACTTCCAGCAAATAAAGTTTTTACCATTTTTTTCTACATAAAACATAGGGCAACAGTCACTCAAACCACAAAACAAGGACAGACACACATAGGCAAATCAGTGCAACAAAGTCAAACAATACAGAGAGAGGGTAGAGCACTTGTACCAGTACTAAGAACATCTCCATTGGGGTCCATAGAGGAAACAGGACGTCTCCATGTTCCCCTTTTCCCCAGGAGTTTTGAAATCCATTTTCCTTTTCTCATTTTTCCACTGTTCCTTTCTTCTTAACAAATCTTTTCAACTGCTTTATACTCCTTTTCAACTCTAATTTCTTTCCCTTTAACAGATCCCTTAGAGCCACAAAAATTGGATACAAAGTAGAGTTACCCATACTTTCGCTTTTCCTTTTTAGCCTCTTTACCGAGGACTTTATAACTCCTTCCTGGAGACTTGAATTGATCCCCCTTACCTGGGACTTACCGGCTACCCTGACTGCAAAGAGTTCTGAACTGTGTTATACAAATGCAAGTCCTTCTCAGAGCAGTTTATTCAGGATTCTTTTCTTTGTCGCTTACCCCTGTCATGTGGTTCTGGATCCTCCTCAGAAGAAACTTCCGAGGGGTCTTCGCAGGCCGTGAAGTCAAGAATAGGAAGTAGCAGCAGGTGGGGCTGGAGGGATGCCTCAGCAGGTAAGACGCACCTGCCCTTCAGGAGAACCAGAGTTCAGTTTCTAAAACCCACACTGGCCATATAGACACCTGTCACTCTGATTCTGTAAGACTTATGTAATTTTTTAAAAAAAGATTTATTTATTATATGTAAGTACAATGTTGCTGCCTAAAGATGCACCAGAAGAGGGCGTCAGATCTCATTATGGATGGTTGTGAGCCACCATGTGGTTGCTGGGAGTTGAACTCAGGACCTTCAGAAGAGCTGTCAGTGCTCATAACCACTGAGCTATCTCTCCAGCCCCTGTAATTTTTTTTTTTGAGACAGGGTTTCTCTGTGTAGCCCTGGCTGTCCTGGAACTCACTCTGTAGACCAGGCTGGCCTCGAACTCAGAAATCGACTTGTCTCTGCCTCCCAAGTGCTGGAATTAAAGGCATGCACTATCACTACCCAGCGACTTATGTAATTTTAAAAATAAAACTCTAAAACCAGAGTGGCAGCAGAAATGGATCCCTCATCCCTGACTGTTGGTACATCCATCAGATGTAATATTGGGTAACTAGAAAAAGCTCAGACATCTACATATCCCTCCTGTCCCCATTCAAATATCAGAGGCTGCTACTCTCCACCCTCATTGGAAATGGGGAAGGGGGCGGGAGAAGCAGACTGAATGGCTGGATTGTGGTGGTGTAGTTTGGTCTCTTAACCATTAGTCTTTTAACCACCTGTAATATCAGTATTTCTATTCAAGGTTACTTAGAGTTTTATTGTGTTAGATTTGTAATAATTTCTTTTTTTTAGATCAAAAAATTGTATTGGATATATTCTATATTTACAATTCATTTCCCTCTTTTTGGTTGCCTACCCCCCAAAGGTCCCACATGCCCTTTCCCCTCCCCCTGCTCCCTCATCCACCCCTTCCCACTTCCCTGTTCTGGTATTCCCCTACACTGATGCTTTGATCATGTCCAGCACCAGTGTCCATTCCTTTCTTCTTGTCGGACATCACTTGGTATGTGAATTGTGTCTTTGGTGTCCCAAGATTCTAGGCTAATATCCACTTATCAGTGACTGCATACCATGGGTATTCTTTTGAGACTGGGTTACCTCACTTAGTATGATGTTCTCCAGCTCCATCCATTTCTCTAAGAATTTCATTAATTCATTGTTTCTAATGGCTGAATAGTATTCCATTGTGTATATATACCACATTTTTTGTATCCATTCCTCCGTTGAGGGACATCTGGGTTCTTTCCAGCTTCTGACTATTATAAATAAGGCTGCTATGAACATAGTGGAGCATGTATCCTTATTGCATGCTGGGGAATCTTCTGGGTATATTCCCAGGAGTGGTATGGCTGGGTCCTCCGGAAGGACTGTATCATGTCCAGTTTTCTGAGGAACCACCAGACTGATTTCCAGAGTGGTTGTACCAGCTTGCAGTCCCACCAGCAGTGGAGGAGTGTTCCTCTTTCTCCACATCCTCGCCAACACCTGATGTCTCCTGAGTTTTTAATCTTAGCCATTCTGACTGGTGTGAGGTGAAATCTCAGGGTTGTTTTGATTTGCATTTCTCTAGTGACTAATGATGTTGAACATTTTTTAAGGTGTTTCTCAGTCATCTGAATTTCTTCAGGTGAAAAGTCTTTGTTTAGCTCTGTACCCCATTTTTGAATGGGGTTATTTGGTTTTCTGGGGTCTAACTTCTTGAGTTCTTTGTATACATTGGACATTAGCCCTCTGTTGGATGTGGGGTTGGTGAAGATCTTTTCCCAATTTGCTGGTTGCCGATTTGTCCTTATGACAGTGTCTTTTGCCTTACAGAAACTTTGTAATTTTATGAGGTCCCATTTGTCTATTCTTGATCTTAGAGCATAATTGTAATAATTTCTTATAACAGTTATTTGCATATTTTTAAATTGACACATATAGACACACACATATATAATATATGTATTTATTTATTTAAGTATTAAGTACAAGTAGGTGTGCTATGTAACTTGGCTACAGAGGTGGATGAACAGCTAAGAGCACATATTGCTCTTCCAAAGGACCCAAATTCTATTCCCGACATCCACACCAGGCAGTTACAACTGCCTGTGACTCTAGCACTGAGTATCTGATGCCCTCATCTACACACTGTGGACACCACAGTCACGTACACATACCCACATGCACACACACTGGATTTTAAAACAAATCTTTTCAGGAGATTATTTTTAATATTTTTTCTGTCTTTAATTCTCCTTAGTAGCAGACTATACCCCCAGAAAAGTATGCATGCTTTCCAATTTATCTTATTTTTAAAATGTAGGTGTATCTACGTTAACCATTCCAGGGCAGGAATCTGTAACTCAGTGGTAGAACATGTGCCTAGCATATGGGGAGCCTTAAGTTCCAACACCACCACTACAAAATATATACACAAGCCCCAAAAAGTTTCAATAGCTCTGTGTGTGTGTGTGTGTGTGTGTGTGTGTGTGTGCCCCTGCACAGGCGTGTGCAAAGGCAAAGCCACCCTTTCCATTATCTCCAAGAGACTGATCTGAAGACAGAAAATACCAGCAAAATAGAGGCTTCAGCCTGCAGGAAGGGACCAACCCCTAGCTGGAAGCCTGGCTGATGGCAAGCAGCGTGCATTTTCTAGATAATTCCAAGCAGTTTCTAGGAAAGTCAACCCACGTAGAAAGGATGATTACAACAAAAGAGACAGGTGGTTTTTTTTTAATATTTTGGGAAGTATAAACCATGAACCAAATTATCATCTTCCAAAATCAATATTTAACATACATAAAAACTAAGATTGTACATTTAGATGGGGTACACACATGTATTATGCAATATATCGTTTTCTGTTGAAAACATTCAAGATCATTCTGTGCCCTTTAAATACTCAAGACATTATGGTTATCTGCAGTCGTAAGATGGCATGTGTTTCGGAGGTGTGGACTCGTATGTAGTACAAAGCCAGCCTTGAACTCAGTGTCCTCTTCTACATCTCCTACCGTGAACTAGGATGGGCCCTAACCACTTCCCTCAGCTGCCTGACTAGTTGTTCTACCTGAACCATTCAACGGGTCTTAGCACACTGACAACACTGGCCAGCCCTCACCTCTTTCCAAGACAATCTCCATCACACCACAGTACTCCCCGCATTCCCTTCCTCCATCCTCATCTTCCAGAAGTGATTATTTCCAGTCTCTCTGAATTTGACTATTCTGGCCTTTCAGGTAAGATTAAGACTCTTTCTAACACAGGGAAGTCATAGATGTGTTGTTTCAGGAGGGTGTGGTGTTGCTTCATATGGTTTGCATCACATTCAATCAACCTTATGTTGAAAATATTAAGTGAAAAAAATTATATAAATAAAAAATTTCACACCATCCCAGACTATTACATCTCAGAAAGTAAACCAACATTGTGGGTGTGTCTACATTGCTGGCCTGCTCATGAAGATTCAACAGACACCCTGTTTGGCAGACCAACTGTCAGACATTCTACTCAGATACCTCTTATTTTAATGGCCTCGAAATGCAAGATTATATGTAGGAAAATCACAATGGGTGCAGGATTTGGCACTTTCTATAGTTTTAGGAACCCATTTCAAGTCTTGAAATATATCTACTATAAACAAAAAAGACTATGCTGATCATATAGATAATACAGTAACAAAAAGTAACACCCTACCGCTTTCTGGAGGGCACATTTCCCTTCTAAGAAGTGAACATATCCAACTGTGACTTAAGTTGAATTTAGGGTAAAGGCTAAAGCTATGGCCTATCAGGGGAACACAGACTATTAGAGAGCAAGTGATTGCACACACATGATAGAACAGGTCGGCTGTGAAAGTCGGGTATTTTATAAATTAATCTCGAATCCATGTTAGAGAAGATTGAAGAAAAGCCATTGCGCAGGTCTAGTATGATATGCACAATACGGGAGATATCAGAAAAGAGACTTATTCCACTCCACACGGAGTTATTAGAGCAAAGGGAACATTGGCTCAACTCTTGATTGAGCACCAAGAAAGCTCATGACCCACCATCCTACCTTGTTGGCTCTGCCTCATATTTATTCTCCACACTCATTTTTTTTAATCACCTCCCCACTCTTGAGTTCATGTTCATGTCTGTGGCTCTAATGGTGATGCCCATGGTTATGAACATGGACAATCCCTCTGCTGAAGGCTATATTGTTTCTAGGCCAGTGGAAGGGGTGGCAGTGGCCTTTGCCCAGCTCTGCCCCTGTGTTGGAGGCATTTCTTCCGACTGTGACACTCCTCTCCTAGAAGCCCCACCAAGATTACTATAATCATGGCACCAAGGCATATCCGGACCAGATTCCCCTTGGCATATTTCTGGTAAGCAAAACCTAAAGGAAAGAAAGTTGATAATAGATGTTAAAAGGCTCATCTCCACACCCCACTCTATATTCATGATCTGAGATTCTATTCTCCGGCAGCTAAGATGATCATCCCTACCATCACCAACAAGAGTCAGAACTGAAGAAGTCCAATACTCTATACAGTGCTGCCCTTATAGATCCCTTCCTGAATCCCAATACAATCTCCCATCTAATACAATCAACACCTTGTTATATTATTGAGTTATACAAGAAGATAACTTGCAACACCTGGGGATCCATCCCATATGCAGTCACCAAACCAAGACACTATTGCTGATGCCAAGAAGTGCTTGCTGACAGGAGCCTGGTATGGATGTCTCCTGAGAGGCTCAGCCAGAGTCCTACCGATACAGATGGGGATGTTTGCAACCAACCATTGGACTGAGCAGGGGGACCCCAAAGGAGGGGTTATAGGAAGGACCGAAGGAGCTGAAGGGCTCTGCAACCCCATAAGAACAACAATATCAACAAACCAGATCCCCCAGAGCTCCCAGGGACTAAACCACCCACCAAAAAATACACATGAAGAGACAGACCCACGGCTCCAGCTGCATACATAGCAAAGAATGGCCTTTTCTGGCCTCAAAGGGAGGGGAGGCCCTTGGTTCTGTGAAGGCTTGATGCCCCAGCTTAGGGGAATGCTAAGGCAGTGGGGTGGAAGTGGGGGAGCACCTTGTGGAGACAGGAGGAGAGGGTGGATGGGGGAGGGAGGAGGAGGGGGAATTTTCAGAGAGGACACATTTGAAATGTAAATAAACAAAAATAACCAATAAAAACTTTTTTAAAAAATAAAGAAAATTTTAAAAAAGAAAAGAAAAGAAGACAACTGTAAGAGAGTGAGGGAGATGAGGAATGTCCTTATCTGACTATTTGGAAAATTTCAACCTTCTCCCTAACTTTTCTCTACCCGTTCTGAACTCCAGATGTTAATATTCTACTCCCCTTAATGTTTTATGCACCAGACTCCAAACTTATAGATCTATTGACTCCATGTGAAGGGGAAATCGTCTGCAGGAAGGGATGGGGTACAGAGGAAGTAGATACGGACTGGATGACTTACCCAATGGAGGGCTTGACCCGTCTGGAGAGGCAGTGATATTCACAGGCTTTTCTAAGAATTAAAAAGGGGTCAAGCATAAACAAATGCAAATACCCCCCACCTCCATTTCCCTCCACCCCCACTGGAGACAAACACATGCTCACATGCTTGTGAAGCAGAAGTCCGTGACATTTAAGAACATAATCCAGAGAGTCAGGCTGCCCAGATTTGACTGCCCCTTAGAGCACTTATATCAGGAAACCTCTGGCTGTGCTTGGAGCCGATCCTCTACCACAGTGCTCCATACCCAGGTGGCTCAGGGAGATAGCTAGCCTCCCAGGAGTGCAAACAGGCCTGTGAGTGCAGGTAGGACCACCACTGCTGCACAGAGGAACCCGCCCGCCTGGAACCCTCAGGACACAGGAACCGAGGAGCTGCATGGGACAGGAGACTTCCGATTTCTATTTGTGGCCAGAGCTGATCCTGGGCCACAGAGCTATGTCTGTGGCAAACACACACACACACACACACACACACACACACAAATACTTCCAGGAGTGAGCTGGACTCCCAAGGAGTGCCTACACACCCGGGAGCATAGGTAAGAAAACCACTTCACTTCAAAATCCTGGCCCAAGGCGGACAAACTCAGAGCCATCAGGACAAAGGAACCAAGGAACAGCTGAGGACAGGATCCTTCTGGTTTCTGTCTGTACCACAGAGCTGACCCTGTACCACAGCTATCCATATCTAAAGTCCTTCCTGAGAACTGGTCTCCCGGGAGTATGGACGCAGAGGCTTGCAGGAAGGACAAACCACAGTCAGAGAAAGCAAGACCAGCTTACACCAGAGATAACCAGATGGTGAAAGGCAAGCACAAGAACATAAGCAACAGAAACCAAGGCTACTTGGTATCATCAGAACCCAGTTCTCCCACCACAGCAAGTCTTGGTTACCCCAAACACACCAGAAAAGCAAGACACTTATTTAAAATCACATCTCATGGTGATGATAGAGGACTTTAAGAAAAATAAATAACTCTCTTAAAGAAATGCAAGAGAACACAGGTAAACAGGTAAAAGACCGAACTGGGAAAGGGGAAAGCCTTTGGAATGTAAACATAGAACATAGAAAATAAAAATTAAAAAAAAAATCCCTTAAAGAATTACAGGAAAAAACAACCAAACAGGTTGAGAAGCTGAACAAAACCATCTAGGATCTGAAAATAGAAATAAAAACAATAAAGAAATCACAAAGTTAGACAGCACTAGAGATAGAAAACCTAGGAAAGAGATCAGGAGACATAGATGCAAGCATCACCACAGAATACAAGAGGTGGAAGAGAGAATCTGAGGTGCAGAACATACCATAGAAAACATTGACACAACAGTCAAAGAAAATGCAAAAAGCTCCTGACCCAAAATATCTAGGAAATCCAGGACAAAATGAGAAGACCAAACCTAAGGATAAGAGGTATAGAAGAGAGTGAAGATTTACAAATTAAAGAGCCAGTAAATGTCTTTAACAAAATTATAGAAGAAATATTCCCTAACCTAAAAAAGAGATGCCTATGAACATACAAAAAAAGCCTACAGAACTCCAAACAGACTGGTCCAGAGCAAAAATTCCTCCTGTTACTTAATAATCAAAGCACCAAATGCACTAAACAAAAAAAGCAGTAAGGGAAAAAGGTCAAGTAACATATAAAGGGAAACCTATCAGAATTACACCAGACTTCTCACCAGAGACCATGAAAGCTAGAAGACCCTGAGCAGATCTCATACAGACCCTAAGAGAACACAAATACAAGCCCAGACTACTATACCCCAGAAAACTCTCAATTACCATAGATGGAGAAACCAAGATATTCCGTGATCAAAGGAAATTTACACAGTAGTTTTCCACAAACCCAGCCCTATAGATGAAAAACACCAACACAAGGAGGGAAACCATACCCTTGAAAAAGCAAGAAAGTAATATTCCTTCAACAAACCCAAAAGAAGACTACCACACAAACATAAAAATAACATTAAAAATAACAGGAAGCACTGGGCAGTGGTAGTGCATGCCTTTAATCACAGCACTTGGGAGGCAGAGGCAAGCGGATTTCTGAGTTCGAGGCCAGCCTTGTCTACAGAGTGAGTTCCACGACAGCCAGAGCTACACAGAGAAGCCCTGTCTCAAAAAAAACATGAATACATAAATACGTAAATACGTATATACATAAATACGTAAATGTGTAAATACATAAATACTTAAATGCACAAATGCACAAATGCATGAATGCATAAATACATAAGTGCATAAATACATAAATACATAAATGCATAAATGCATAAATGTATAAATACATAAATACATAAAAGCATAAAAAATAAATACGTAAAGACATGAATATGTAAATGCATAAATGCATAAATGCATAGATGCATAGATACATAAATGCATATACATAAATGCATAAATACATAAATGCATAAATGCATAAATACATAAATGCATAAATGCATAAATGCATAAATGCATAAATGCATAAATACATAAATACATAAATACATAAATGCATAAATGCATAAATGCGTAAATGCGTAAATGCATAAATGTGTAAATACATGAATACATGAATACATGAATACATAAAAACATAAATACATAAATACATAAATACATAAATGCATAAATGCGTAAATGCGTAAATGCATAAATGCGTAAATACATGAATACATAAATACATAAATACATGAATACATAAAAACATAAATACATAAATACATAAATACATAAATACATAAATACATAAATAACAGGAAGCAACACTCACTATTCCTTAATATCTCTTGGGGTTTTTTTTGTTTTTTGTTTGTTTTTTTTTTTGACTTGGTTTTTTTCGAGACACGGTTTCTCTGTATAGCCCTGGCTATCCTGGAACTCACTCTGTAGACCAGGCTGGCCTTGAACTCAGAAATCCGCCTGCGTCTGCCTCCCAAAGTGCTGGGATTACAGGCGTGACCCACCACCACCCGGCTTTTTTTTTTTGTTTTTTGTTTATTTGGATGGTTGGTTGGTTTGGTTTGGTTTGGTTTTTTTTTTTTTTGGCTTTTTTTGGATTTGTTTTTTTTGAGTCGGGGTTTTCTGTATAGCCTTGGCTGTCCTAGAACTCACTCTGTAGACCAGGCTGGCCTCGAACTCAGAAATCTGCCTGCCTCTGCCTCCCAGAGTGCTGGGATTACAGGCGTGCACCACCACTGCCCGGCTCCTTAATATCTCTTAACATCAATGGATTCAGTTCCCCCAATACAAAGACTGGATACATAAACAGGACCCACCATTTTGCTGCATGCAGGAAACACACCTCAGTGTCAAAGACAAATACTACCTCAGAGTAAAGGGCTGGAAAACAATATTCCAAGCAAAAGGTCCCAAGAACCAAGCTAGAATAGCCATTGTAAAATGAGATGGAGTAGCCAACTAAATTTTGGTTGAAAATTGACTTTCACCAGGCAGTGGTGGCGCACTCCTTCAATCCCAGCACTTGGGAGGCAGAGGCAGGTGGATTTCCAAGTTCGAGGCCAGCCTGGTCTACAGAGTGAGTTCCAGGACAGCCAGAGGTACACAGAGAAACCCTGTGTGTGTGTGTGGGGAGGGGGAAACAAACAAACCAAAAACCAAAAAAAGAAAGAAAGAAAGAAAGAAAGACAGAAAGAAAGAAAGAAAGAAAGAAAAGAAAAGAAAAGAAGAAAAAAAAAGAAAATTGACTTTCAAGCAAAAGTTATCAAAAACGATAAGGACACTTCATACACATCAACAACAACAACAAAAAATCTACCAAGAACTCTCGATTCTGAACATCTATGTTCCAAATGCAAGGACACCCACATTCATAAAACAAACTTTACTAAAACTAAGAGCACACATTGCATATACAGCAATAATTGTGGGGCACTTTAACACTGCACTCTCGTCAATGGAAAGATCAGGGAAACAGAAGCTAAACAGAGACACAGTGAAACTAACAGAACTTAAATGGATTTAACGGATATCTATGCAACATTTCATCCTAAATCAGAAGAACATAACATCTTCTCAGCACCTCATGGTATGTTCTCCAAAATTGGCCATAAAAACAGACCTCAACAAATATAACACAACTGAAATAATCCCATGCCTCCTATCAGATCACTACGGATTAAGGCTGGTCTTCAACAGCAACAAAAACAACAAAAAGCCTCCATGCACATGGAATCTGAATGATATTCTACCCAATGATAACTTGGTCAAGCAAGAAGTACACAAAGAAATTAAAGACATTTTAGAATTTAATGAGCCGGGCGTGGTGGCGCACGCCTGTAATCCCAGCACTTGGGAGGCAGAGGCAGGCAGATTTCTGAGTTCGAGGCCAGCCTGGTCTACAGAGTGAGTTGCAGGACAGCCGGGACTACACAGAGAAACCCTATCTCAAAAAACCAAAAAAAAAAAAAAAAAAAAAAAAAGAATTTAATGAAAATGAAGGCACAACATACCCAAACTTATGAGAAACAATTAAAGCAGTGCTAAGATGAAAACTCATAGCTCTGAGTGCCTCCAAAAAGAAACTGACTACAGAGCATACACTAGCAGTTTAACAGCACACCTGAAAGTTCTAGAATAAAAAGAAGCAAATACACCCAAGAGGAGTAGACTGCAGGAAATAATCAAACCCAGGGATGAAGTCAATTAAGTATAAAACAAAAGAACTATATAAAGAATCAACAAAACCAGGAGCTGGTTCTTTGAGAACATCAACAACATAGATAACCCCTTAGTCAGACTAACCAGGGGGTACATAGAGAGTATCCCAATTAACAAAATCAGAAGCAAAAAGGGAGACATAACAACAAAAACTGAAGAAATTCAAAACATCCTCAAATCATACTACAAAAGCAGTCAATACAACTGGAAAATCTGGATGAAATGGACAATTTTCTAGGTAGATACCAAATACCAAAGTTAAATCAGGATTCGATAAACCATCTAAACAGTCCCAAAACTCCAAAATAGATAAAAAGCAGTCATTAAAAGTTCCCCAATGAATGTAAGCTCAGGACCAGATAGTTTTAGTGCAGAATTCTATCAGACCTTCAAAGAAGACCTAATACCAATACTCTTCAAGCTATTCCACAAAATAGAAACAGAAGGGACACTGCCCAACTCATTCTACGAAGCCACAATTATGCTGATTCCAAAACCACACAAAGATCCAACAAAGAAAGAGTACTACAGGCCAATTTCCCTTATGAATATCAATGCAAAAAATACTCAATAAAATTCTTCCAACTGAATCCAAGAACACATCAAAATGATCATTCACCACAATCAAGTAGGCTTCATCCCAGGGATGCAGGAATTGTTCAATATATGGAAAACCAGCAATGTAATCTACTATATAAACAAACTGAAAGAAAAAACCACATGATCATTTGATTAGATGCTGAAAATGCATTTGACAAAATTTAGTATCCCTTCATGTTAAAAGTCTTGGAAAAATCAGGTATTCAAGGCCCCCACCTAAACATACTAAAGGCAATATACATCAAACCAGTAGTCAACATCAAGGTAAATGGAGAGAAACTTGAAGCAATCCCACTAAAAACAGGGACTAGACAAGACTTCCCCCCTCCCACTATCTATTCAATATAGTACTTGATGTTCTAGCTAGAGCAATTAGACAACAAAAGGAGGTCAAAGGGATACAAATTGGAAAGGAAGAAGTCAAACTACCACTATTTGCAGATGATATGATAGGATACTTAAGTGACTCAAAAACTCCACCAGAGAACTTCTACAGCTGATA
The DNA here is from genome assembly GCA_964023405.1 of Apodemus agrarius. Taxonomy (NCBI): domain Eukaryota; kingdom Metazoa; phylum Chordata; class Mammalia; order Rodentia; family Muridae; genus Apodemus; species Apodemus agrarius. Next base: position 11,459,113 of record OZ030005.1, read on the forward strand.
AATTACTTCAGCAAAATTGCTGGATATAAAATTAACTCAAACAAATCAGTAACCGTCCTATACTCAAAGGATAAACAGGCTGAGAAAGTTATTAGGGAAGTAACACCCTTCACAATAGACATAAACAACATAAAGTTTCTTGGTGTGACTCTAACCAAACAAGTGAAAGATCTGTATGACAAGAATTTCAAGTCTCTAAAGAAAGAAATCAAAGAAGATCTCAGAAGATGGAAAGATCTCCCATGCTCATGGATTGGCAGGGTTAATATACTAAAAATGGCCCCATAGAGTTAGAAAGAGCAATTTGCAAATTCATTTGCAATAACAAAGACACCAGGATAGCAAAACCTATTCTCAACAATAAAAGAACTTCTGGGGAAATTAGCATTCCAGACCTCAGGCTGTACTACAGAGCAATAATGATTAAAACTGCATAGTATTGGCACAGTGACAGGCAAGTAGATCAGTGGAATAGAATTGAAGACCCAGAAATGAACCCACACACCTATGGTCACTTGATCTTTGTCAAAGGAGCTAAAACTATGCAGTGGGAAAAAAAAGACAGCATTTTCAAGAAATGGTGCTGGTCAACTGGCAGTCAACATGTAGAAGGATGCAAATTGATCCATTCTTATTTCGCTGTACAAAGCTCAAGTCCAAGTGGATCAAGACCTCCACATAAAACCAGAAACACTGAAGCTAATAGAAAAGAAACTGGGGAAGAGCCTTGAGCACAAGGGCTCATGTGAAAATTTCCTTAACAGAACACCAATAGTGAATAATAATAATAATAATAATAATAATAATAATAATAATAATAAACACCAATAGCTTATGCTCTAAGATCAAGAATTGACAAATGGGACCTCATAAAATTACAAAGTTTCTGTAAGGCAAAGGATACTGTCAAGAGAACAATACATCAAGAAATTGGGAAAAGATCTTTACCCAATTACATCTGATAAAGGACTAATATCCAATATATGCAAAGAACTCAAGAAATTAGACTCCAAATAACACTATTTAAAAATGTTGGTACAGAGTTAAACAAAGAATTCTCAATGGAAGAATACCAAATGGCTGAGAAGCACCTAAAAAAATGTTCAGCATCCTTAGTCATCAAGGAAATGCAAATCAAAAGAACCCTGAGATTCCACCTCATACCAGTGAGAATGGCTAAAATCAAAAACTCAGGTGACAGCAGGTGCTGGCAAGGATGTAGAGAAAGAGGAACACTCCTCCACTGCTGGTGGGATTGCAAGCTGGTAAAACCACTCTGGGAATCAGTTTGGGGGTTCCTCAGAATACTGGACATAGTACTACAGGAGGATACAGCTATACCTCTCCTCGGCATATACCCAGAAGATTCTCTAACAGGTAATAAGGACACATGCTCCACCATGTTCATAGTAGCCTTATGTATAATAGCCAGAAGCTGGAAAGAACCCAGATGTCCCTCAACAGAGGAATGGATACAGAAAATGTGGTATTGCCAGGTAGTGGTGGTGGTGGTGCACACCCGGCTTAAAAACTGTTTTTAAATAAATAAGAATCTTATAAAATCACCTTTTGGCTATGTATAAATAATATAAGTGGAGCCAGGAGTGCTAGTGCCCATTTTTACCCCCAGCAATTGGAAAGCAGTGTCCAGTGAATATTTCTGACTCTGGGGCAGAGTTACACAGTGGGAGCCTGCCGTAAAAAAATGAATACTATAAATAGGGACCAGAAGGGTAACTCAGTTTGTAAATTGCTTGACTCTCATGCATCAAGCCCTAAGTTTGATCCCCAGCACAACATAAGCTGAGTATGGTGGCAAATGCCTGTAGTTCCGGTACATAAGAGGTACAAACGGAGCAACAGTTCAAGACCATCCTCTGCCATGTAATGGATGTGAGGCCAGCCAAGGCTACGTGAAATGATGACTCAGTGAACAATGACTATGGATAGACTTTGCTGATAGGAAAGAGAAGCCCAACCTTGTGCCCCTTTTATACTGAGCTTGAAATGTCTACTTACTCACCCGTTGTAGATATTTTTTTGTGTGGGTAGGATGGAAGGTCTCCCGGAGGCCCCTAAGAGTGTCAAACAGGAATGTCACAAGGAAGTAGAATAATGACTGTTCATCGCAAGGGCCCCCGCTCTCCAGACCCCTTCTGAGACTCCTGCGTTCTCTAAGGCTCATTCATCTGGCACATATTGTCCAACTATTGCGGTTAATAAATTCAAAACCCCCTGGAAGTTAGTGCCCAGTGGCCTCAAAGAATGGCACCATTTTCCAATGGATAGACTTTGGTTTCCACTTTGGGGCTGGTATGAATGAAGCTGTTATAAACATCCACATATGAGAACCTATATGAACAAAAGGTGTAGGAGTTTGAGTGAGAATGCCCCCCCATGGGTTCAAATATTTGAACGTCTGTTCCCCATTTGGTAACAGTGTTTGGGAAGGCTTAGAGGCGTGGCCTTGTTGGGAAGGTCTCCCTCCCTACCCCACCTCTCTCATTCTTGCTCTTGTTGTTCTCATGCTTTCTGCCACACGCTTGGGGGGTCACAAGGCAAGCTCTCAGTTACAGCTACAGTGTAATGCCTGCCTGTCTGCTACCACGCGCCACACCAGGATGGTCACCCTCTGAAACCATAAGGCCCAATAAACGTTTTCTTCAGAAGGCCCTGGTCTTCTGTAAGTTACATGAGTTACATTTATCACAGTGATAAAATGTCACTAAGATGGTAAGTTTTCAATTTAATTTTTCTTTTGGGTTTTTAATTTGTATTTAGTACTAGGACATGAGTTTCAAAATCATTGGGTCATCGGATAGACCTGTTTAACTTCTGAGAGAGTACAAGGCGTGTTTTCAAACCATATGTAGTAGATGTAATCCAGATGGGATGGTTTTGATAGGTGTGTCCCCTGTAGACTCACGTGTTTGAATGATTGACCCATAAAGAGTGGCACTCTTAGGAGCTGTGGCCCTGTTGACGTAGCTGTGGCCTTGGTGGAGAAGTGTATCACTATGGGAGTGGGCCTTGAGGTCTCCTGTGCTCAAGCTACACCTAGTATGGCACACAATCCCCTGCTGCCTATGGATCCAGATGTAAAACTCTCAGCTCCTTCTCCAGCACCATGTCTGCCTGCATGCTGCCATGCTTCCCGCCATGATGATAATGACAAAGCTCTGAACCTGTCAGCCAGCCCCAATGAAGTGTTTTCCTTTATAAGAGTTGCCATGCTCATGGTATCTCTCATCACAGCAATAAAAGCCAAACTAAGTTAAGCTCTAAATCTTTCCAATGCTTGTCCTGATTGATTACTTGGTTGAGTGATTGCTGGTTTTTTGGTTTGTTGATTGGTTGGTTGGCTGGCTGGCTGGCTTGTATTTTTGTAGTTGGTTGGTTGGTTGGTTGGTTGGTTGGTTGGTTGGTTGATTGGTTGGTTGGTTTGTTGATTGGTTGGTTGGCTCGCTGGCTGGCTGGCTTGTGTTTGAGTAGTTGGTTGGTTGGTTGGTTGGTTGGTTGGTTTGTTGATTGGTTGGCTGGCTGGCTGGCTTGTGTTTGGGTAGTTGGTTGGTTGGTTGGTTGGTTGGTTGGTTTGTTGATTGGTTGGTTGGCTGGTTGGCTGGCTGGCTGGCTTGTGTTTGTGTAGTTGTAACCATCTTAGTGGACACATGGTATGTGAATTTTATTTCAGTTTTAAACAGGTGTCATGGAAAAAACCAATTATTCGTTTGTACTCTTTGAGTCTCTTTCCCTCCTAAGTACAATGTCTTCACATGAAACTGTCTATTGTTTTTACCAAAATGTTTCTTGAACTCATTAAGCCTGTGAGTATACCGCGTGAGGATAGGGATTCTATTTTCCGGCACATCTGTAGTAGAACCTCATTCCCCAGCCACCGGAATCTACCGCACTCACCTGTCATGGGAGATGGTGCGTCTGTGGGGACCTGGCTGGGAGTGGCAGAGGGTCCTGAGAAATCAGAAAAGGAGAGAAGTCAGTACTCTATGGGTTAACTATGGGTTCTAAGAAAATAATGAAACATTCCTTGACGTTGGCATTACAAGCAGTTGTGAGCCAGTAGAATTCAGTGCTATGAATCAAACTTTAAGAGAAGCAGAAACTTAACTGCTGGGATATCTCTCCAGCCCCTCAACCGGAGTCTTTTTCTTGACATATAGCTCCTGTGTTCCATCCTCTCACACCATCCCCTGCAAACCACAGTCTAAGCGGAGAGACGGCTGGAGGACTCACTACTGGTTACATGAATGGTACGCATGCACAGAGGCGAGCTAGCGCAGCAGCGCTTGATCTCACGGCATTGGTTCGTCTGGATCATCAGCCTCTCCCCATTACTGGCTTCTAAAAACGTAGTCTTTACCCTACTCCGGAAAATGTATGTAGACATGTTTAGGATCTGCTCACACTGTCTACCAAGGAGGAAGTTCTCACTGTGAGTATGTCAGTAAGTTATAGAGCAAGACCATTCTATAATTCAATAATTCAGCGACTCAGCAGTCTCGTAGGATATTCATGTTTGCATATCAGGGGGGCACCCCAGGGGCTTATTGAAACTGAGTAGGTAAGGGGGTAAGACCCGAAAGAAAAACGGGGGCACCCCAGCACCCCACGCCTTGGAAGGCATCACCCCAATCACTCACAAGAAACAGTCTTGATGCAACAGCAAGAGGATTTTTATTCCAGAGGCTCTGGGGTTCACAGCCTTACCACACAGGGTAAAAGACTGTGAGCCACAAGTGCAGAATTGGGGGAGCTTTTATAGGCTTACAACAGAACCCGCCTAACACAAACCACTCCATAGCTCCTAAGCCAATCAGTTTAAATTATCCAAGCCAGCACTCTCTGAGAACCAATCAGTTTCCTATAGAAGCCAGATAAACTAGTTAGGTCATTTCCGCTTACGTGGCACCACGTACTCATTTCCTATTACGGGGCCAGGGTCATGCACCAGGTTACATACATATTTCCTGTTATGGGGCCAGGGTCACATACGTACGTACAGGGCCGGGGCGAGCCCCACATCCGCTGCAGTGACCCTGCCAACCCAGCTGCAATCGCCCTCACGTCAGCTGCTCTGCGGGACAGCGAGACAGGAAAGGACACTGGGGACCTTCCCAGCCTGCGGCTCGCAGGTGGACCCTGGAGGTGGGTGTTCCTGGGCTAACAAAGAGTGGCTAAACTTCTGCTTTTGGGGGTCATTTAAGAGTTAGGTACAGGGGATTCTTAGCCTGTAATTCTCATCTTTTCACCTGGAGGAAGTGACCAAAGGTTATGGGTGTGTGTCCTCTACAATTCTCCAGAGCACTGACGTCATTCGTGGGCTCTCCCAAACATCTTTCATAGGCTCCCATCAGCTAAACCACATTTCCCAGTCCTCAGCTGTCCCCGAATGTCGGTCGCGTCTATCTCGCCAGCAAGAATGACACGAGACAATCAGGATCCTTCCACAGACGTTTATTGCAGGGTTGATTGCAGAGGCGAAAGACCCAGAAGGAAGAAACGGTGCTGCTTAAATAGGCCTAGGCAAGACGTGTTTCTACCTGATTGGTGCACGCCACGATGCCTCATTAGCATGCTCCTGCCTCATTAGCATGCTCCAGGACTGAGCTGCAGCCCGCCAAACCTCTACTCGTGCATGCATAGTAGGGTGCGGAGTGGAGTAACAACAGCATATCGCTGATTCATCACAGGAAATGGGTGCCATCTTGTAATGGCGAACATGGCTTCCTACACCTCCCCCTTATTTGTTTTATAAGAAACCAGGCCTAGGGCTGCCGATCAACCATCAGGTTCTTGTTGGACCATCAGGGTTCCAGGCAATCCATAAGTGAACTCATGACCAACACCCTCTCACGTGCAATGAGATAGTCTCTGTGAGGTGCAAGGGCTGTGGCAAACAGCACGTCACCCATCCCGGTGCAATGTCCTTTCAAGGACTCGGGGTACAAGGGCTGACTTCTGCATGAGTAAAACTAATTCTTAAGCATGGACAGCCATGCTTCAGGGGAAGCACCATTTTCCAATGCAGCGAGTGCCTGTGTAATCACCACCTTGTTGGGTTTTTGTTGGGCACATAGCTTGCACAGCAACCATAGCAGAAACACTCCTCCACAGCATATTAGGGCACCAAAAAGACAAACTCCCGCCCACTCTTTCAGATGATTCATAGCATTGGCAATCCAGGTTCCCAATCCGGCAGCAAAGGACACATGTACTCGGGTGGAATTCACATGGACGATGGCAATCCTCAATTCTTGTAGCAGATGATCAAATTCTCTGGACCAGTTCCCTGCAAGATGACTTAGACAAGCTCTTTGACAAATTAGCAGCATGGGTAAAATTCTGATAGGGCACTGAGGTAATACATAGCCCCGTGTATCGCCATTCACACACTAACTGAGCAACCTGCCAAAGGGTTTCAACTTGTTCCTGCACCAAATCAATTCTTTGATTAAGGATCATTATGCCACCTTTTAGGTGGGCATTAACATTGGCCTGAAACTTCCTAGGTGGGAATTGCAAGACAAAAGCAGTGCCTCACAAGTCTCCACTGAGGCAGCTCTGAGCCTTTCATTTACTCAACTGTAAATTATTCTCTAATCTGAGCCTATTGGCCAAGGCCAGGCCCAACACTCACCTGTCCTGCAGGGCAGTAGCCTGCAACTGGACCCCATTGTATAAGGGTTGAATAACAAAAGGAACCTGAAATTTGAAGGTTCCCAGAAAAATTCTACTAGCTGTTTTTAGTAGTCATATCTACAATTTTTTGAAACAGTTCAAAAGGAACCTGTTTGATATCAAATAAATTCCCACTGAGATCTCCTTTTCAACCTTGGGTGGTTAAATTTTGTTTCTACCACTGTATCCAATAAAGCTTGTGAAAAAGTGGCAACAGGTCTATACTGGCCACAGCTGTTTTTAACTTACTCTTGAAATCATCTTAATTGCAAAATATGAGTGAGTTAAGAATCGTAAGCCTTAGATAAGACTCCAAACTTCAGTCAATGGTACACTGGCAGTTGTTAACCATAATTCTTTCTCTTGCAATATTAGAGCATAACTACAACTTTGGAAAGCAAAACCCAATTTTAAACAATTTATTCTCCTTAAAAATCAATGTCAAATGCATTACTTTCACATTACAAAGTTCAATTTAGAAGTATCTTTAAAGGCCTGTTTTTCCTGGGTTGGGTCATGCCAGGTGTTATCGTTTAAGATAACTCCAACCCTGAGTTACCAGTTTTAAACTATCTTTTTGTTACCAATGTAATAATTTTTAATCATGCCCAATAACTTTTAAGCCAATACTCTATAGTCAAAACATGCAAAACATATTTATACCTTTAAGACCAATCAGAACCAAAAATGAAACTACATGAATCTTATAAATTTGGACCAAACAATTGTTTTCTAGCTGTAAATCAAGAGAAAAAGCACTTTGTACCCAAAAGGAGAAATAACCATCAGCCTACTTGTCTTAGAACTTCAGCAGCTGCTGGCCCTTTTTAAAAGCAGCTTTTCTCCAGCTGTGCTTGACTCCTAGCTAATTGCAGAGCAACTTAAATCAGCCTCTGCTGTGTAAACTGACACTGGATCAAGAGATGGACTTCCAGCAAATAAAGATTTTACCATTTTTTTTCTACATAAAACATAGGGCAACAGTCACTCAAACCACAAAACAAGGACAGACACACATAGGCAAATTGGTGCACCAAAGTCAAACAATACACAGAGAGGGAAGAGCACTTGTACCAGTACTAAGAACATCTCCATTGGGGTCCATAGAGGAAACAGGACGTCTCCATGTTTCCCCTTGTCCCCAGGAGTTTTGAAATCCATTTTCCTTTTCTCATTTTTCCACTGTTCCTTTCTTCTTAACAAATCTTTTCAACTGCTTCATACTCCTTTTCAACTCTAATTTCTTTCCCTTTAACAGATCCCTTAGAGCCACAAAACTTGGATACAAAGTAGAGTTACCCATACTTTCGCTTTTCCTTTCTAGCCTCTTTACCGAGGACTTTATCGCTCCTTCCCGGAGACTTGAATTGATCCCCCTTACCTGGGACTTACCAGCTACCCTGACTGCAAAGAGTTCTGAACTGCGTTATACAAATGCAAGTCCTTCTCAGAGCAGTTTATTCAGGATTCTTTTCTTTGTCGCTTACCCCTGTCATGTGGTTCTAGATCCTTCTCAGAAGAAACTTCTGAGGGGTCTTCAGCAGGCCGTGAAATCACGAGTAGGAAGTAGCAGCAGGTGGGGCTGGAGGGATGCCTCAGCGGGTAAGACGCACCTGCCCTTCAGGAGAACCAGAGTTTAGTTTCTAAAACCCACACTGGCCATATAGCCAACTGTCACTCTGATTCTGTAAGACTTATGTAATTTTTTTAAAAAAGATTTATTTATTATATGTAAGTACAATGTTGCTGCCTAAAGATGCACCAGAAGAGGGCATCAGATCTCATTATGCATGGTTGTGAGCCACCATGTGGTTGCTGGGAGTTGAACTCAGGACCTTCAGAAGAGCTGTCAGTGCTCTTAACCACTGAGCTATCTCTCCAACCCCTGTAATTTTTTTTTTGAGACAGGGTTTCTCTGTGTAGCCCTGGCTGTCCTGGAACTCACTCTGTAGACCAGGCTGGCCTCGAACTCAGAAATCGACTTGTCTCTGCCTCCCAAGTGCTGGGATTAAAGGCATGCACCATCACTGCCCAGCGACTTATGTAATTTGAAAAATAAAACTCTAAAACCAGAAGTGGCAGCAGAAATGGATCCCTCATCCCTGACTCTTGGTACATCCATCAGATGTAATATTGGGTAATTAGAAAATGCTCAGACATCTACATATCTCTCCTGTCCCCATTCAAATATCAGAGGCTGCTACTCTCCACCCTCGTTGGAAATGGGGAGGGGGGCGGGAGAAGCAGACTGAATGGCTGGATTGTGGTGGTGTAGTTTGGTCTCTTAACCATTAGTCTTTTAACCACCTGTAATATCAGTATTTCTATTCAAGGTTACTTAGAGTTTTATTGTGTTAGATTTGTAATAATTTCTTTTTTTTAGATCAAAAAATTGTATTGGATATATTCTATATTTACAATTCATTTCCCTCTTTTTGGTTCCCCACCCCCCCAAAGGTCCCACATGCCCTTTTCCCTCCCCCTGCTCCCTCATCCACCCCTTCCCACTTCCCTGTTCTGGTATTCCCCTACACTGATGCTTTGATCATGTCCAACACCAGTGTCCATTCGTTTCTTCTTGTCGGACATCACTTGGTATGTGAATTGTGTCTTTGGTGTCCCAAGATTCTAGGCTAATATCCACTTATCAGTGACTGCATACCATGGGTATTCTTTTGAGACTGGGTCACCTCACTTAGTATGATGTTCTCCAGCTCCATCCATTTCTCTAAGAATTTCATGAATTCATTGTTTCTAATGGCTGAATAGTATTCCATTGTGTATATATACCACATTATTTGTATCCATTCCTCCGTTGAGGGACATCTGGGTTCTTTGCAGCTTCTGGCTATTATAAATAAGGCTGCTATGAACATAGTGGAGCATGTATCCTTATTGCATGCTGGTGAATCTTCTGGGTATATTCCCAGGAGTGGTATGGCTGGGTCCTCCGGAAGGACTGTATAATGTCCAGTTTTCTGAAGAACTGCCAGACTGATTTCCAGAGTGGTTGTACCATCTTGCAGTCCCACCAGCAGTGGAGGAGTGTTCCTCTTTCTCCACATCCTCGCCAACACCTGTTGTCTCCTGTGTTTTTAATCTTAGCCATTCGGACTGGTGTGAGGTAAAATCTCAGGGTTGGTTTGATTTGCATTTCTCTAATGACTAATGATGTTGAACATTTTTTAAGGTGTTTCTCAGTCATCCGAATTTCTTCAGGTGAAAAGTCTTTGTTTAGCTCTGTACCCCATTTTTGAATAGGGTTATTTGGTTTTCTGGGGTCTAACTTCTTGAGTTCTTTGTATACATTGGACATTAGCCCTCTGTTGGATGTGGGGTTGGTGAAGGTCTTTTCCCAATTTGCTGGTTGCCGATTTGTCCTTATGACAGTGTCTTTTGCCTTACAGAAACTTTGTAATTTTATGAGGTCCCATTTGTCGATTCTTGATCTTAGAGCATAATTGTAATAATTTCTTATAACAGTTATTTGCATATTTTTAAATTGACACATATAGACACACACATATACAATATATGTAGTTATTTATTTAAGTATTAAGTACAAGTAGGTGTGCTATGTAACTTGGCTACAGAGGTGGGTGAACAGCTAAGAGCACATACTGCTCTTCCAAAGGACCCAAATTCTATTCCCGACATCCACATCAGGCAGTTACAACTGCCTGTGACTCTAGCAATGATTATCTGATGCCCATGACCCACCATCCTACCTTGTTGGCTCTGCCTCATATTTATTCTCCACACTCATTTTTTTTAATCACCTCCCCACTCTTGAGTTCATGTTCATGTCTGTGGCTCTAATGGTGATGCCCATGGTTATGAACACGGACAATCCCTCTGCTGAAGGCTATATTGTTTCTAGGCCAGTGGAAGGGGTGGTAGTGGCCTTTGCCCAGCTCTGCCCCTGTGTTGGAGGCATTTCTTCCGACTGTGACACTCCTCTCCTAGAAGCCCCACCAAGATTACTATAATCATGGCACCAAGGCATATCCGGACCAGATTCCCCTTGGCATAGTTCTGGTAAGCAAAACCTAAAGGAAAGAAAGTTGATAATAGATGTTAAAAGGCTCATCTCCACACCCCACTCTATATTCATGATTTGAGATTCTATTCTCCAGCAGTTAAGATGATCATTCCTACCATCACCAACAAGAGTCAGAACAGAATGAGTCCAATACTCTATACAGTGCTGCTCTCATAGATCCCTTCCTGAATCCCAATACAATCTCCCCTCTAATACAATCAACACCTTGTTATATTATTGAGTTATACAAGAAGATAACTTGCAACACCTGGGGATCCATCCCATATGCAGCCACCAAACCAAGACACTATTGCTGATGCCAAGAAGTGCTTGCTGGCAGGAGCCTGGTATGGATGTCTACTGAGAGGCTCAGCCAGAGTCCTACCGATACAGATGGGGATGTTTGCAACCAACCATTGGACTGAGCAGGGGGACCCCAAAGGAGGGGTTATAGGAAGGACCGAAGGAGCTGAAGGGCTCTGCAACCCCATAAGAACAACAATATCAACAAACCAGATCCCCCAGAGCTCCCAGGGACTAAACCACCCACCAAAAAATACACATGAAGAGACAGACCCACGGCTCCAGCTGCATACATAGCAAAGAATGGCCTTTTCTGGCCTCAAAGGGAGGGGAGGCCCTTGGTTCTGTGAAGGCTTGATGCCCCAGCTTAGGGGAATGCTAAGGCAGTGGGGTGGAAGTGGGGGAGCACCTTGTGGAGACGGGAGGAGAGGGTGGATGGGGGAGGAAGGAGGAGGGGGAATTTTCAGAGAGGACATATTTGAAATGTAAATAAACAAAAATAACCAATAAAAACTTTTTTAAAAAATAAAGAAAATTTTAAAAAAGAAAAGAAAAGAAGACAACTGTAAGAGAGTGAGGGAGATGAGGAATGTCCTTATCTGACTATTTGGAAAATTTCAACCTTCTCCCTAACTTTTCATCTGGAGTTCTGAACTCCAGATGTTAATATTCTACTCCCCTTAATGTTTTATGCACCAGACTCCAAAATTATAGATCTATTGACTCCATGTGAAGGGGAAATCGTCTGCAGGAAGGAATGGGGTTCAGAGGAAGTAGATATGGACTGCATGACTTACCCAATGGAGGGCTTGACCCGTCTGGAGAGGCAGTGATATTCACAGGCTTTTCTAGAATTAAAAAAGGGGTCAAGCATAAACAAATGCAAATACCCCCCGCCTCCATTTCCCTCCAACTCCACTGGAGACAAACACATGCTCACATGCTTGTGAAGCAGAAGTCCGTGACATTTAAGAACACAATCCAGAGAGTCAGGCTGCCCAGATTTGACTGCCCCTTAGAGCACTTATATCAGGAAACCTCTGGCTGTGCTTGGAGCAGATGCTCTACCACAGCGCTCCATACCCAGGTGGCTCAGGGAGATAGCTAGCCTCCCAGGAGTGCAAACAGGCCTGTGAGTGCAGGGCAGGTAGGACCACCACTGCTGCACAGAGGAAACCGCCCGCCTGGAACTCTCAGGACACAGGAACCGAGGAGCTGCATGGGACAGGAGACTTCCGATTTCTATTTGTGACCAGAGCTGATCCTGGGCCACAGAGCTATGTCTGTGGCAAACACACACACACACACACACACACACACACACACACACACAAATACTTCCAGGAGTGAGCTTGACTCCCAAGGAGTGCCTACACACCCGGGAGCACAGTTAAAAAAAAACCACTTCACTTCAAAATCCTGGCCCAAGGCAGACAAACTCAGAGCCATCAGGACAAAGGAACCAAGGAACAGCTGAGGACAGGATCCTTCTGGTTTCTGTCTGTACCACAGAGCTGACCCTGTACCACAGCTATCCATATCTAAAGTCCTTCCTGAGAACTGGTCTCCCGGGACTATGGACGCAGAGGCTTGCAGGAAGGACAAACCACAGTCAGAGAAAGCAAGACCAGCTTACACCAGAGATAACCAGATGGTGAAAGGCAAGCACAAGAACATAAGCAACAGAAACAAAGGCTACTTGTTATCATCAGAACCCAGTTCTCCCACCACAGCAAGTCTTGGTTACCCCAAACACACCAGAAAAGCAAGACACTTATTTAAAATCACATCTCATGGTGATGATAGAGGACTTTAAGAAAAATAAATAACTCTCTTAAAGAAATGCAAGAGCACACAGATAAACAGGTAAAAGACCTTAAACAGGAAACACAAAAATCCCTTAAAAAATTACAGGAAAAAACAACCAAACAGGTTGAGAAGCTGAACAAAAAGCATCTATGTCAGGAGACATAGATGCAAGCATCACCACAGAATACAAGAGGTGGAAGAGAGAATCTGAGGTGCAGAACATACCATAGAAAACATTGACACAACAGTCAAAGAAAATGCAAAAAGCTCCTGACCCAAAATATCTAGGAAATCCAGGACAAAATGAGAAGACCAAACCTAAGGATAAGAGGTATAGAAGAGAGTGAAGATTTACAAATTAAAGAGCCAGTAAATGTCTTTAACAAAATTATAGAAGAAATATTCCCTAACCTAAAGAAGAGATGCCTATGAACATACAAAAAAGCCTACAGAACTCCAAACAGACTGGTCCAGAGCAAAAATTCCTCCTGTTACTTAATAATCAAAGCACCAAATGCACTAAAACAAAAAAAGCAGTAAGGGAAAAAGGTCAAGTAACATATAAAGGGAAACCTATCAGAATTACACCAGACTTCTCACCAGAGACCATGAAAGCTAGAAGACCCTGAGCAGATCTCATACAGACCCTAAGAGAACACAAATACAAGCCCAGACTACTATAGCCCAGAAAACTCTCAATTACCATAGATGGAGAAACCAAGATATTCCGTGATCAAAGCAAATTTACACAGTAGTTTTCCACAAACCCAGCCCTATAGATGAAAAACACCAACACAAGGAGGGAAACCATACCCTTGAAAAAGCAAGAAAGTAATATTCCTTCAACAAACCCAAAAGAAGACTACCACACAAACATAAAAATAACATTAAAAATAACAGGAAGCGGCAGACTAGCAGCCGGGACCAGCTCTCCGAGCGGACTAGCAGCGAGGGGCCACCGGGCCGCCTCGGGGCACAGCTCGGCACTCTAGCAGCTGGAGTCAGGGGCCTGGACTCAGAGCGAGCATAGTCCAGCTCAGACAACGCAGCCAGAAAGGAGCAGCAGATCCGGGTACGAGCAGCTCAGCCAAGGACACGCGGTGCTGTCAGCAGGGGCAGCCATCTTGCCCCAGACCCCCGCGCGCAAACAGCGGGCACACTGGACGCAGTGAGCGGCTGGAATCAGGTGCGTGGCCAGAGTTATAGCTTAGCTTAGCTCTGCAGGAGATCTGGGCACAGAAAGCTCAGCTGCGGGTGCAGACTAGCAGCCGGGACCAGCTCTCCGAGCGGACTAGCAGCGAGGGGCCACCGGGCCGCCTCGGGGCACAGCTCGGCACTCTAGCAGCTGGAGTCAGGGACCTGGACTCAGAGCGAGCATAGTCCAGCACAGACAAGCTGCCAGAAGGGATCTGTCTCCTGGGGACAGGCGTGCTGTGCTTTCAGCAGGGCGCCATCTACAATAAGACCAACTAACGCCAGAGATAAAGAGATGGCAAAAGGCAAACGTAGGAACGTTATTAACAGAAATCAAGGCAATATGGCACCATCCGAACCCAATTCGCCAACCACAGCAAGTCCAGGATACCCCAGCACACCAGAAAAACAAGAGTTAGATATAAAAGCACAGGTCATGATGCTCCTAGAGGAACACAAAAAAGACATAAACAAATCTCTTAAAGAAATGCAGGGGAACATCAATAGAGTAGAAGCTCTTACAATCCAAACACAAAAAACACTTAAAGAACTCCAGGAGAATATGGGCCATCAGACAGAAACCAATAAAGAGGAAGTGAGAAAATCAGTTAAAGAAATGCAGGAGAACTTGAAACAACAGGCAGAAGTCATGAAAGAGGGAGCACAAAAATATATTAAAGAATTACATGAAAACACAAACAAACAAATGATGGAACTGAGCAAAACCATCCAAGATCTGAACACAGAGGTAGAAACAACTAAGAAATCACAAAAGGAGGCAACCTTGGAGATAGAAAACCTTGGGAAGAAAACAGGGGTCGTAGATGCAAACATAAACAACAGAATACAAGAGATAGAAATAAGAATCTCCGATGCTGAAGATAACATAGTAACCATTGACTCCACAGTCAAAGAAAACGCAAAATCCAAAAGGCTTGTAACCCAAAACATCCAGGAAATCCAGGACACAATGAGAAGACCAAACCTAAGGATTATAGGGATAGATGAGAGTGAAGATCTACAACTTAAAGGGCCAGCAAATATCTTTAACAAAATTATGGAAGAAAACTTTCCTAACTTAAAGAGAGAGATGCCCATGAATGTACAAGAAGCCTACAGAACTCCAAACAGACTGGACCAGAACAGAAACACCTCCCGTCACATAATAATCAAAACCCCAAATGTACTAAACAAAGAAAGAATATTAAAGGCAGTAAGAGAAAAGGGCCAAGTAACATATAAAGGAAGACCTATCAGAATCACACCAGACTTCTCTCCAGAAACCATGAAAGCTAGAAGATCCTGGGCAGACCTCATGCAGACCCTAAGAGAAAACAAATGTCAGCCAAGACTACTATACCCAGCAAAACTCTCAATCAACATAGATGGAGAAATCAAAATATTCCATGACAGGACCAAATTTACACAATATCTTTCCACTAACCCAGCTCTACAAAGGATAATAGGAGGAAAACTCCAACACAAGGAAGGAAATGGCACCCAAGAAAAAGCAAGACAGTAAACTTCTTCCATCAAACTCAAAGGAAGATAACTACTCAAAAACAAAAATAACATCAAAAATGTCAGGAAGTAATAATCTCTATTCCTTAATATCTCTTAACATCAATGGACTCAACTCCCCAATAAAAAGACATACACTAACAGACTGGATACGGAAACAGGACCCTACATTTTGCTGCTTACAGGAAACACACCTCAGAGTCAAAGACAAACACTACCTTAGAGTAAAAGGATGGAAGACAATTTTGCAAGCAAATGGCCACAGGAAGCAAGCTGGTGTAGCCATTTTAATATCAGATAAAATTGACTTTCAACCCAATGTCATCAAAAGAGACACAGAAGGTCACTTCCTGCTAGTCAAAGGAAGAATCCACCAAGAGGAACTCACAATTCTAAACATCTACGCTCCAAATGTAAGGGCACCCTCATTTGTAAAAGAAACCTTACTAAAGCTCAAAGCACACATTGCACCTAACACAATGATTGTGGGGGACCTCAATACTCCACTATCTACAGTGGACCGACCAGGAAAACAGAAACTAAACAGAGACACAGAGAAACTCATCGAAACTTTGGAGCAATTGGATTTGACAGATATATATAGAACATTTCACCCTAAAGCAAAAGACTATACCTTTTTCTCAGCCCCTCATGGTACCTTCTCCAAAATCGACCATATAATTGGACACAAGACAGATCTCAACAAATATAAAAAGATCGAACTAATCCCATGCCTCTTATCAGATCACCATGGAGTAAGAGTGTTCTTCAATAGCAACAAAAACAACAGAAAATCCCCATACGCTTGGAGGCTGAACAATATTCTACTCAATGATACCTTAGTCCAGGAAGAAATAAAGAAAGAAATCAAAGAATTCTTAGAACTTAATGAAAATGAAGGCACAACATACCCAAATCTATGGGACACAATGAAAGCAGTGCTTAGAGGAAAACTCATAGCCCTGAGTGTCTCCAAAAAGAAACAGGAGAGAGCATATACCAGCAACTTAATGGCGCACTTGAAAGCTCTGGAACAAAAAGAAGCAATTTCACCCAGGAGGAGTAGAAGACAGGAAATCATCAAACTCAGGGCTGAAATCAATCAAGTTGAAACAAAGAGAACCATACAAAGAATCAACAAAACCAGGAGCTGGTTCTTTGAGAAGATCAACAAGATAGATAAACCCCTAGCCAGACTTACTAAAGGGCACAGAGACAGTATTCAAATTAACAAAATTAGAAATGAAAAGGGAGATATAACAACAGAAACTGAGGAAATTCAAAAAATCATCAGATCCTACTACAAAAACCTATACTCAACACAACTGGAGAATCTGGAGGAAATGGATAATTTCCTCGACAGTTACCAAATACCAAAATTAAACCAGGATCAAATAGATCGTCTAAACAGACCCATAACCCCCAAAGAAATAGAAGGGGTCATAGACAGTCTTCCAACCAAAAAGAGCACAGGACCAGATGGTTTTAGTGCAGAATTCTATCAGACCTTCAAAGAAGTCCTGATACCGATACTCTTCAAATTATTCCACAAAATAGAAACAGAAGGAACACTACCCAACTCATTCTATGAAGCCACAATTACCCTAATACCAAAACCACACAAAGATCCAACTAAGAAAGAGAACTACAGGCCAATTTCTCTTATGAATATCGATGCAAAAATACTAAACAAAATACTTGCCAACCGAATCCAAGAACACATCAAAACGATCATTCACCATGATCAAGTTGGCTTCATCCCAGGGATGCAGGGATGGTTCAATATACGGAAATCCATCAACGTAATCCACTACATAAACAAACTCAAAGAAAAAAACCACATGGTCATCTCATTGGATGCTGAAAAAGCATTTGACAAAATTCAGCATCCTTTCATGCTAAAGGTCCTAGAAAGAACAGAAATTCAAGGCCCATATCTAAACATAGTAAAAGCAATATACAGCAGACCAGTAGCCAACATCAAGGTAAACGGAGAAAAACTCGAAGCAATCCCTCTAAAATCAGGGACTAGACAAGGCTGTCCCCTCTCGCCATATCTCTTCAATATAGTACTTGAGGTACTAGCTAGAGCAATTCGACAACAGAGGGAAGTCAAAGGGATACAAATCGGAAAGGAAGAAGTCAAACTATCACTATTTGCAGATGATATGATAATTTACTTAAGTGACCCAAAAACCTCCACCAGAGAACTCCTGCAACTGATAAACAACTTCAGCAAAGTGGCTGGCTATAAAATCAACTCAAGTAAATCAGTAGCCTTCCTATATGCGAAGGATAAGCAGGCCGAGAAAGAAATTAGGGAAATGACACCCTTCACAATAGCCACAAATGATATAAAGTATCTTGGAGTGACGCTAACCAAACATGTGAAAGATTTATATGACAAAAACTTCAGGTCTCTGAAGAGGGAAATTGAAGAAGACATCAGAAAATGGGAAAATCTTCCATGCTCGTGGGTTGGCAGGACTAATATAGTCAAAATGGCAATCTTGCCCAAAGCAATATACAGATTCAATGCAATTCCCATCAAAATCCCAACTCAGTTCTTCATAGAGCTAGAAAGAGCAATTCTCAAATTCATCTGGAATAACAAAAAACCCAGGATAGCTAAAACTATCATCAACAGCAAAAGAACTTCTGGGGGAATCAATATCCCGGACCTCAAGCAATATTACAGAGCAGTGGTATTAAAAACTGCATGGTATTGGTTCAGTGACAGGGAAGCAGATCAATGGAATAGGATCGAAGACCCAGAATTGAACCCACACATCTATGGCCAATTGATCTTCGACAAAGGAGCTGAAAACTTCCAGTGGAAAAAAGATAGCCTTTTCAACAGATGGTGCTGGCTCAACTGGAGGTCAACATGCAGAAGAATGAGAATTGATCCACTCTTATCTCCTTGCACTAAGCTCAACTCCAAGTGGATCAAAGACCTCCACATAAAACCAGACACACTAAAACTAATAGAAAAGAAACTGGGGAAGACCCTTGAGGACATTGGCTCAGGGGAAAAATTCCTGAACAGAACACCAATTGCTTATGCTCTAAGAGCAAGAATAGACAAATGGGACCTCATAAAACTACAAAGTTTCTGTAAGGCAAAAGACACTGTCAAAAGGATAAATCAACAACCAACAAATTGGGAAAAAATCTTCACCAACCCCACATCCGACAGAGGGCTAATCTCCAATGTATACAAAGAACTCAAGAGGTTAGACCCCAGAAAACCAAATAACCCTATCCAAAAATGGGGTACAGAGCTAAACAGAGTCTTTTCACCTGAAGAAATTCGGATGGCTGAGAAACACCTTAAAAAATGTTCAACATCACTAGTTATTAGGGAAATGCAAATTAAAACAACCCCGAGATTTCACCTCACACCAGTCAGAATGGCTAAGATTAAAAACTCAGAAGACATCAGGTGTTGGCGAGGATGTGGAGAAAGAGGAACACTCCTCCACTGCTGGTGGGAATGCAAGCTGGTACAACCACTCTGGAAATCAGTATGGCGGTTCCTCAGAAAACTGGACGTGATACTTCCGGAGGACCCAGCCATACCACTCTTGGGAATATACCCAGAAGATTCACCAGCATGCAATAAGGATACATGCTCCACTATGTTCATAGCAGCTTTATATATAATAGCCAGAAGCTGGAAAGAACCCAGATGTCCCTCAACAGAGGAATGGATACAAAGAATGTGGTATATATACACAATGGAGTACTATACAGCCATTAGAAACAATGAATTCATGAAATTCTTAGAGAAATGGATGGAGCTGGAGAATGTCATACTAAGTGAGGTGAACCAGTCTCAAAAGAATACCCATGGTATACAGTCACTGATAAGTGGATATTAGCCTAGAAGCTTGGAACACCAAAGACACAAATCACATATCAAGTGATGTCTCACAAGAAGAAAGGAGTGGACACTGGTGCTAGAATGGACCAAAACATCATTGGGGGAGAGTACAAGAACAGTAAAGTGGGAGGGGGTAGATGCGGGAGAAGGGGGAGGGAAAAGGACATGTGGGACCTTTGGGGGTGGGGAACCAGAAAAAGGGAAATGAATTGTAAATATAGAATATATACAATAAAAAAAAATCAAAAAAAATAACAGGAAGCACTGGGCAGTGGTAGTGCATGCCTTTAATCACAGCACTTGGGAGGCAGAGGAAAGCGGATTTCTGAGTTCGAGGCCAGCCTTGTCTACAGAGTGAGTTCCACGACAGCCAGAGCTACACAGAGAAGCCCTGTCTCAAAAAAAATGAATACATAAATAAGTAAATACGTATATAAATAAATATGTAAATGTGTAAATACATAAATACTTAAATGCACAAATGCACAAATGCATGAATGCATAAATACATAAGTGCATAAATACATAAATACATAAATGCGTAAATGCATAAATGTATAAATACATAAATACATAAAAGCATAAAAAATAAATACGTAAAGACATGAATATGTAAATGCATAAATACATAAATGCATAAATGCATAGATGCATAGATACATAAATACATAAATGCATAAATACATAAATGCATAAATGCATAAATGCATAAATACATAAATGCATAAATGCATAAATGCATAAATACATAAATGCATAAATACATAAATGCATAAATACATAAATGCATAAATGCATAAATACATAAAAACATAAATACATAAATGCATGAATACATGAATACATAAATACATAAGTACATAAATACATAAAAACAAATGCATAAATACATAAATGCATAAATACATAAATACATAAATACATAAATAACAGGAAGCAACACTCACTATTCCTTAATATCTCTTGGGGTTTTTTTTGTTTTTTGTTTGTTTGGTTGGTTTGGGTTTTTTTTTTTTTTGGATTTGTTTTTTTTGAGTCGGGGTTTTCTGTATAGCCTTGGCTGTCCTAGAACTCACTCTGTAGACCAGGCTGGCCTCGAACTCAGAAATCTGCCTGCCTCTGCCTCCCAGAGTGCTGGGATTACAGGCGTGCACCACCACTGCCCGGCTCCTTAATATCTCTTAACATCAATGGATTCAGTTCCCCCAATACAAAGACTGGATACATAAACAGGACCCACCATTTTGCTGCATGCAGGAAACACACCTAAGTGTCAAAGACAAATACTACCTCAGAGTAAAGGGCTGGAAAACAATATTCCAAGCAAAAGGTCCCAAGAAACAAGCTAGAATAGCCATTGTAAAATGAGATGGAGTAGCCAACTAAATTTTGGTTGAAAATTGACTTTCACCAGGCAGTGGTGGCGCACTCCTTCAATCCCAGCACTTGGGAAGCAGAGGCAGGTGGATTTCCAAGTTCGAGGCCAGCCTGGTCTACAGAGTGAGTTCCAGGACAGCCAGAGGTACACAGAGAAACCCTGTGGGGAGGGGGAAACAAACAAACCAAAAACCAAAAAAAGGAAAGAAAGAAAGAAAGAAAGAAAGAAAGAAAGAAAGACAGAAAGACAGAAAGAAAGAAAGAAAGAAAGAAAGAAAGAAAAGAAAAGACGAAAGAAAAAAAAAGAAAATTGACTTTCAAGCAAAAGTTATCAAAAACGATAAGGACACTTCATACACATCATCAACAACAACAAAAAAAATCTACCAAGAACTCTCGATTCTGAACATCTATGTTCCAAATGCAAGGACACCCACATTCATAAAACAAACATTACTAAAAGTAAGAGCACACATTGCATATACAGCAATAATTGTGGGGCACTTTAACACTGCACTCTCGTCAATGGAAAGATCAGGGAAACAGAAGCTAAACAGAGACACAGTGAAACTAACAGAACTTAAATGGATTTAATGGATATCTATGCAACATTTCATCCTAAATCAGAAGAACATAACATCTTCTCAGCACCTCATGGTATGTTCTCCAAAATTGGCCATAAAAACAGACCTCAACAAATATAACACAACTGAAATAATCCCATGCCTCCTATCAGATCACTACGGATTAAGGCTGGTCTTCAACAGCAACAAAAACAACAAAAAGCCTCCATGCACATGGAATCTGAATGATATTCTACCCAATGATAACTTGGTCAAGCAAGAAGTACACAAAGAAATTAAAGACATTTTAGAATTTAATGAGCCGGGCGTGGTGGCACACGCCTGTAATCCCAGCACTTGGGAGGCAGAGGCAGGCGGATTTCTGAGTTCGAGGCCAGCCTGGTCTACAGAGTGAGTTGCATGACAGCCGGGACTACACAGAGAAACCCTATCTCGAAAAACCAAAAAAAGAAAAAAAAAAGAATTTAATGAAAATGAAGGCACAACATACCCAAACTTATGAGAAACAATTAAAGCAGTGCTAAGATGAAAACTCATAGCTCTGAGTGCCTCCAAAAAGAAACTGACTACAGAGCATACACTAGCAGTTTAACAGCACACCTGAAAGTTCTAGAATAAAAAGAAGCACATACACCCAAGAGGAGTAGACTGCAGGAAATAATCAAACCCAGGGATGAAGTCAATTAAGTATAAAACAAAAGAACTATATAAAGAATCAACAAAACCAGGAGCTGGTTCTTTGAGAAAATCAACAACATAGATAACCCCTTAGTCAGACTAACCAGGGGGTACATAGACAGTATCCCAATTAACAAAATCAGAAGCAAAAAGGGAGACATAACAACAAAAACTGAAGAAATTCAAAACATCCTCAAATCATACTACAAAAGCAGTCAATACAACTGGAAAATCTGGATGAAATGGACAATTTTCTAGGTAGATACCAAATACCAAAGTTAAATCAGTATGCGATAAACCATCTAAACAGTCCCAAAACTCCAAAATAGATAAAAAGCAGCCATTAAAAGTTCCCCAATGAATGTAAGCTCAGGACCAGATAGTTTTAGAGCAAAATTCTATCAGACCTTCAAAGAAGACCTAATACCAATACTCTTCAAGCTATTCCACAAAATAGAAACAGAAGGGACACTGCCCAACTCATTCTACAAAGCCACAATTATGCTGATTCCAAAACCACACAAAGATCCAACAAAGAAAGAGTACTACAGGCCAATTTCCCTTATGAATATCAATGCAAAAAATACTCAATAAAATTCTTCCAACGGAATCCAAGAACACATCAAAATGATCATTCACCACAATCAAGTAGGCTTCATCCCAGGGATGCAGGAATTGTTCAATATATGGAAAACCAGCAATGTAATCTACTATATAAACAAACTGAAAGAAAAAAACCACATGATCATTTGATTAGATGCTGAAAATGCATTTGACAAAATTTAGTATCCCTTCATGTTAAAAGTCTTGGAAAAATCAGGTATTCAAGGCCCGCACCTAAACATACTAAAGGCAATATACATCAAACCAGTAGTCAACATCAAGTTAAATGGAGAGAAACTTGAAGCAATCCCACTAAAAACAGGGACTAGACAAGACTTCCCCCCTCCCACTATCTATTCAATATAGTACTTGATGTTCAAGCTAGAGCAATTAGACAACAAAAGGAGGTCAAAGGGATACAAATTGGAAAGGAAGAAGTCAAACTACCACTATTTGCAGATGATATGATAGTATACTTAAGTGGCTCAAAAACTCCACCAGAGAACTTCTACAGCTGATAAATTACTTCAGCAAAATTGATGGATATAAAATTTATTCAAACAAATCAGTAACCTTCCTATACTCAAAGGATAAACAGGCTGAGAAAGTTATTATGGAAGTAACACC
Organism: Apodemus agrarius; assembly: GCA_964023405.1. Lineage (NCBI taxonomy): Eukaryota > Metazoa > Chordata > Mammalia > Rodentia > Muridae > Apodemus > Apodemus agrarius. Next base: position 11,482,433 of record OZ030005.1, read on the forward strand.
CTTCACAATAGACACAAACAACATAAAGTTTCATGCTGTGACTCTAACCAAACAAGTGAAAGATCTGTATGACAAGAATTTCAAGTCTCTAAAGAAAGAAATCAAAGAAGATCTCAGAAGATGGAAAGATCTCCCATGCTCATGGATTGGCAGGGTTAATATACTAAAAATGGCCCCATAGAGTTAGAAAGAGCAATTTGCAAATTCATTTGCAATAACAAAGACACCAGGATAGCAAAACCTATTCTCAACAATAAAAGAACTTCTGGGGGAAATTAGCATTCCAGACCTCAGGCTGTACTACAGAGCAATAATGATTAAAACTGCATAGTATTGGCACAGTGACAGGCAAGTAGATCAATGGAATAGAATTGAAGACTCAGAAATGAACCCACACACCTATGGTCACTTGATCTTTGTCAAAGGAGCTAAAACTATGCAGTGGGAAAAAAAAGACAGCATTTTCAAGAAATGGTGCTGGTCAACTGGCAGTCAACATGTAGAAGGATGCAAATTGATCCATTCTTATTTCGCTGTACAAAGCTCAAGTCCAAGTGGATCAAGACCTCCACATAAAACCAGAAACACTGAAGCTAATAGAAAAGAAACTGGGGAAGAGCCTTGAGCACATGGGCTCATGTGAAAATTTCCTTAACAGAACACCAATAGTGAATAATAATAAAAAAGAACACACCAATAGCTTATGCTCTAAGATCAAGAATTGACAAATGGGACCTCATAAAATTACAAAGTTTCTGTAAGACAAAGGATACTGTCAAGAGAACAATACATCAAGAAATTGGGAAAAGATCTTTAAACAATTACATCTGATAAAGGACTAATATCCAATATATGCAAAGAACTCAAGAAGTTAGACTCCAAATAACCCTATTTAAAAATGTTAGTACAGAGTTAAACAAAGAAGTCTCAACGGAGGAATACCAAATTGCTGAGAAGCACCTAAAAAAATGTTCAGCATCCTTAGTCATCAAGGAAATGCAAATCAAAAGAACCCTGAGATTCCACCTCATACCAGTGAGAATGGCTAAAATCAAAAACTCAGGTGACAGCAGGTGCTGGCAAGGATGTAGAGAAAGAGGAACACTCCTCCACTGCTGGTGGGATTGCAAGCTGGTACAACCACTCTGGGATCAGTTTGGGGGTTCCTCAGAATACTGGACATAGTACTACAGGAGGATACAGCTATACCTCTCCTCGGCATATACCCAGAAGATTCTCTAACAGGTAATAAGGACACATGCTCCACCATGTTCATAGCAGCCTTATGTATAATAGCCAGAAGCTGGAAAGAACCCAGATGTCCCTCAACAGAGGAATGGATACAGAAAATGTGGTATTGCCAGGTAGTGGTGGTGGTGGTGCACACCCGGCTTAAAAACTTTTTTTAAATAAATAAGAATCTTATAAAATCACCTTTTGGCTATGTATAAATAATATAAGTGGAGCCAGGAGTGCTAGTGCCCATTTTTACCCCCAGCAATTGGAAAGCAGTGTCCAGTGAATATTTCTGACTCTGGGGCAGAGTTACACAGTGGGGACCTGCCGTAAAAAAAAAACGAATACTATAAATAGGGACCAGAAGGATAACTCAGTTTGTAAATCGCTTGACTCTCATGCATCAAGCCCTAAGTTTGATCCCCAGCACAACATAAGCTGAGTATGGTGGCAAATGCCTGTAGTTCCGGTACATAAGAGGTACAAACGGAGCAACAGTTCAAGACCATCCTCTGCCATGTAATGGATGTGAGGCCAGCCAAGGCTACGTGAAATGATGACTCAGTGAACAATGACTATGGATAGACTTTGCTGATAGGAAAGAGAAGCCCAACCTTGTGCCCCTTTTATACTGAGCTTGAAATGTCTACTTACTCACCCGTTGTAGATAATTTTTGTGTGGGTAGGATGGAAGGTCTCCCGGAGGCCCCTAAGAGTGTCAAACAGGAATGTCACAAGGAAGTAGAATAATGACAGTTCATTGCAAGGGCCCCTGCTCTCCAGACCCCTTCTGAGACTCCTGCGTTCTCTAAGGCTCATTCATCTGGCACATATTGTCCAACTATTGCGGTTAATAAATTCAAAACCCCCTGCAAGTTGCAAGTTAAGTGCCCAGTGGCCTCAAAGAATGGCACCATTTTCCAACGGGTAGACGTTGGTTTCCACTTTGGGGCCGGTGTGAATGAAGCTGTTATAAACATCCACATATGAGAACCTATATGAACAAAAGGTGTAGGAGTTTGAGTGAGAATGCCCCCCCATGGGTTCAAATATTTGAACGTCTGTTCCCCATTTGGTAACAGTGTTTGGGAAGGCTTAGAGGCGTGGCCTTGTTGGGAAGGTCTCCCTCCCTACCCCACCTCTCTCATTCTTGCTCTTGTTGTTCTCATGCTTTCTGCCACACGCTTGGGGGGTCACAAGGCAAGCTCTCAGTTACAGCTACAGTGTAATGCCCGCCTGTCTGCTACCACGCGCCACACCAGGATGGTCACCCTCTGAAAGCGTAAGGCCCAGTAAACGTTTTCTTCAGAAGGCACTGGTCTTCTGTAAGTTACATGAGTTACATTTATCACAGCGATAAAATGTCGCTAAGATGGTAAGTTTTCAATTTAATTTTTCTTTTGGGTTTTTAATTTGTATTTAGTACTAGCACATGAGTTTCAAAATCATTGGGTCATCGGATAACCCTGTTTAACTTCTGAGAGAGTACAAGGCGTGTTTTCAAACCATATGTAGTAGATGTAATCCAGATGGGATGGTTTTGATAGGTGTGTCCCCTGTAGACTCATGTGTTTGAATGATTGACCCATAAAGAATGTCACTCTTAGGAGCTGTGGCCCTGTTGAAGTAGCTGTGGCCTTGGTGGAGAAAGGGTATCATTATGGGAGTGGGCCTTGAGGTCTCCTGTGCTCAAGCTACACCTAGTATGGCACACAATCCCCTGCTGCCTATGGATCCAGGAGCTCTCAGCTCCTTCTCCAGCACCATGTCTGCCTGCATGCTGCCATGTTTCCCGCCATGACAATAATGACAAACCTCTGAACCTGTAAGCCAGCCCCAATGAAGTGTTTTCCTTTATAAGAGTTGCCATGCTCAGGGTATCTCTCATCACAGCAATAAAAGCCAAACTAAGTTAAGCTCTAAATCTTTCCAATGCTTGTCCTGATTGATTACTTGGTTGAGTGATTGCTGGTTTATTGGTTTGTTGAGTGGTTGGTTGGCTGGCTGGCTGGCTTGTATTTGTGTAGTTGGTTGGTTGGTTGGTTGGTTGGTTGGTTGGTTGGTTGGTTGGTTGGTTTGTTGATTGGTTGGTTGGCTGGCTGGCTGGCTGGCTTGTGTTTGGGTAGTTGGTTGGTTGGTTGGTTGGTTGGTTGGTTGGTTGGTTGGTTGGTTTGTTGATTGGTTGGCTGGCTGGCTGGCTTGTGTTTGGGTGGTTGGTTGGTTGGTTGGTTGGTTGGTTGGTTGGTTGGTTAGTTGGTTGGTTGGTTGGTTTGTTGATTGGTTGGTTGGCTGGTTGGCTGGCTGGCTGGCTTGTGTTTGTGTAGTTGTAACCATCTTAGTGGACACATGGTATGTGAATTTTATTTCAGTTTTAAACAGGTGTCATGGAAAAAAACAATTATTTGTTTGTACTTTTTGAGTCTCTTTCCCTCCTAAGTACAATGTCTTCACATGAAACTGTATTGTTTTCACCAAAATGTTTCTTGAACTCATTAAGCCTGTGAGTATACCGCGTGAGGATAGGGATTCTATTTCCCAGCACATCTGTAGTAGAACCTCATTCCCCAGCCACCAGAATCTACCGCACTCACCTGTCGTGGGAGATGGTGCATCTGTGGGGACCTGGCTGGGAGTGGCAGAGGGTCCTGAGAAATCAGAAAAGGAGAGAAGTCAGTACTCTATGGGTTAACTATGGGTTCTAAGAAAATAATGAAACATTCCTCTGACTTGATGTTCTCACAGAGCAAGTGCATGTGAAGGGGCTTCCACTGCTGACTGGCTGGAACTGCTGCTTTGTGTGCTCTACCACTGCTCTTCCACCGTCGTCTCCCCTGGACTCTTGTCTCCAAGATCCTGACTTGTCATTCTTCACTTTCCTGGTGTTTGTCCCCAGGAATTAGATGTGGAGATGAGAACCATGGGAAAAATTTTGGAAATGCATCAGGAATCACAGATGCGAGAAAGTATGCAATGGGAGGAGAGATAAAGACTTAGAAACCGGGCGGTAGTGGCACACGCCTGTAATCCCAGCACTTGGGAGGCAGAGGCAGGCGGATTTCTGAGTTCGAGGCCAGCCTGGTCTACGGAGTGAGTTCCAGGACAGCCAGGGCTACACAGAGAAACCCTGTCTCAGAAAAAAAAAAAACCAAAGACTTAGAACAGTATACAGTATTTCAAGTTTTAGAGTGGAAGAGTATATGAGAGTCCTTTTTATTATTTATTATTATATGATAACATATAATTATATCTATTATATTGTATATTATATATTTTATTTATTATTTATTAAATAAATAGACTTTATTGATTCATTTTTTTGGTACTTGGAATTGAACCTGGGTGCCTCGTGCTGAGTACGTGCCCTAACCACTGAAATACATTTTATTTGTTATCCTGAATCATTCTTATAATCCACAACATTTCAGGCTTTCTGTTTTTAAATATTGTTTTCTAGTTTCTATTCTCTAGGAAAATCAAAATTGACAAGTCAGAAAGTAGGTTGAAGATGGAACCTAGCTGGGATAGGGCTTGCTTAGTATACACAGAGCCCTGGGCTCCGTACAAAGACTTCCCCTTTCCTAGTTCCCCCATCACCATGTGTCCCATAAGTCCTCGCTCTGCCCACCACGCATTCCCCAATCACCTCCCAACCCTTTCTCTGTTCTGGTACACTCCTGCAAAACTGGAACCAGTCTTTTCTGGACCAGTGTCCTCTCATTCCATCTTCTTGGGAATCTTTTGATTTGCTAATTGTGCCTTGAGTATTCAGAGCTTCTGGGCTCATTAATATTCACTTATCAGTGATTGCATTTCATGTGTATTCTTTTGTGATTGGGTTAACTCACTTAGGATGATATTTTCCAGATTCAACCATTTGCCTTCAAATTGCATGAATTCATTATTTTTAATTACTGAGTAGTATTCCATTGTATAAATATACCACATTTTCTGTATCCATTCCTCCTTTGAGGGACATCTGGGCTACTTCCAGCTTCTGGCTATTATAAATAAGGCTGCTATGAACATAGTGGAGCATGTGTCTTTATTGCATGCAGGGGAATCCTCTGGGTATATGCCCAGGAGTGGTATGACAGGGTCCTTTATAAGTATCATGCCCAATTTTCTGAGGAAACGCCAGACTGATTTCCAGAGCGGTTGTACCATCTTGCAATCCCACCAACAGTGGAGGAGTGTTCCTCTTTCTCCACATCCTCTCCAGCACATGTTGTCTCTTAGCCATTCTGAATGGTGTGAGGTGGAATCTCAGGGTTGTTTTGATTTGCATTTCCCTGATGACTAATGATGTTGAATATCTCTTAAGGTGCTTCGCAGCCATCCGAATTTCTTCTGGTGAAAATTCCTTGTTTAGCTCTGTACCCCATTTTTAATAGGGTTATTTGGTTCTTTGGGGTCTAATTTCTTGAGTTCTTTGTATATATTGGATATTAGCCTTCTGTCTGGTGTGGGGTTGGTGAAGATCTTTTCTGAATTTGTTGGTTGGAGTTTTGTCCTTCTGACAGTGTCCTTTGCCTTACAGAAACTTTGTAATTTTATGAGGTCCCATTTGTCAATTCTTGTTCTCAGAGCATAAGCTACTGGTGTTCTGTTCAGGAACTTTCTCCCTGTGCCTATGTCCTCCAAGGTCTTCCCCAGTTTCTTTTCTATTAGTTTCGGTGTCTGGCTTTATGTGGAAGTTCTTGATCCACTTGGAGTTGATCTTAGTACAAGGAGATAAGAGTGGGTCAATTCACATTCTTCTGCATGTTGACCTCCAGTTGAACCAGCACCATTTGTTGAAAAGGCTATCTTTTTCCCACTGGATAGTTGTTAGCTCCTTTATCAAAGATCAAGTGACCATAACTCTGTGGGTTCACTTCTGGGTCTTCAATTCTCTTCCATTGATCTACTTGCCTGTTGTTGTACCAATACCATGCAGTTTTTAACACAGTTGCTCTATAGTACTGCTTGAGGTCAGCGATATTGATTCCCCCAGAAGTCCTTTTATTGTTGAGAATAGTTTTAGCTATCCTGGGTTTTTTGTTACTCCAGATGAATTTATGAATTTCTCTTCCTAGATCTATAAAGAATTGATTTGGGATTTTGATGGGGATTGCATTGAATCTGAAGATTACTTTTGGCAAGATGGCCATTTTTTACTATATTGATCCTGCCAATCCAAGAGCAAGAAATATTTTTCTATCTTCTGAGGTCTTCTTCGATTTCTTTCTTCAAGGACTTGAAGTTCTTGTCATATAGATCTTTCGCTTGTTTGGTAAGAGTCACGCCAAGATTCTTTATATTGTTTGTGGCTATTGTGAAGGGTGTTATTTCCCTAACTTCATTCTCATCCTGCTTATCCTTTGAGTACAGGAAGGCTACTGATTTGCTTGAGTTGATTTTATAACCAGCCACTTTGCTGAAGTTGTTTATCAGCTGTAGGAGTTCTCTGGTGGATTTTTTTGGGTCACTTAAGTATACTATCATATAGTCTGCAAATAATGATAGTTTGACTTCTTCCTTTGTTTTCCTTATGTTGTCTAATTGCTCTCGCTAGAACTTCAAGTACTATATTGAAAAGATATGGAGAGAGAGGGCAGCCTTGTCTAATCCCTGATTTTAGTGGGATTGCTTCAAGTTTCTCTCCATTCAGTTTGATGTTGGCTACTGGTTTGTTGTATATCGCTTTTATTATGTTTAGGTATGGGCCTTGAATTCCTGTTCTTTCCAGGACTTTTAGCATGAAAGGATGCTGAATTTTGTCGAATGCTTTCCCAGCATCTAATGAGATGACCATGTGGTTTTTTTTCTTTTAGTTTGTTTATGTAGTGGATTACATTGATGGATTTCCGTATATTGAACCATCCCTGCATCCCTGGGATGAAGCCTACTTGATCATGGTGAATGATCGTTTTGATGTGCTTTTGGATTCTGTTGGCAAGGATTTTATTTAGTATTTTTGCATCAATATTCAGAAGGGAAATTGGCCTATAGTTCTCTTTCTTTGTTGGATCTTTGTGTGGTTTTGGTATCAGCATAATTGTGGCTTCATAGAATGAGTTGGGCAGTGTTCCTTCCATTTCTATTTTGTGGAATAGTTTGAAGAGTATTGGTGTTAGGTCTTCTTTGAAAGTCTGATAAAATTCTGCACTAAAACCATCTGGTCCCGTACTTTTTGGTTGGGACACTTTCTATAACCCCTTCTATTTCTCTAGGGGTTATGGGACTGTTTAATGCTACGCATAAAGCCTACTACAGGAAGCCATAAATGTTCCTTTGGCACCTTTTCTAACCTGTTTATTTCTGGTAGCCACGACCATGTAAAATTTAAGGAAAGTATTTCATAGCTCTCATAATATGCTATAATTCAGATCCTGCCTAGTCCTCGAGCTTGTTGCGTATCTACATAGGAAGTAGTCCCTGAGCCCAGACTTCCTCAAAACAGCTTCTGAGCTGCCATCCTTTGTCTTGCTAAGCCAATGTATTCACCGGCTATTCAGACAACTATAGCCCTCGGTCCCAGGTGAGGCTCATGAATTATTAATGAGGCTAGGTGGAAAACAAGTCCAGGCCTTCCCAACATAGGAGACTGTAAGGTATGGTCATGTAAATTATCCCTGCTTAGCTAGCTACATCCTTTACTATGTTAATGTCAAGCAATTGTCTACCTAGAGCAGAGATTTCTTCGGAGCAGACAAGACATGAGACTTAGAAGAAAGTTAGTGAGTGGAGAAGATGAGTTTAGTCTAGAAAGCAGAGTTTCCAGGGCCGGGCAATGCCCGGCCCTGAAGAGAGCTTCTTAGGTGGTGGGAACATGAGTTTGCTAGTGAGAGAATGGGTTAGTCTAGAGAGAAAAGATTCCCAGGGCCAGGCAAGATGCCTGGCTCTGAGGAAAGCTTGCTAGTTCAGAGAAGAATCTTGCTAACTTAGGCAAGATCTCTAGCTTAGACAGAAATGGCTTAGAAGGTTTTAGCTTATAACCTAAGGGCGCTACCTATGTAAGCTAGCGTGCCTCATTTTTACTATGTAATTGTCAGAATCTGATGCTCTGAGTAGGGAGCCATAAAACAGGGCTCCTCGTTAGAGGAAATATAGATATTTCTATAATATAAAGTATCCTGCGTCTGTGTCGTCATTCTCGCCGATTCGTGCCTTCCTGACCCCAGGATCTTGGTCTCCCCTGTAACCGAACTCCCACGAGGAGCTACGGCTTACAAAAGGCTGCAACCAAAGCTGCCAAGAGCAGCCGCGGTCTGCTTCTTTTGATCTATTTCTCAGGTATTTCTGAGATCCGGAGCTATATGCAACCAGGCAAGAATGTTTATTAAAGATTCATTCCTTAAACTACAGTACTGGCCAAAACACCTCGGTTCTAGGCGCCATCGCTTTGCTCAGTAGTCTACATACTTCATTGATCTTTTGTGGCTATGCTAATGAGAGTGGCACTGACATTGGGAGAGTTTGACTTAACTCTGAGATCCCAGGTTCCCTCAGAAAGAGCCAGGTGATAATTAGGTTACTCACTGAATCTCATTAAGACCTAAAGAGTCAGGTTTGCAGTCCGTTTATAGTTTGCAGTCCCTGTTTACAGATGTCACACAAAAAAGTTTCCTACCTGGCTGATTTTACATTTCCTCTTGGTAAATGGTTATTGCTAATTGTCCTTTGTGCCTGCTGTACTGGATACATCCTTTGATATATAAAGATCTCATGTTTATAATGCTCTAGCTGAGTGCAACAGGTCGCACTCAGACACCAAATACACGGAGATTCTACACCCTTTCCTGTGTCCTGGTGTTCTGTTTGCCACGCCGCCTGGAACCCGTACCCTCTTGCTTTAGAAAAAGAATCCTGGCCCCGACCATGAGAGAGTGTGGTCCGCAACAGTTTAACTGATCTAATTGATCCTGATTTAATTTTGGTATTTGTTATCTGTCTAGGAAATTGTCCATTTCCTCCAGATTCTCCAGTTGTGTTGAGTATAGGCTTTTGTAGTAGAATCTGTTGAGTTTTTTTTAATATCCTCAGTTTCTTTGTTATATCCCCCTTTTCATTTCTAATTTTGTTAATTTGGATACTGTCTCCCTGCCCATTGGTTAGTCTGGCTTTATCTATCTTGTTTATCTATCTTGTTGATTTTCTCAAAGAACCAGCTCCTGGTTTTGTTATTCTTTGTATGGTTCGCTTTATTTCTACTTGATTGATTTCAGCCCTTAGTTTGATGATTTACTGGCTTCTACTCCTCCTGGGTGAATTAACTTCTTTTTCTTCCAGGGCTTTCAGGTGTGCTGTTAAGCTGCTAGTGTATGCTCTCTCCAGTTTCTTTTTGGAGGCACTACAGTGCAATGTGTTTTCCTCTTAGCCCTGATTCATTTTGTCCCATAGATTTGGGTAGGCTGTACCTTCATTTTCATTGAATTCTAAAAAGTCTTTGATTTCTTTCTTTATTTCTTCCTTGACCAAGGTGTCATTGAGTAGAGTATTGTTCAGTTTCCATGTGTATATGGGCTTTCTGTTGTTTTTCTTGCTATTGAAAACAACTTTTACTCCATAGTGATCTGCTAGGAGGCATAGGATTAGTTTGATCTTCTTGTATTTGTTGACATCTGTCTTGTGACCAATTATATGATCAATTTTGGAGAAGGTACCATGTGGTGCTGAGAAAAAGGTATATTCTTTTGCTTTGGAATGAAATGTTTTTTATATATATATATATATATATATATATATATATATATATGTTAAATCCAATTGGTCTAAAGCTTCAATTAGTTTCTCTGTGTCTCTCTTTAGTTTCTGGTTTCCTGATCAGTCCATTGAGGATAGTGGAGTGAAGTCACCCACAATTATTGTGTTAGGTGTAATGTGTGCTTTAAGCTCTAGTAGAGTTTCTTTTACGAATAAGGGTGCTCTTGCATTTGGAGCATAGATGTTCAGTATTGAGAGATCTTCTTGGTGAATTTTTCCTTTGACCAGCAAGAAGTGACCTTCTGTGTCTCTTTTGATGACTTTAGGTTGGAAGTCAATTTTATCTGATATTAGGATGGCTACTCGAGCTTGTTTCCTGAGACCATTTGCTTGTAAAATTGTCTTCCAGCCTTTTACTCTAAGGCAGTGTTTGTCTTTTACACAGAGATGTGTTTCCTGTATGCAGCAAAATGTAGGGTCCAGTTTCCGTATCCAGTCTGTTAGTCTATGTCTTTTTATTGGGGAATTGAGTCCATTGATGTTAAGGGATATTAAAGAATAGTAATTATTACTTCCTGACATTCTTAACGTTTTTTTTTTTTTTTTGTATATTAGCATGGTCATCTTCTTTTGTGTTTGATGAGAGGGGGTTTCTGTCTTGATTCTTCTGGGGTTTGGTTTCCCTCCTTGTGTTGGTGTTTTCCCCCTATTATCCTTTGTAAGGCTGGGTTTGTGGAAAGATAATGTGCAAATTTGGTATTGTCATGGAATACCTTGGTTTCTCCATCTATGACGATTGAGAGTTTTGCTGGGTATAGTAGTTTTGGCTGAGGTTTGTGTTCTCTTAGAGTCTGAATGATATCTGCCCAGGATCTTCTAGCTTTCATGGTCTCAGGTGAGAAGTCTGGTGTAATCCTGAGATGTCTTCCTTTATATGTTACTTGGCCTTTTTCTCTTACTGCCTTTAATATTCTTTCTTTGTTTATTACATTTGGAGTTTTGATTATTATGTGACGGGAGGTATTTCTGTTCTGGTCCAGTCTGTTTGGAGTTCTGTAGGCTTCTTGTATATTCATGGGCATCTCTCTCCTTAGGTTGGGGAAGTTTTCTTCCATAATTTTGTAGAAGATATTTACTGGCCCTTTAAGTTGTATCTCTTCCCTCTCATCTATACCTATAATCCTTAGGTTTGGTTTTCTCATTGTGTCCTGGATTTCCTGGATGTTTTGGGTTACAAGCTTTTTGCATTTTGCATTTATTTTCTTGGACTGTGGAATCAATGGTTTCTATGGTATCGTCAGATCTGAGATTCTTTCTTCTAGCTCTTGTATTCTATTGTTGATATTTGCATCTATGACCCCTGATTTCTTCCCAAGGTTTTCTATCTCCAAAGTTGTCTCCCTTTGCGATTTCTTAGTTGTTTCTACTTCTGTTTTTAGATCCTGGATGGTTTTGCTCAGATATTTCACTTGCTTGTTTGTATTTTCATGTATTTCTTTAAGAGTTTTTTGTGTTTCCTCTTTCGTGACTTCTACTTGTTGGCCCACATTCTCCTTTATTTCTTTAAGTGATTTTTGTACTTCCTCCTCATTGGCTTCTAATGTTTGATCCATATTCTCCTGAATTTCTTTAAGTGATTTTTGTGTTTGCCTTGAAAGGGCTTCATATTTTTGATCCATTTTCTCCTGTATTTCTTTAAGAGATTTATCTATGTGTCCCGCTATCCGCATCCTGACCAGTGATTTTAGATCCAAATCTTGTTTTTCTGGTGTGTTGGGGTATCCGGGACTTACTGCTGTCGGGGAACTGGGTTTGGATGCTGCCATAGTGCCTTGATTTCTGTTAGTAATGTTCCTACGTTTGCCTTTTGCCATCTGGTTATTTCTGGCCTTAGATGGTCTTGTAGTCACTAGCTGGTGCTTGAACCTCCTGTGGGCTCAAAAGGCTATTGCCCCACCACTGGATGACTGGGTTTCCCCTGGCACAGATTGCTGATGTGTTGTTCTCCTCTTGGGTGCTGTTGGACCCCTGGTGTATCTTGCTCTAAGCAATGTTATATTTGGTTATCTCTGTGGACCTGATGATGCTTGTCTTCTCTGGTTCTGTTTGCTTAGTTCAGTCATCAGCAGGGATGCTGTCTGTGGCCTCAGGGAGTGGGGAGTGCGGAGTGCAGGGACTCCCAGAGGGCCGGGAACCCACGCCCTGCTGGAACACAGGAACTACTGCTCTGTCAAGCTCCCATTCTTAGATGACTGGCTGGTGACCCAGGTCCCCCGAGATCTTAAGCTTGGGATATCTCCGGTACTGGTTCTGCCCGCTCAGTCTAAGCACCCGCCACCAAGATGGCCGCGGTTGAGCAGAATGCAGGGTTCCCCTTAGAGCGCAGAGCCCATGCCTGGTTGGGGCCCAGGAACCCTGCTCTCCCTGGTTCGCTGCCAGGCAGTCTTGAGCCCCCCAAAATCCCAAGTTCTGGATATCATGGGTATCTGGCTCAGCTCTCCTTAGTCCGGACTGCTGCAAGGATGCAGACGGTGGCCGCTGGATGTGGGAATGTGGCTTGCCGAGTCTCCTGCAGGGCAGGGAGCCCACGCCCAGCTGCTTGAGCCAGGGCTATACAGAGAAACCCTGTCTCGAAAACCCCCCAAAAAAAAAATTTGATTGACAAAAATCATAGCATGTGCGTCAGGACCTCCCAATCCCAAAGGTTCTTATCTTCCCTATCTTCTTCGATCATTTTTGTCCTCTGAACCCCCTGGTCCTCTCTCAGGACTTTGTTACTGAAGAACAACCTGCTGGCCCAGGTAAACTAAATGCTGATAGACCAAAAGTTTTCTAAAGAAATATAGAAACAAAAGGCATTCTGCTAGTAAAATCTCAAATATGCATGTTATGTTTATTTATTTATTTATTTTTGTATACCACAGACCTTTGTCACATTTTTGTTGTTCTTCCTTAATTATTTCCTTTTTATACTGAATTATGCTAGGCCATCGTGTGCTTGTGTGTATCCGTCTATGTCTATGTGTATGCAGGCACACACATGCATAGGACGTGCCCTGCCTCCCTCACATTAGAGCTTCGCATCCCTCAGAGCAGTGGTTCTCCACATGCCTTGTGCTGTCATCCTTTAACAGTTCCTCATGCTGTGGTAACCGCCAACCATAAGCCGTGTGGGCTGGTTTATATCCCCAGAGGCCATGGGGAGTGGGTCATTTTTGTCCACATTCTCACTAACATTTGTGACTTGCTTTCTCGATGACCACCATTCTGTCTGGAATAAGCTAGAATTTCAAAACTCCTTTTAATCTGCATTTCTTGGGTGCTAGTGATATGGAACACGTTTTCATGTTTATTGGTAATTAATCATTTGAGAGGCTGAAAATGTTTGTTTTCTGTATACATTCCTTTGGTTAGTTTTATGCCTTTGCTTTGTGATTGGAACTGCAGTAATTGACAGCTTTATTTCATAAAAAGTGAGACCCTTTACAGACTTGAGAATTTCGCGATGTTAAGGTAATAAACGTGTGTTATTGTGAGCCAACAAGAGGCTGTGGTGATTTGTTATAGCAGCTGCAGGACACTCGGACACCTCCAAAGCTGATTGGAGCCAGAGGCTCTCCTTGCCTACACCTCGGACTCCCCTGAGTTTTCCACATATGCCAAAGGAAAGATTCTTTAATCTGGACCCACTTACCAGTAACCACAAGAACTACAGGGTCGCTCGGAGTTGACCACAGGTATGGAGATGAGCTTGAAAAGCTGTAACACCGGTAAGTCCCACTATGAGCCGCAGTCACTGACATGATGGGGAAATTGGCCCGAAACCATTTCTCAGGTCTCATAAAAGGCCCAGTATCCCCATCTTTGTATAGAACAAATTCGTCATAACTGTACTGGCTCTCACACTTCAGGATCACGTCCTGGCCCAGAGGGACTGCTGAGCTGGGATGAACTGAGAGTGATGGCTTAAAGTGAACACCTGGAAAGAAAGAAAACGCTATTAAAGACAAGAAACAAGTTGGGGAGATGAAGCATTCTGGCTTGCTTAAGGATGTACAAAGGTGGGGTACAGAGCTAAACAGAGAATTCTCCACTGGGGAAACAGGAATGGTTGTGAAGCACCTAAAGAAATGTTCAACATCCTTAGTCATCAGGGAAATGCAAATCAAAACAACCCTGAGATTTCAACTCATACCAGTCAGAAAGACTAAGATCAAACACGCAGGGGACAGCAGATGCTGGCAAGGTTGTAGAGAAAGAGGAACACTCCTCCATTGATGGTGGGGTTGGAAGCTAGCACAACCACTCTGGAAATCAGTTTGGCAGTTCCTCAGAAAATTACACATAGTACTACCTGAGGACCCAGCTATACCACTCCTGGGCATATACCCAGAAGATTCTTCAACATGTAATAAAGACATATGCTCCACTATATTCATAGCAGGCTTATTTATAATAGCCAGAAGCTGGAAAGAACCCAGATGTCCTTCAACAGAAGAATGGATACAGAAAATGTGGTATATTTACACAATGGAGTACTACTCAGCTATTAAAAACAACAAATTCATGAAATTCTTAGGCAAATGGATGGAATATTGAAATAATATAGGAATATGATATAATCGAACACAAAACAAACCTCAAAAGATACAAGAACATTTAATTAATCCCATGTATTCTATGGGGTCTCCACTGACTAAGGCTGGTCTTCAATAACAACAAAAACAACATAAAGTCCACATACACGTGGAAACTGAATAACTATTTACTCAATCACAACGTGGTCAGGGAAGAATAAAGAGAGAAATTAAAGACTTTTTAGAATTTAATGAAATTAAGGCACAGCATAGTCACACTCACGCGACACAATGACAGGAGTGCTAAGAGAAAAGGGTATAGCCCCGAATGCCACCGTAATGAAACTGGAGAGTTCATACACTAGCAGCTTAACAACACATCTGAAAGCTCTAGAACAAAAGGAAGCAAATACACCCAAGAGGAGTAGACTGCAGGAAAGAATCAAACTCATTGCAGAAATCAACCAGTAGAAACATAGAGAACCATACAAAGAATCAGCAAGGCTAGGATCTGGCTCGTTGAGAAAAATCAACAAGATAGATAAACCTTCAGCTAGAGTAACCAGAGGGTACAGAGACAGTACCCAAATTACTGAAATCTGGAATGAAAAGGTAGATATAACAACAGAAATTTAAGGAGATTCAAAAAATAATCAGATCCTACTACAAAAGTTTACACTCAATGAAACTAGAAAACCTGGGTGAAATGGATTATTTTCTAGACAGATGCCAGGAACCAAAGTTAAATCAGGATCAAATAAAGCATATAAAAAGCCCCATAACCCCTAAAGAAATAGAAGCAGTCATTAATAGTCTCCAAACCTAAAAACAGGCAGGGACAGATGGTTTTGGTGCAGAATTCTATCAGACCTTCAAAGAAGACCTAATACCAATGCTCTTCAAACTATTCCACAAAAGAGAAGCAGAAGTTACACTACCCAATTATTTCTATGAAGCCACAGTTATGCTAATACCTAAACCACAAAAAGACCCAATAAAGAATGAGAATTCCGACCAATTTCCTTCAGGAATATTAATGCAAAAGTTCTCAATAAATTTCTCGCAAACCAAATCCAAGACCACATCAAAACAATCATTCACCATGATCAAGTAGGCTTCATGCCAAGAATGCAGGGGTGGTTCAGTATATGAAAATGCATCAATGTAATCTACTATATGAACAAACTCAAAGAAAAAAACACATGATAATTTCATTAGATGTTGAAAAAGCATGACAAAACTCAGTATTCCTTCGTATTAAGAGTCTTGGACCAGGGGCTAAAACACCAATCAAAGGGTACACATGGAGGGGCCCATGGCTCCAGCTACATAAGTAACAGAAGATGATCATTTCAGACATCAGTAAGAGGAGAGACCATGGGTGCTGTGAAGGCTCGATTCCCCAGAATAAGGGAATGCAAGTTAAGAATGGGGGGGGGGGGTGCTTGAGCAGGGGGAGGGGGAATGGGATAGGGGATTTTTGGAGGGGTAATGTGGAAAGGGGATACCATTTGAAATGTAAATAATGTAAATAATGCAAATATCTAATAAAAAATTTTTTTAAAAAGTCTTGGAAAAACTCCACATCCGACAGAGGGTTAATATCCAATATATACAAAGAACTCAAGAAGTTAGACCACAAAGAACCAAATAACCCTATCAAAAAATGGGGCACAGAGCTAAACAAAGAATTTTCACCAGAAGAAATTCGGATGGCCGAGAAACACCTTAAAAGATGTTCAACATCATTAGTCATCAGGGAAATGCAAATCAAAACAACCCTGAGATTCCACCTCACACCAGTCAGAATGGCTAAGATTAAAAACTCAAGAGACAACAAGTGCTGGCGAGGATGTGGAGAAAGAGGAACACTCCTCCACTGTTGGTGGGATTGCAAAATGGTAAAACCGCTCTGGAAATCAGTTTGGCGGTTCCTCAGAAAATTGGGCATGTCACTTCCAGAGGACCCTGGCATACCACTCCTGGGCATATACCCAGAGGATTCCCCTGCATGCAATAAGGACACATGCTCCACTATGTTTATAGCAGCCTTGTTTATAATCGCCAGAAATTGGAAGGAGCCCAAATATCCCTCAAAGGAGGAATGGATACAGAAAATGTGGTATATTTATACAATGGAATACTACTCAGCAATTAAAAATAATGAATTCATGCAATTTGTAGGTAAATGGTTAGACCTGGAAAATATCATCCTGAGTGAATTAACCCAATCACAAAAGAATGCACATGAAATGCAATCACTGATAAGTGGATATTAATGAGCCCAGAAGCCCTAAATACTCAAGACACAAATAGCAAGTCAAATGATTCCCAAGAAGAAGAAAGGAGAGGACCCTGGGCCTGTAAAGATTGCATCCAGTTTAGTAAAGAAACCGAGGGGGGAGGGGGAATTATTGGGGAACAGATGGGGGGGGAGAGGAACTATGGGAACTATGGTGGGTGGGAACTGGGAAAGGGGAAAGCCTTCGGAATGTAAACATAGAATATAGAAAATAAAATAAAAAAAAAAGAAAAAAAAGTCTTGGAAAAATCAGGAATTCAAGGTCCTTACCTAAGCATAGTAAAAGCAATATACAGCAAACCGGTAGCCAACATCAAACTAAATGGAGAAAAAATCAGGGACTAGACAAGGCTGCCCACTCTCTCTCTACCTATTCAATATAGTACTTGAAGTCCTAGCCAGAACAATTAGACAACAAAAGGAGGTCAAAGGGATACAAATTGGAAAGGAAGAAGTCAAAATATCACTATTTGCAGGATATGATAGTTGTACTGACTAGTTTTGTGTGTCAACTTGACACAGGCTGGAGTTATCATAGGAAAAGGAGCTTCAGTTGGGGAAGTGCCTCCATGAGATCCAGCTGTGGGGCATATTCTCAATTAGTGATCAAGTGGAGAAGGGCCCCTTGTGGGTGGTGCCATCTCTGGGCAGGTATTCTTGGTTTCTATAAGACTGCAAGCTGAGTAAGCCAGGGGAAGCAAGCCAGTAAGGAACATCCCTCCATGGCCTCTGCATCAGCTCCTGCTTCCTGACCTGCTTGAGTTCCAGTCCTGACTTCCTTTGGTGATGAACAGCTGTGTGGAAGTGTAAGCTGTATAAACCCTTTCCTCCCCAACTTGCTTCTTGGTCATGATGTTTGTGCAGGAATAGAAACCCTGACTAAGACAATAGTATACTTAAGTGACCCAAAAAAATTCCACCAGAGAACTACTACAGCTGATAACCAACTTCAGCAAAGTGGCTGGATATAAAATTAACTCAAACAAATCAGTAGCCTTCCTCTATTCAAAGGGTAAACAGGCTGAGAAAGAAATTAGGGAAACAATACCCTTCACAATAGTCACAAATAATATTACATACTTTGGTGTGAATCTAAACAAGCAAGTGAGAGATCTGTATGACAGGAACTTCAAGTCCCTGAAGAAAGAAATCAAAGAAGACCTCAGAAGATGGAAAGATCTCCCATGCTCACAGATTGGGAGTACTACTATAGTAAAAATGGCCATCTTACCAAAAGCAATCTACACATTGAATTCAGTTCCCATCAAAATTCCAATTCTATTCTTCATAGAGTTAGAAAGAGTACTTCTCAAATTCATTTGGAATAACAACAACAACAAAAAACCAGGATAACAAAAACCATTCTCAACAATAAAAGAAATTCTGGGGGAATCAGTATCCCTGACCTCAAGCTATACTACAGAGCAATAGTGATAAAAACCACATGGTATTGGTATAGAGACAGGCAGGTAGATCAATGGAATAGAATTGAAGACCCAGAAATGAGTCCACCCACCTATGGTCACTTGATCTTTGACAAAGGAACTAAAACCATCCAGTGAGGGGGGGGAACCAGCCTTTTCAACAAATGTTGCTGATTCAACTGGTGGTCTACATATAGAAGAATACAAATTGATCTTATCTCCTTGTACAAAGCTCAAGTCCAATTGCATCAAGGACCTCCACAAAAAAACAGACACATTGAATGCAATAGAAGAGAAAGTGGGGAAGAACCTCAAATACATAGCCATAGGGGAAATCTTATGCCCTAAAATCACTAATCGACAAATGGGACCTCGTAAAATTGTAAAGCTTCTGTATGTCAAGGGACAAAATGGCAACCCACAGATTGGGAAAAGATCTTTACCAACCTTACATCTGATAGATGGCTAATATCCAAAATATATAAAGAACTCAATGAATAGACTTCTAGACTTCAGAGAACCAAATATCCCTATTTAAAAATGGGGTACAGGGCTTGACGGAGAATTCTCAATTGTTGTGAGTAAATGTCCAAGTCCTCATAGCTCTCAGTCATTCAGGGTTCCTGGTGTTCAGCATAAACCTAAATATCCTCTTAACAGAGAAATAAGACCTTGCTTCCCATTCCCGCCCAGAAAGAGTTTGCTGTGGGTGTTTTTTTCCAGACAGGGTTTCAAGTTCCAGACGGGCTGTCCTGGAACTCACTCTGTAGACCAGGCTGGCCTCGAACTCAGAAATCCGCCTGCCTCTGCCTCCCAAGTGCTGGGATTACAGGCGTGCACCACCACCGAAAGCTAAATGTGACTGTGCCAAACACACCGGGTCCTTACTGGATGACTAGCCCTTGATCAAGTAACCGGAAAACTCTCCTGAAGCCACAATCACGGACAAGTATTTGCAGTTATCATTAAAAAATCTGCCTGCAACATTTTCCTCATAACCTCGAAAACCTACACAGTACATTTTCATTTTCAGGTCTTTTGGTATACGGGATTGAAGGGTTTGTTCCTGACAAGTTGTGTTTTCTTTAGTTCGTGTTGAGTAATTTTTTTAATGTTATCTCTCGACCCAAAATGCTCGGGTCCTTGTGGATGTTGGTGTAGTCCCACCTTTCGCTGGAAGAGAATGACTGCTCAGGCTTTAACCACGGAGCCAGTCTCGGGAGCCTCTGCTGGTTAGCCCCACGTAATCCACACTGAAGTCCTGTGGGTTTCTAATCGTTAATTATCTATCTATGATATATATTTCTTTTTTCCTGGCGGACTTCCTACTCATTCATTATAAACACAGACTTGAAATCATACTTTAAAATTTCCAAATTCCTGAAGATGTGCTGAACTGGAGGTAACTCTTTCTAGATAGTGGAATTTGTTGAAACTGATGATCAGCTGCATACTGATTTGTATGTGCTTGTCTTCTTGTGCACCTTCAAGTATATGAACAAAGCTATAAATTTACTCATTCAATAAACCGGAATGACAAAAAAAAAAAAAAAAAAAAGATTCCACCTCACACCAGTCAGAATGGCTAAGGTCAAAATCTCAGGTGACAGCAGATGCTGGCAAGGATGTGGAGAAAGAGGAACACTCCTCCATTGCTGGTGGGACTTCAAGCTGATACAACGTCTTTGGAAATCAGTCTGGCAGTTCCTGAGAAAACTAGAAATAGTTCTACCTGAAGACCCAGCTATACCACTCCTGGGCATATACCCAAAAGATGATCCAACATATAACAAGGACACACTCTCCACCATGTTCATAGTAGCCTTATTTATAATAGCCATAACCGGAAAGAACCCAGATATCCCTCAACAGAAGAATGGATACAAAAAAACTGTGGTACATTTACACAATGGAGTACTACTCGGTTACTAAAAGCAAGGACTTCATCAAATTCTCAGGCAAGTTGATGGAACTAGAAAATATCATCGCGGTTGAGGTAACCCAGACACAAAAGAACACACACGGTGTGCACTCACTGATAAGTGGATATTAGCCCAAAAGCTCACAATGCCCAGGATACAACCCATAGAGCACAGGGAGTTTAGGAGGAAGACCAGGGGTGGGTGCTTCAGTCCTGCATTGAGAGGGGAACAGGATGATCATGGGAGGGGGAGGGAGAGGGCTCCTGGGAGGTAGAGAGGGCGGGGAGGAAATAAGGGGCCAGGATCAGGAACTGGAGGGGGGCGTGAGAGAGGTACAGAGGGTCAGGAAATCAAATAAAAATATGTAGCAGGGGGATGAGGAACAGGGGACAGCTACTGGAGGGTCCCAGACGCCAGCAAAATGAGAGGCTCCTAGGACCCAGTGGGCATGATTTTAGCAGAGAAGGAGAGGAAGAACCTGTAGAGACCAGTTCCAGTAGATAGGATGGGCCACACACCCACCTCAAAGCTTTTAACCCAGAAATGTTCCTGTCCAAAGGAAGAACAGGGACAAAAAAAAAAAAAAAAAAAAAAAAGGAGCAGAGACTGAAGGACCCTGGACGGCCCCACCTGGGGATCCATCTTGTTTGCAGACACCAAACCTGGCGCTGCTGCCATTTCCAAGAGGCTCGTGCTGACAGGAACCTGGGGTGGCTGCTCCCTGGGAGGGTCAGTCAGCACCTGACCAGTGCAGATGTGGGTGCTGGGGCCAGCCCTCAGACTGAGCTCAGGGACCCCGGTGGGGGAGCTGGTGGGAGGACTGGAGGAGCCAAGGGGGATTGCAGCCCCATAGGAAGAACAACACAGCTGGCCAGACCACCCGGTGCTCTCAGGGGTTAGACCACCCACCAAGGACTGTACAGGGAGGGATCCATGGCTCCAGATACATAGGTAGCCGAGGCTGGCCTTGTCTGACCTCAGCGGGAGGGGAGGCCCTTGACCCTGTGGAGGTTTGATGCCACAGCTTAGGGGGACGCTGGAGGGGTGGGGCTGCAGAGGGTGAGTGGTTGGGGGAGCACCCTCACAGTGGCAAAGGGGAGGAAGGAGAGGGAGGTTGTGGTATGGGTGTGTGTGTGTGGAGGGGTAACCGGGAAGTTGGATATCATTTGAGATATAAACGAATGGAATAATTAATTTAAAAAAAAAAAAGAATATGCCAAGGCCAAGCTCATGACTAAATAGGGCATTTGAGCAAATGCCTTCTGAGGCTCAAGCAACTTTGAGGGAGAGAAAGCAGAAAAAGCTTAAAAGCATGGAGAAGATCTACAAGATGACATCTTCAGGGCACGACACGGGCATTTCAAATGTGACCTCACAGACGCTGTGGCTACCTGTACAAGATCAAGCCAGCTGACTCTTGGAGAGGAGAGGGCCTCCCTGAGAAATTTCTGGCCGCTGATAGCTGCTAGAGAAAGGAAACTCTTTCTGTGACCCCCGCCACACCTGCGCACAGACCTGCAGCACTAACTGCACATAGTGAGATTATTTTTAAGGTCATGAAGTTGAGAAGAGGATGTGATAAAAGAGACGGCAGGGGCGTTTGGGTTAGGATGGCAAAGGTAGGGTTATACTTCATTGTTTGCGGGCATGAAATTCTCCAAGAACAAATTTTTTTAGTTTTTTTGTATTGCAATGAAACGTTATTTGTCTTGATTAATGACTGTTTTGAAGACACCGGCCCCTAAATCCAGTACGAAGACCAACGACTCATTTGTCCATTCTAGCTCCAGCACCCGGGGACTTGGGAGTCGCCATCGCCCACCGTGCACCCACTTTCATGCTCCCCAAGTCCAGAACTGAGGCTCAGAACTGAAGCCACAAACCAACAGTGCTCCGATCGCCCTCCTCCCCCACCCCCTCCCCGCCCCTCCCCCCGTCTCATTACCTGTAGCAATGAGCTCAAGCTGGTCGCTCGGGAGAGACCACTGACTCCCATTCTGATAGGAGCAGCGGTAACGTCCAGCGTTCCTTCTTTCCATGGTAGGGATGACAAGAAAGTTTTGATTTTCATACTTCTCCGGTTGCAGTTTCTCCAGGCGATATAAATCCACATTTCGAGGCCCCTGGCACTTCAGAGTGACTGGCTGACCCAGAGGCACCAGGGAACTGGGCTCAGCCCGGAGAGAAGGCTTGGGGAGTGGCTCTTGGAAGGGAATCACAGACTCTAGGTTAGCTTCGATCAAAGCAGGTCCCTTTTGAATCCTGCCACGCCCTCTAACCTCTCACTAGCTGGATGCCAGGAGGCTTGGGATGCTGGGAGACCATACTCACCATTCTGTGCTTGAACCGCTTGCAGTACACAGAGGCCTGAGGAAAAGAACCAGAGGCTAGAGTCTCCCTTGAACCTGCACACACGCATTAGTTTGTATGAGGATTATCTTTCGTTTTAACTGATTTATGCAACCCAGGCTGGCCTCAGACTTGCTCTGTGACAGGGGACGAACTTGGACTTCTGGTCGCACTGCCTGCACCCCACCCGGGCTGGGACCGCAGCCACACCCCACCACACGTGGGTTTATGTGGCGCGGGGAATGGGACGCAGGGCTTCATCAATGCTGTCAGGTCACTCCCCTGACCTCTGTTCCCAGACCATAGTTTTCTTACTATTTCAAAAGACACTGTTGCACAAGATTCCATTGGAAAAGACCAAGCGTCAAAGTCAAATCGCACCCAAGAGAGGACAGTGAGCGTGAAGCCGTTCGTTCTCTTAGCATTTGCAAGCTACTGGGAAAGAGACTCCTTTTCTTTTCTTCCCAGTCAATTTATTTATTTACTCACTTTGCATCCCAAGCGCACCCTCTCCCTTCTCTCCTCTCAGCCCCACCCTTACAGATCCGGTCCACCCATTATTCCCTCCCCTTCTCCTGAGAGAAAGAGAAGCCCCCCCCCCGTGGGTACCACCTCGTGCTGGCACATCAAGTCGCATCAGTACTGAGCACATCTCCTACTGCGGTCCAACCAGTCAGTTCAGCAAGGGGAAAGGGAGACCTGGAGGCAACCAAAATGGAGACAACCCCTGCTCCAGTTGTTAGGGGACCGACATGAAGACCAAGCGACACAAATGCTACAATTGTGCGGGGGTGGGGGTCTGGGGGGGCGGGTGGGTGGAGGCCCTAGGTCCAGCCCCTGCATGCCTTTTGATTGGGGGTTCAAGCTCTGTGAGCCCCCACGGGCCCGGGTTAGTTCACTCTGTAGGTCTTCTCGTGGTGTCCTGGGCCCTTTCAGCTCACACAATTCTAGCCTCAATCGTCCACACAACTCCCCGAGTTCTGCCTGATGTTTGGCTGTGGGTCTCTCTCCATGTTTCCATCGATGTGGGATGAAGCGAGAGTCCATTCTCTTTAAGAGTGGGCGCTCTCAAAGCTGGCCGTGGTCTAATAGAAGAAGGTCATGTACCCAAGAGTATCTGGGCTGCACAAACTGCACTTGAGAGCTTTTAAAGAAGTTTTTTTTTTTTTAAAGGACACAAAGTTGGGTGAATAGGGGAAAGGATTTGGGGTATATATAATCCGAACACATCCCACAATATTCTCAAAGATTTTTTTCTTTTCTTTTTTCTTTTCTTTTCTTTTTTTGAAAGTTAAAGGACTGATGTGCCATGTCACTTGCATGAAATTCCCAGAAAAGGTGAAGCCATAGAAGCAGGATGCAGCATAGAGCTTACATGGGGGGATAAGGGTGGGGCAGTGTGGAGGGATAAGGGTGGGGCCGTTCAATAAGTGTACGGTGGGGGGTGGAAACAATGTCGTGAACGCAGCCTGGAGTGCTGCTTTTACATTGATAATGTGCCACATTATCAATGGACTCAATGCGGCCAATCATTTTTAATTAACTTTTAGGCTAGCATACAGAATGCTGGCTTTCGGCTTGGCGTCTTCATTCATACATCCCTATGCCGCGTCCTCATTCCTTCCTCTCCAACAGTGCCCGCCCGAGGTCTTCTCTAGCTGACCCCTTCCTTCAGCTCTGCTCCCTCTCCATTTCTTCTTTGTCTTTTTTTTTTATAAGATTTTTCTTTATTTACATTTCAAATGTTATCCCGCTTCCTGGTTTCCCCTGGAAAAACACCCTATCCCATCCCCCCTCCTCCTACTCACCAACCCACCCACTCCCTCTTCCCTGTCCTGACCTTCCCCTATACTGGGGCATCCAGCCTCCTCAGGACCAAGGGCCTCTCCTCCCTTTTTTTTTTTTTTTCTGATTTCAAATTTTTATTTTAGAGCAAACACTTTCTGATTTCAAAATTTTATTATAATTCTCCAGTAATCAAAACAGTGGTGTTGTCAGGAAGGCAGACTGAAGCCATGGGAGGCTCAGAACCAGCCCACCATGCACGGCGATGCTCTTCCACCAAAGGGCCGTGTTCAAGGCTAGACAGCCACATGTCAGGAGTAGCAAGTCAGAGCTTACATCACACACAAAGATTAACTCAAAATGCATTAAAGAGTAATAAAGCTAAGAGCTAAAACTAAAATTCCCAGGGCAAGCTATAGTCCACTCCCTTGGGTGGGTTAATGCTTTTGTAGATATGACTACCAAAAATTCAACCAGAGCCAACAGCCCAACTATTAATGGGCAGAGGACCTAAAATGATTTCTTCAACCTAATATAAAGGCCACCAAGCATATAGAACACATGACATCAGTAGTCAGGGAAATAGGAAGCAGAAGCACTGGTAGATCTTAACGCTACTAGAATGGACACTAAAAAAGCTTAAGATTCACAAGGATATATGCAGTTCTAATCTCTCTGCACTGCTGACAGAACATAAAATAGTGTGGCTGCTATGGAAACTATGGCAGTGCCTACTAATAAAAACAGAATTACCCTATGACATACAATCTGCTGCGTGTACACAAAGACTGAAAGCAGGGTCCTAGGGATATTTGTATATACATGTTCACAGCATAGTCAGGAGCTCCAGGGTGGGAACAACCGAAGTACCCACAGCTGGATGAGTAGGTAACAAGATACATAGAAAATACACACAAGACACATACAACATACACTAAAATACTATTTGTCCTTACAAAGGAAGGAAACTAATATGAACCTTCATGGTATCTCACTCACACACTCACACACAACATACACTAAAATACTATTTGTCCTTACAAAGGAAGGAAACTAATATGAACCTTCATGGTATCTCACTCACACACTCACACACACACACACACACACACACACACACACCAGGCACTTTAGAGTACTCAAAATCAGAAACAGGAAAGAGAAGGGTGGTTACCATAGGAGAGAGTATGCCAACGGCGGGCAGGGCACACTGTGCATTTCCTGAGGTGGAAGCAGTCTGGTGCCGCAGGCCGACTGCACTGCACTGTGAATGTGCTCAGCATGATAAGATACAGAGCTACATACCTAACTGTGCTAAGCTTTATTATTTCTATTTAATTTTTAATATGGTCATGAGTAAAGGTGTGTAAAATTTTGAGAGCACAGGCCTACCTAAGGTAAGAGATAAAATTTAAAAATTCTTCAATGAAGGCATAAGCTTCTATAAGTTTGGGTAGCTGAGGGCAGTGGTGCATGCCTCCTGGGAAGTGCAGTGCTGAAAATGCTCGCTCTGTCCATGTTCAAGGCTTTGGGGATTCCTGGCTAGCCTGGGCTAAGACACATAAAGGCAATGTATAAAAAATAAAAACTGTGCTTCAGAGAGTATCAAGAGATTGAAAAGGACAAACGCTAAGTTGAGAAAAGAATGCCAATTAATCTTTAAGAGACTTAGGTCAACAATAAATAAAAAATCTTACAGGGAAAAAAAAAACTGAAAGCCAGACTGTAGACTAAACAAACATCTGCAAAGGCAGCATAGAAAGCCAATGAACACACGAAAAACTGCTCAGGTTATTAGACACTAGAGAAATGCAAACTAAAATCTGAGTAGATGCCTCTTCATCCCAAGCAGAACGTCTGTTGGCAATATGAGCAGTCGGGAGGGGTGCTGGAGCCTAGGTCCCCGGACAGCACGAAATGGCGCTAAACTATTGTGGGAAATGTAACTGAGGCTGTCCCAATACGACCCCGGAGTTCCACTCTAAGGTGTGTGTTACATGGAACGTTTTGAACTTAGTCAAAAGCCCCAAAGTGGAAACAGCTCAGCGCTCCTCTGCTCGATGGAGAAATACACGGCGTCTGTCTACGATGAAATGCTGCTCAGCAGAACTACATCACAGACTGAAGTTACACCAGAGTAAACCTGTAAAAGACCCGACTATATAGTTCCACTCATCTAACAGATCTGGGATAGAGGGAAGGAGGGCAGAGTGCTAGCGAGTGTAGGTTTCTGGAAAGGATGAGACTGTTCTGGGAGTAGATGTGGTGACTGCTCCATGCTCCACGAATGCTCTAATATCCATGGGATTGTATAATTCAAGACTCGATTATGAGACATGCGACTTCCTCCAAACAAAGTTGTATCTAGTCAAGTGGAGTCAAGTGGAGGCATGTCATAAAACACATTTTACTCTTGGGTGAAACTGAAGCACTAGTGGGAGGTGTGGCTCAGTGGTCGAGCTTCCTAGCATGCAGAAGGCGCACTCCTCCACACTGCAGACACCAAGCTTGGGACATAGGCGACAGGACTGAAGGGTGCAGTACCTCCCACTCCCAGGGGAGGGAGGACAGAGTAGACCCCAGGGACATCCTAGGAAATCCGCACAGCTTCAAAACTTTTAAAACAGCAAGTGAACTTCCCAATCCTTGACTGCTTTAGCCCCAGTGAACTATGGAACATTATAGAAGCGATCGATGGCAAGAATCACACTGAAGATTAGTGCCCTCATGGCTGTCTACTGTGTTACGTGGTCAAAATAAAATGATGCGGATTCTAAGCTTTCCCAGCCACTTCATGTCACTGACATTCGCTATCTAGAGTGAACACCTGTTCTTCCCATTTGCTATAAATTCCAGTGTTTAGGGATGAGGCCCAGAACTCATCCTACGTGACTGTGAATGGTGTCAGCATCGTACATGAAACCAGGATCTAGCCAAGATCACCAAGGATGGAGCAGGAGCATATGATCCAGGCGAGACCAGGGTCCCTCAGTAGGGTGTGTTGTGGGCCAGCTCAGACTCTCCTTTTGGAGCCTGGATCTTGAGGATGGGGACTGTGGCTGATATCACCCCTTTATGAGGAGATGACAAGCCTAAAACTGAAACTATGAAACAGAAACAAAGAGTTGGAGGAGGCTGACAACAGGCTCAGTGTTGGTGTCTATGCACTCTCCTGTGGCCTCCTGGATGCACATACTGTGCGATCTGATCCAAGAGTCATCCTTGAACATAATCTCTCCATTAGGCAATTCCCAAAACACACTAAGTTCTCAGGCCATGGTCCTTCAGTCCCGTGAATCTTCTATAGATGACTTCACCCAGCAGAATCATTCAGAAACAGCACTGATCCGTCTTCCCGGGTGTCCTTGGGAAGAACACGAACAGATGTGGCAGCTGCTGTGCTTTCCATTTTGCTTCTTTTCTGTTAAGGACCAGAGAAAATCCGGGGCAATTTTCATCTTGCGTTCAGCATAATGTTATCAATATCCTTTTCTTCCTCTGAATCTTGATCTGGCATCCAACATTGATCTTTTACACTCAAAAAAGGAATACTGCAGGGCTCTGCAGTAGCCTTCCTTCAGACACTGCCGAGGGGACTTTCCTTCCTGGAGCACACAGGCCGACTGCAGCAGACATGCACCCAGATCCTCCTTCACGCCCGCGCACGCGCCGCCCTCCGGCTTGTCCTCATAATACCGGGGCATGGCGAGCGGCCTCTCCTCCCTTTGATGACCAACAAGGCCATCCTCTGCTTGAGCTTCATGTGGTCTGTGAACTGTATCTTGGGTATTCCAAGCTTCTGGGCTAATATCTACTTATCAGCAAGTGCATACCGTGTGTGTTCTTTTGTGACTGGGTTACCTCACTCAGGATGATATTTTCTAGTTCCATCCATTTACCTAAGAATTTCATGAGTTCATTGTTTTTAATAGCTGAGTTGTATTCCATTGTGTAAATGTACCACATTTTCTGTATTCATTCCTCTGTTGAGGGACACCTGGGTTCTTTCCAGCTTCTGGCTATTATAAATAAGGCTGCTATGAACATAGTGGAGCATGTGTCTTTATTACATGTTGGAGAACCTTCTGGGAATATGCCCAGGAGTGGTATAGCTGGGTCCTCCAGTAGTACAATGTCCAATTTTCTGAGGAACTGCAGAACTAATTACCGTAAGAGATGTTCAACATCCTTAGTCATCAGGGAAATGCAAATCAAAACAACCCTGAGATTCCATCTCACACCAGTCAGAATGGCTAATATAAAAATCTCAGGTGACAGCAGGTGCTGGTGAGGATGTGGAGAAAGAGGCATGTTCCTCCAGTGCTGGTGGGATTGCAAACTGGTACAACCCTCTCAATTTCTTTTTCTTTTCTTTTTGGGGGGGGATTTGGTTTTTTCCGAGACAGGGTTCCTCTGTGTAGCCCTGGCTGTCCTGGAACTCACTCTGTATACCAGGCTGGCCTCGAATTCAGAGGAGGATGCTGGCAGCCAACCATTGGACTGAGGGTGGGGTCCCCGATTGAGGAGTTCGAGAAAGGAGCTGAGGGGTTTGCAACCTCATAGGAAGAGCAACAATAACAACCAAACAATGCCGCCCGCCAAGAGCTCCCTGGGACTAAGCCATCAACCAAGGAGTACACATGGCTCCAGCTGCATGTGTAGAATAGGTTTGCCTTGTCAGGCACCAATGGGAGGAGAGGCCCTTGGTCCTATGAAGGATTGGTAGGTGCCCCAGTGTAGGAGAATCGAGGACAGGAGGTGGGAGAGGGAGTGGGTGAGGGAACACCCTTAGAGTAGCAGGAGGAGGAGGATGGGATGGGGGTTTCCGGGAGGTGGGGACCGGGAAAGGGGATGACATTTGAAATTTAAATAAAGAAAATTCAATAAAACAGTAGACTGGCTATCAGGTTTTCCCAGCATCCCTCAGTTTCTACCTGGCATCCCCCTCCCCTCAACCCTAAAGTTTCCAATGCAGGGCTTGGGCTGCCCTTCCCCAAGAGGCTCTATGGTATACAACCTGGACATTTTGGGTTCTCTCTCCTCTTCCTCTTTTCTTCCTCTTCCTCTTCCTCTTTCTCTTCCACCCCATTTCCTTCTCCCTCCACATGCTCTTTCTCTTTTTCTCTCCCCCCTCCCCTCTGCCTTCCCACGAAGACTTCCATGGCCTCCCGCCCTCCTTCCTTGGGTCCAGTGAACTCGCCCACCCAAGAGCATCTTCCCAATAGACCTGTGTGTGTGTATAAATGTTTATTATTATTATTATTGTTATTGTTATTATTATTATTATCTGGCTTTAACTGGCTCATTTTCCAGCAGGGAAATAACTTCTCAGTGGTGCTCCACAGCTTCCATTCTGGTCTTATAGAAGTTCGTTGAGTTGTATAGTCTTTGGGTTTGGTTAATTTCAATGCGTTGGGGCTTTCAGGGAGTTTTTTTTTTGGGGGGGAGTGGTAACTTTTTATAATAAAGTTTTGAATGTATTTTTATTAAAATAATTTTTCATACAATCTTACGATCCTCTTGCCCTCCCTCGAGTCCTTTCCTACCCTTCTCACCTCCCCTTCCACCCAACTTTATGTTCTCTCTCTCTTCCATTTCATTCCAAACAAAAAAACTAACATAAAGTCAAAACAAAGACAAAAAAAATCAAAACAAAAAGTCCTTCCCTTCCCAAAAACCATGGAGTTTGTCTGGTGTTGGCTACATGCTCAAAAGCGTGGAGCGGTGTGAGTGACATGCCCAGTCACACTCCATTAGAGAAAACTGGCTTTTCCATGTGTCCCTGGGTATGGATTGCAAACACCTTCTCGGTTGGGGGTGGGACTTCCTCTGGCTTGAACTCTTAGGGTCTTGTGGATGCTACAATAGTCTGTGTGTGTGGTTGGCTGGTTGGTTTGTGTTTAGTAAAGACCTATCTTTTATGGTTTAGGGAGAGGTTTTTATTGTAAATATGAGGAAGAGGACAGCCAGAGGCACCTGGATGGGTCCAGAGCAGGGCGAGGGAGTAGGAGACTAACCAAGGCCAGCTGAAGACCAACTGAGTCCGGAGAGGAGGGGGAGGGGACAGTAAAAGAGGAGGACCAAGAGGAAGGGCAGCAGACAGAGGGGCGGGGAGCACCAAGGGACCACATGTCTGAGGGGCGGGGCTGTCTAGGAGTCAGAAGCTGAGGGAAGGGAGGTCCACTGAGCTGGAGAAGTTTAGGGTAGGGAGTGGTTGAGAAGATCCAGGATGAACTTTGCAACGGGGATTTGCAGTGCTGAGAGATGACAGCACGTAATATTGTATTCTTAATTTTTTTAATGTTCTCACTGTTTTAAAAATTATCATACATGCAGTGCCTATGTTAATTAGTTTGAGCTTGCAATTCCATGTGCAGACATTTATCGAGACATCATCTCTCGTTATAGATATATTTGCCTTTTATGACAGTGGAAAAAAAATAGACAGGTCCCTCCTCCCATCTACAAAAGGAAGAAGATAAGTGTTTTTAAAATATAGAGATATAGTTTCAGTTGTGAGCCCAGCCTTTAACGGCTGAGTCATCTCTCCAGCCCTGAAATGCCACTCTTGGGAATACACCCAAAAGATGCCCCACCGTGCCAGAGGGGCACGTGCTCCACTGTGTTCACAGTGGCCTTGTTTGTGATAGCCAGAAGCTGGAAACGTCCCAGATGTCCCATGACAGAAGAATGGATACAGAAAACGCATTTCATTTCCACAATGGAATATTACTCAGATATTAAGAATGAGGACATCCTGAGTTTTGCAGGAAAATGGATGGAACTAGAAAATATCATCCCGAGCGAGGTAACTCCAACCCAAAAGGACATGCATGATATGTACTCACTATTAAATGGATATTAGCCAAAACAACAACAACAACAACAACAACAACAACAACCGAAAACCCAGTACAGATTACACAAGATACAGTCCACAGAACTCAAAAAGGTCAACAAGCTGAAGGGCCCAAGTGAGGACACCTCAGCCCCACGTGGAAGGGAGAAGAAGGCACAAGGGGGAAGGAGGGAGGGAGGGAGCTGGGCGGGAGAGTGAATGGGGGTGGGGCATGATCTGGTTTGGAGTGGGGGGGAATCAGGACTGAAGCCCTGAGGGCCAACAGAAAGAATGGAAACAGGGAACCTTGGGAGGTAGAAGGTTGGGGGGAACCTTCCAGAACACACCAGAGACCTGGGAGGTGAAAGACTCTCAGGACTCAAAGGGAGGGACCTTAGATGAAATGCCTTACAGTGGGGAGAGGGAGCTTATAGAGCCCACCTCCAACAGAAAGTCAGGGCATCAGGTGGGGCATGGAGTTACCATCCACAGTCACAACTCGGACCCATAATTGTTCCTGTCTGAAAGAACTACAGGGATGGAAATAGAGAGGAACCTGAGGAAAAGAAGGTCCAGCGACAGACCCAAAGTGGGATCCAGCTCAAGGGGAGGCCCAAGGCCTGACACTGTTACTGAGGCTATGGAGCGCTCACAGAAAGGGACCTAGTGTGACTGCACTCCAGAAGACCCAAGACACAGCTGAAAGAGTCAGATGCAGGTCCTTGGACCCAACCAATGGACAGAAGCTGCTGCCCCCTGCTGTTGAATTAGGGGAAAGCTGGAAGAAGCAGAGGAGGAGGGTGACCCTGTAGGGGGAACCAGCAGTCTCAACTAACCTGGATCCCCAAGATCTCTCAGACACTGGACCACCAAACAGGCAGCAGACACCTGCTGATATGAGACCCCCAACACATATACAGCAGAGGACTGCCGGGACTGGGTTCAGTAAGAGAAGACAGCACCTAACCCTCAAGACACTGGAGGCCCCAGGGAGTTTAGAGGTCTGGTGACATGGAGTTTGGGGTGGGGGCAGGTGGAGATATCCTCATGGAGACAGGAGGTGTGGAGGAGGTGTGGGATGTGGGACAGTCGAAGAGTGGACCAGGAGGGGAATAAAATCTGGAGTGTACAAATGAATAATTAATTAATTAATTAATTAAAAAAGAAAAAAGTGGAGATATAGGCGAGATGGACTTTATAAAAAGGGCGTGGCGGGAGTGGAAGGAAAGACCCCCCCCCACCGTGGGCTCGAGCAGAGTATGAAACAGAGCCACATGCGTGATATGTGAATCTTTTATGATTCATATAAATTATTTTTGTGATCAAAGTAAACACCCTAGTTGGTCTTTCCCATTGAAAAAGCAAGCGCAGAGCTGGTGGCACCCTTCCTTGGTTTTTATTTGAACGCTTGCCATGTGACAAAGTGCTTAACCTCCCCGGCTTTTACTTTATTTACCCACAAAACCAGGGCAATGACCGGCCCTGCCTCACTGAACTGTGGGGAATCCAATGAGTCCTTTTTTTTTTTTTTAAACAAAGAGGGGAGGAGTCCTAGAATAATGTCCAACCCATAAGTGTGCATCGCATCAGCGTGCTAAAGAGTGAGTGACAGGTGGCTTGTGCCCAGAGGACACCTCTCATTCCCAATAGCTCAGCAGTCTCTGCTTGCTGGACCCCTTAGACCTTAGAGCCATAAAGCTCTTCTTATGAAGTAAGGAAATGTCCCTGCAGGTGCCACACAGGCGCCAGCCTGGGCAGAGCGGGGAGGAGAAGCAGTTGCTCAGGCTGCCTCGGTTAGCTGTGCCATGGAAACACGCAGACAGACTGGATGTGTAAACCAGTCCAGAACGTCACCAAACCCACATGGAAACAAGTAAAGGGGAAATGACGAGGAAGAGGTAAGAGAGGAAAGAAAAAAAAGAAAAAGAGAGGGAGAGAAGAAGCAAGTGGAGAAAGAAGGAAGGGGAGTTAAAGTTTAAAAAGAAAGATACAAGGAAGGAAAGGAAAGGAAGGGAAGGGAAGGGAAGGGGAGGGGAGGGGAGGGGAGGGGAGGGAAGGGGAGGGAAGGGAAGGGAAGGGAAGGGAAGGGAAGGGAAGGGAAGGGAAGGGAAGGGAAGGGAAGGGGAGGGGAGGGGAGGGGAGGGAAGGGGAGGGAAGGAAGGAGAGGGAAGGGGAGGGGAGGGGAGGGAAGGAAGGAGAGGGAAGGGGAGGGGAGGGGAGGGAAGGGAAGGGAAGGGAAGGGAAGGGAAGGGAAGGGAAGGGAAGGGAAGGGAAGGGAAGGGAAGGGAAGGGAAGGGAAGGGAAGGGAAGGGAAGGGAAGAGGGGAGGAAGAAAGGGGGGAAAGAGGGCCATAAGATGGCTCCAGAAGTAAGTGTGCTGATCTGACTCTCCTACGGTATGGGTGGCTCATTTGTTTCTGCTAACTTCTGCCACTCCCAAAATTGGATTCCAAAATCTGGAGTCCAGGTCTTCAGCTGCTGTTTCCCTCCCCCTGCTTTCTAAGGCTGCTCTCCTCTCCAGGCTATGGCCCCCTGTGCCCTCCACAGGGGCAGCTAGCTCTCTGGCTCCTGCAGCCTGCTCTGTCTCCCCACTCTACTCCTCTCTCCCATCTCATTAAGTGTCACCCCGAACTGCCTACTTTGTTTACTGTAATTACAAAAGTCAGGCCAGTGTGCCAGAAAGCTCCTCTCCCCTGCACTGGGCTCCAGTCACAAGGACAAAGGAAGGGACACCTTTTGTCTGTGATTTGGAACATTTTTCTCTCCGAGAAGCCATTCATTCTGCTTGGAGGCTCCTGGGATGGAAACTCTTGTCCATATGACACACTCCATCCTCCTCAGCTGCTGGCACCTCTCAGCCCTGGCCTGTTATGCCCATCTGGGTCTCTCTCTACAGATCACCTTTCCTACCCCAACCCCACTTCCTACCCCCCCTGGCTTCCCCTCACTGTCTCTCTGCAGCCCCACTATACCACCTCTCTAGCCCCAGCCTGAAGTCCCACAGCTTCTGCCCTCAGCCCCCTCTTGGAACTTACAGGAGCTTATAGGAGCAGATGGGAACACCCCCTTCCCGAGCGAGGTGTTCCAGTCTCTCTCTCTCTCTCTCTCTCTCTCTCTCTCTCTCTCTCTCTCTCTCTCTCTCTCCCCACTGACTCAGATTTTATTACTACAGCTTGGTCTCAGGACATATCAATGGCCAAAACCTGGCGCACTTGCTTTCCAAATTCTTGCCGATTGTAACAAATTCTCGCAGATTGTAACAACTGTCACCAACAAATGATCCTAAAATCACTTATCTCTAAGGTTCTATAACGCCACACTCTTAAAAGTCTTTTATCTCTATGCCCTGTGCACACTGCACTCTGCCCTCAAAAATCTTTTAAGACTCTGGTGTAAATAATCTTAACCTCAGGATTTATAAATCCATTGGGTGTGGTTTAAGAATCTGTAAAATCTGTTGCAAATTTTGGCTTGAAACATTACTGAAATTTTATCATATACACACATATATAATTCACATATATATAATACACATATATATAATTCAACTCTTATGTATGTAACTTGGAATCAACTCATGGTTTTTTTGGTTTGGTTTGGTTTGGTTTTGGTTTGGTTTTGGTTTTGGTTTTTTGAGACAGGGTTGTAGTCCTGGCTGTCCTAGAACTCTGTAGACCAGGCTGGCCTCGAACTCAGAAATCCACCTGCTTCTGCCTCCCAAGTGTTGGGATTAAAGACGTGCGCCACCACTGCCCAGCTAACTCATGTTTTAAAAATAGATATTTTAAATACCAACCATGACTGGCAGTCACTTTTACTAAGGTTAAAAAGTGCATGTCATGTGACTTTTCCATCTTAAGGTGACCACCTGATACAAAGCGACAATTACAAAACTTCTCAGACCTACCGAGCCCTAAGATTATCATTGAATCTCCTTTAGACTAAGGAGGAAACAAAGGTCTCTAAAATACTTTGTATTGGTATGAAATTTTGTAAGATGATAAAATTTAAGGTTATGAGCCCGGCGTGGTGACGCACGCCTGTAATCCCAGCACTTGGGAGGCAGAGGCAGGCAGATTTCTGAGTTCGAGGCCAGCCTGGTCTACAGAGTGAGTTCCAGGACAGCCAGGACTACACAGAGAAACCCTGTCTTGAAAAAAACAAAACAAAACAAAATTTAAGGTTATGAAGGTCTACTCAGATAAACAAAAGCTGACTTAAGATGTCTTGCTATTTATGTCTTTGCTAACTGCTCAACACCAGCTTCCATAATATTACGTAAGTAACAATATATGTTTGATAAATAAGATAGATTGGATAATCAAGATTTATACATTCCTAAGGTCTACTCAGGTTTACAGTAATATTTCTCTAGCTCCTTTTTCTTTGTTTGCTTTGTTAAACTTTAGCCATTTGGATAAACTAAGTCATACAAAAATGGTGATAATTCTATTTTGAAGGTAAAAGTAATTCAATTAAATGTTCAACTCAAAATTTATGGCTCACACTTAACAGGGATAAAGTTCTAAAACACGTAAGCTATTAACTTATAAGCTGCTCATTTAGAAACAAGCTCTGTTTAGCCTCCTGCACATGTTTTCAAAATTAAGCCTAGAGCCTAAAATTAGGTATAATTAATAGATGAATGGTCCTGAAACTCTTCAGAGAGCTGCTGGCCATGGAATTTAGAGTGCTTAAGCTTCCCATAGTAGACATAACATCTGCCTCTTAAAGTGTCCAAAGAGGGTATATGGCCGGGCAGTGGTGGTGAATGCCTTTAACCACAGCACTCAGGAGGCAGAGACGGGGATCTCTGTGAGTTACAGGCAAGCCTGTTCTACAGAGCTAGCAGGACAGAGAACACTGTTTTGGAAAAAAAAAAAAGAAGAGGAGGAGGAGGAAGGAATTAGAGGAAGAGGAGGGGGCATAAGGAGGAGGAGGAGGAGGAGGAGGAGGAGGAGGAGGAGGAGGAGGAGAAGAAGAAGAAGAAGAAGAAGAAGAAGAAGAAGAAGAAGAAGAAGAAGAAGAAGAAGAAGAAAGAGGAGAAATATGGGGCAAGGTGACTCACCTGGATTGTGGTAACATTAACCACTGGCAAAACTGCCTTATGCCTTGTCTGCTTCCAGGGCTCTGCACACAGTGTGGGCATTTTGGGGTTGATTGCCCTACTTTGCCTGATCAAAGTAAAGTCTGTTTTCCCACGTTCCTCTACAGGAAAATTCTCAAAGGCCTATCCTGCTTCGTATGACAGCTGGAGATTAAAGGATGCCCTGTAGAGCTTCCAAAGGCTGACCACTGCCCCAGTGACCCAATGGAGCCCACCGTCTTGGGTAATGGAGGTGTCTCTGGCATTTGAATTGATACACAGACCGTTTATACTTCTGACTAGACCATGCATTATACTTCTAGCTAACTTGTTTTCCTCAGATCTCTGATATTAACTAATTGCACCTAGATCTTCACCCAAGGCTTCAGGGACCTTCTCAGTTCTTCTGCCTTCTCAGTTCTCTTCATGATGTAAGTCAGGTCTCAGACCTCACTTACCTAGAGCTTCTAGGCCTCCAGTTGAGAAGGACAAAGGTTTGCCTGGCCACCAGACTCTAAGATAAATAAATAAACACGCAAAGTCGCAAAAACAGATTTTAAAGTAACTGTTCTATTCCTCTATTTAAAGAAACTTGCTTCTCAAGGACTGCTCTTAGTAATTAACCGCCCATGTCTTACGGTAAATAATTGGATGTTGAAAAAGTCATCTTCGGGCAGTGGGGATGCGGAGCCTGCAGTGGCCACCTCCAGCAGCCAGGCAGGACTCCCAGTAGAGGGATACGGGCACCAACCCACCCACAAAACCTTGCACAAAGTTTGTCCTGCCTACAAGAAGTGAGGAGACAGAGACGGAGCAGAAACGGAAGAAATGGCCAACCATGACTGGCCCAGCTGGAGATCCACCCCGTGGGCAAGAGCCAATCCCTGACACCATTAGTGATCCTCTGTTATGCTGGCAGGGAGGAGCCCAGCATGACTGTCCACTGAGAGGCTCCACCCAGCAGCCTCTAAAGCAGATGCAGAGACCCACGGCCAAACGTTGGCGGTTGCGCGGGACGTCTGGTGGAAGAGCTGAGGGAAGGACTAAGGCACCTGGCGGGGGGGGGGTGGGGGGTGGGGTGGGGAGACAGGGACTCCACACGAGGACTAACAGAGTCCACATACCTGGACCCCTGGCGGCTCCCAGAGACTGAACCACCAACCACAGAACGGGCGTGGGCTGGGCCTGGGCTCCCCACACATGCATAGCAGATGTGCAGCTGGGCCTTCTTGCAGGTCCCCAACATCTGGAGCAGGGGCTTAGCCTGGCTCTGCAGCCTGCCTGTGGATCCTGCTTCCCCCGCTGGGCTGCCTTGTCTGACTTCTGTGGGAGAAGATGTGTCTGGTCCTGCAGTGCCAGGGTGGGTTAATTACCCAGGAGGGACCTCCCCTTCTCAGAGGTGAAGGGGAGGGGAGGGGGAGGAAGGGGAGGAGCCTGGATGTAAAATTAATTAATTAATTAATTAAATGGAAAAATAAAAAAAATTCAGGTTCCTTTTTCTCGCTATGCTATTGTTATACTAAGACTTCAAAGGTTCAGAATTTTGACAATCAGTGGAGATCTGAACATTTCGGTTACTCGTCCTCTCTTCATATCTTTGGGCCTCCTGGCTGTTGCCCCTGGTTCCCCTCTCCCCTCTCCCTTACCCTCCCCCCTCTCCCTACATGGATGAGGGTCACAGCCTCTCTGGACTCTCTCAGATGTCCCTGCCTCTGGCTATGCTCTCCCACACATCTATAACAAACCTTTTTCTGCCATGCCTAGGAATAGTCATGTTTCTCTCCTTTTTATTTCACGCACAACAAATCGATAAATAATAAATGTTTTTCAAATAAAGAGAAAAAGGAGGAGGAGGAGGAAGAGAAGAAAGGAAGAAAGAAAGAAAGAAAGAAAGAAAGGAAGGAAGGAAGGAAGGAAGGAAGGAAGGAATGCCAGTTTGGTGTTCCTGGTATAGAAGGAGGAAAGCATAAACAGCCTTGGAACCCATGTTCAAATGTCCTGGCCAAGCCAAGGCAAATTAAAACAATTAAACCAAACATATCACTTCTCTATTTTCCCTTTCAACATATGGACCCTCATAGACTCCCACTCTTGCACTGAAATTTACCACGGACAAGATGGTTTCAGTTTCTTTGTACACGGGAATTGTTCTAAGCACTGCCCGGGCCACCCTTAGGACTCACCAATACAGAAGAAAGCGGGTGAGGCTGGAGACATGGTTCTGCGGCCCAGTCCTGAGCTGAGCGGCCAAGCAGGGAAGTTGTAGGCACCTGGAACACAGGAACGGGAGGCGCTGGGGGTGAAGAACTCCCCTCCTGCCTGCCTCTACCAGCCTCAGCTTTCCAAATTGAGAGTCATCAAGACAGGGAGCTCTCCTTGGTAGGATGACTTGCACGCAGCTTTGAAAGCCACCACTTATCTCTTTTTGCCAGCTGTATGTCAGCCATCTGTCTGTCCAGAGGGGCATAAACCCTGTCCTAGCCTCCCATAAAGTCCCTAACAGTTACTAGGGAAAAGCTAGTCCAAGCTTCATAGACTGTCGGGTCCAAAAGTCATTCCAATTCCCCCAACTCCAAAGGGTTGTTAATATGTGCAGAAATAAGTACCTGGGCCCAGCTCAAGCTTGACAATAGAATAATCTCCGGGAGTTAGATAAAAGTTAGCAATCCCCAAGAATTTGTGAAACAGTTACAGACGTCTAGAAGTCATCTCCCTTGCCTCTGGCAGAAGGACTTCGGCTCTCCTTTGGCGCGTACCTGTGGTTGCAGATCAAAGCCCACGCTGGCCTCCAGGTTCCCACAGCCCCTGTTCATACGTATCTGTGACACTTCAGAACCCCACACTAGCATCCTGGCCCTTCTCAACTCCCCGGGCTTCCCTTGTCCTAGACAGCCATTTATTCTTTCTATTTCCATATTCTCTGCTATTTCCCCTTCCCTAGCCCTGGCCGAGTCCTGTCTGTTTCTTTATATACCTAGTCTGGACTCTTCCAGATGCCTATGGATGTTCTCTCTGTCCTCTCACAATAAAAAAAGTCCCGAGCCAGGCGTGGTGGCGCACGCCTTTAATCCCAGCACTTGGGAGGCAGAGGCAGGTGGATTTCTGAGTTCGAGGCTAGCCTGGTCTACAGAGTTGAGTTCCAGGACAGCCAGGGCTACACAGAGAAACCCTGTCTCGAAAAACCAAAAAAAAAAAAAAAAAAAAGTCCCCACCCCCGACCCCCCCACCCCCCTACCCAGCCACCCCACCCACCACCACCACCACCACCCCCGCCCCCCCGCCCCCTCCAGATGGAGAAGCCATTTAGGTGGTTTCTTTATTGTGCCTTCTCCAATACATATACCTACCAGAATCATTATAACTCCAAAAAGTAAAAAATACCGCATTCCTGACATGTGGGGTGATTTTCTTTTATCAGTTCAAAGCACTCGGTCATCTTCCAAAGGACCTCAGCTTGAAGAGGTCAGCTCAGGGACCTTGGAAAGGTCACGGAGCACTTGCCCCCCCCAGAAGGGAGAGGCTAATTAACATTCCTAAGACCACAGGGGCAGGTCACTGACCTGTGGCTGGGGACACATTCTGCAGGATGGACCGTTGGCCACCTACAGACAAGGGAGGTCCTGGCCACCTCATTCCCTAAAGACCAATCAGTTTAGAAAGAAAAAGTCACACTGTTCTGCCAATTACACTGTGCCTAGTGGTGGTAGCCCTGAGAACTGTGTCCCCTGAGTTTTTGATTTTAGCCATTCTGACTGGTTGTGAGGTGGAATCTCAGGGTTCTTTGATTTGCATTTCCATGATTACTTTAGGTGTTTCTCAGCTGTCCAGTATTCCTCATTTGAGAATTCTTTGTTTTTGCTCTGTACCCCCCCTTTTTTTTGTTTTGTTTTTCGAGACAGGGTTTCTCTGTGTAGCTCTAGCTGTCCTGGAACTCACTCTGTAGACCAGGCTGGCCTCGAACTCAGAAATCCGCCTGCCTCTGCCTCCCAAGTGCTGGGATTACAGGCGTGCACCACCACGCCCGGCTCTGTACCCCATTTTTAATAGGGTTATGTGGTATTCTGAATTCTAACTTTTTGAGTTCTTTGTATATATTGGATATTAGCCTCTACCAGATGTAGGATTGGCCAAGATCTTTTCCCAATCTGTTGGTTGCCACTCTGTCCTATTGACAGTATCCTTTGCCTTACAGAAGCTTTGCAATTTTATGAGGTCCCATTTGTCGATTCTTTTTTTTTTTTTTTTTTTTTTTTTTTTTTTTTTTGGTTTTTTCGAGACAGGGTTTCTCTGTGTGGCCCTGGCTGTCCTGGAATTCCCTCTGTAGACCAGGCTGGCCTCGAACTCAGAAATCTGCCTGCCTCTGCCTCCCAAGTGCTGGGATTACACACGTGTGCCACCACTGCCCGGCTCCATTTGTCAATTCTTGATTTTAGCGCAGAAGCTATTGGTGCTCTGTTCAGGAAAATTTCCCCTCTGCCCATGTGTTCAGGCTCTTCCCACTTTCTGTTAGATTCAGTGTATCTGGTTTTATGTGGAGGTCTTTATCCACTTGGACTTGAGCTATGTATAGGGAGATAAAAATGGATCAATTTGCATCCTTCTACATGATGACTGCCAGTTGAACCATCACCATTTGTTGAAAATGCTGTCTTTGTCCACTGGATGGTTTTATCTCATTTGTCAAAGATCAAGTGACCATAGGTGTGTGGGTTCATTTCTGGGTCTTCAATTCTATTCCATCGATCTACGTGCCTGTCCCTGTACCAATACCATGCAGTTTTTATCACTATTGCTTTGTAGTCTAGCTTGAGGTCAGGGATGGGGATTCTGCCAGAGGTTCTTTTATTGTTGAGAATAGTTTTGGCTATCCTGGGTTTTGTGTTATTCCAGATAAACTTGGAAATTACTTTTTATAACTCTGAAGAATTGAGTTGGAATTTTGATGGGGATTGTATTGAATCTGTAGATTGCTTTTGGCAAGATGGCCATTTTTACTATATTAACCCTGGTAATCC
The DNA here is from genome assembly GCA_964023405.1 of Apodemus agrarius. Taxonomy (NCBI): domain Eukaryota; kingdom Metazoa; phylum Chordata; class Mammalia; order Rodentia; family Muridae; genus Apodemus; species Apodemus agrarius. Next base: position 11,523,651 of record OZ030005.1, read on the forward strand.
ATGAGTATGGGAGATCTCTCCATCTTCTGAGATATTCTTCAATTTCCTCAGGGACTTGAAGTTCTTGTCAGACAGATCTTTCATTTGCTTGGTTAGAGTCACACCAAGGTATTTTTTATTTATTTCCAGTCACTTTGGTGAAGTTGTTTTTCAGGTTTCAGAGTTCTGTTTTGGAATTCTGGGGGTCACTTAAGTATACACTCATATTATCTGCAAAGAGTGTTCATTGACCTCTTCCTTTCCAATTTGAATCCATTTGACCTCCTTTTGTTGTCTAATTGCTCTGGCTAGGACTTTGAGTACTATATTGAACAGATAGGGAGAGAGTGGAAAGTCTTGTCTAGTCCCTGATTTCAGTGGGATTGTTTCATATTTCTCTCCATTTAGTTTGATGTTGGCTACTGGTTTGCTGTATATTGTTTTTACTATGTTTAGGAATGGGCCTTGAATTCCTGATCTTTCCAAGACTTTTTATCATGAAGGGATGTTGGATTTTGTCAAATGCTTTTTCAGCATCTAATGAAATGATCATGTTTTTTTTTCTTTGAGTCTGTTTATATAGTTCATTACATTGATGGATTTTCATATATTGAACCATCCCTGCATCCCTGGGATGAGGCTTACTTGATCATGATGGATGATCATTTTGATGTGTTCTTGGATTCAGTTGGCAAGAATTTTATTGGGCTGGGCGGCGGTAGCACATGCCTTTAATCCCAGCACTTGGGAGGCAGAGGCAGGTGGATTTCTGAGTTCGAGGCCAGCCTGGTCTACAGAGTGAGTTCCAGGACAGCCAGGGCTTTACAGAGAAACCCTGTCTCAACACCCCCCAAAAAAAGAATTTTATTGAGTATTTTTACATCAATATTCATAAGGGAAATTGATCTAAAATTCTCTTTCCTTGTTGGCTCTTTTTCTGATTTAGGTATCAGAGTAATTGTGGCTTCATAGAATGAATTGGGTAGTGTCCCTTCAGTTTCTATTTTGTGGAATAGTTTGAAGAGTATTGGTGTTAGGTCTTCTTAGAAGGTCTGATAGAACTCTGCATTAAACCCATCTGGTCCTGGGCTTTTTTTGGTTGGGAGACTATTAACAACAGCATCTATTTGTTAGGGGTTATGGGATTGTTTAAATCATTTATCTGATCCTGATTTAACTTTGGTAGCTGGTATCTGCCTAGAAAATTGTCCATTTCATCTAGATTTTCTTCTTTTTTTTTCTTTTTCTCCCCCCCCCCGAAACGGGGATTCTCTGTATAGCTCATCTAGATTTTCAAGTTTTGTTGAGTAAAGGCTTTTGTAGTAGGATCTAGTCATTTTTTTTTTTTTTGGATTTCCTCAGTATCTGTTGTTATGTCTCCCTTTTCATTTCTGATTTTGTTGATTTGGATACTGTCTCTGTGCCCTCTGGTTATCTTGGCTAAGGGCTTATCTGTCTTGTTGGTTTTTTCAAAGTTCCAGCTCCTGGTTTTGTTGATTCTTTATATAGTTCTTTTTTTTTCCTCTTGGTTGATTTCAGCCATGAGTTTGATGATTATCTCCTGCCGTCTACTCTTCTTGGGCCTATTTATTTCTTTTTGTTCTAGAGCCTTCAGCTGTGCTGTCAAGGTGTTACTGTATGCTCTCTCCAGTTTCTTTTTGGAGACACTCAGGGCTATGAGTTTTCCTCTTAGCACTGCTTTCATTGTGTCCCCCATAAGTTTGGGTATGCTGTGCCTTCATTTTCATTAAATTCTAAAAAGTCTTTAATTTCTTTCTTTATTTCTTCCTTGACCAAGTTATCATTGAGTAGAATGTTGTTCAGTTTCCATATGTATGTGGCTTTCTGTTGTTTTTGTCATTATGGAAGACCAGCCTTAGTCTGTGGTGATCTGATGGGGTGCATGGGTTTATTTCTGTTTTTTGTTTTTTGTTTTTTCGAGACAGGGTTTCTCTGTGTAGCCCTGGCTGTCCTGGAACTCACTCTGTAGACCAGGCTGGCCTCGAACACAGAAATCTGCCTGCCTCTGCCTCCCAAGTGCTGGGATTAAAGGCGTGCGCCACCACTGCCCGGCAGGGATTATTTCAAACCACTTATATGTATTGAAGTTTGTTTTGTGACTGGGGATATGGTCGTTTTTGGAGAACATACCATGAGGTGCTGAGAAGAAGATGTATTCTTTTGTTTTAGGATGAAATGTTCTACAGATATCTGTTAAATCCATTTGCTTCATAACTTCTCTTAGTTTCACTGTCTCTGTTTAGTTTCTGTTTCCATGATCTGTCCATTGCTAAGAGTGGGGTGTTGAAGTCTCCCACTATTATTGTGTTAGGTGCAATGTGTGCTTTTTGCTTTAGTGAAGTTCCTTGTATGAATGTGGATGCCCTTGCATTTGGAGCACAGATGTTCACAAATGAGAGTTCATCTTGGTAGATTTTTCCTTTGATGAGTATGAAGTATCTTTTTTGATTACTTTAGGTTGAAAGTTGAATTTAGTTAATATTAGAAAGGCTATACCAGCTTGTTTCTTGGGACCATTTGCTTGGAAAATTGTTTCCCAGCCTTTTACTCTGAGGTAGTGTCTGTCTTTGTGCATGAGGTGAGTTTCCTGTATGCACCAAAAATGCTGAGTCCTGTTTATGCATCCAGTGTGTTAGACTATGTCTTTTTATTGGCGAATTCAGCCCCTTGACATTAAGAGATATTAAGGAAAAGTGATTGCTGCTTCCTGTTATTTTCATTAATTATAGGTGGAATTATGTTTATGTGGCTCTCTTTTTTTGGTTTGTTAAAAGAAGATAATTTTCTTCCTTTTTCTAGGGTGTAGTTTCTCTCCTTTTGTTGGTGTTTTCCATTCATTATACTTTGAAGGGCTGGTTTTGTGGAAATATATTGTGTAAATTTATTTTTGTCATGGAATATCTTGGTTTCTCCATTTATGGTAATTGAGAGTTTTGCTGGGTATAGAAGCCTGGGTTGGCATTTGTGTTCCCTTAGGGTCTGTATGACATCTGCCCTGTAGCTTCTGACTTTCATAGTCTCTGGCGAGAAGTCTGGTGTAATTCTGATAGGTCTGCCTTGATATGTTACTTGACCCTTTTCCCTTACTGCTTTTAGTATTCTTTCTCTCTTTAGTGCATTTGGTATTTTGATTATTGTGACAGGAGGAATTTCTTTTCTGGTCCAATCTATTTGGAGTTCTGTAGGCTTCTTGTATATTCAAGGGCATCTCTTTCTTTGGGTTAGGAAAGTCTTCTATAATTTTGTTGAAGACATTTACTGACAGTTTAACCTAGAAATCTTTGCTCTCTTCCATACCTATAAACCTTAGGTTTGGTCTTCTCATTGTGTCCTGGATTTCCTGGATGTTTTGGGTTAGGAGCTTTTTGCATTTTGCATTTTCTTTGACTGTTGTGTCAGTGTTTTCTATGGTATCTTCAGCAACTGAGATTCTTTCTTCTATCTCTTGTATTCTGTTGTTGATGCTTGCATCTATGAATCCTGACTTCTTTCCTACGGTTTCTATATCCAGAGTTGTTTCCCTTTGTGATTTCTTGTTTTTACTTCCATTTTTAGATCCTGGATGGTTTAGTTCAATTCCTTTACCTGTTTGTGTTTTCCTGTAATTCTTTAAGGGAGTTATTTATGTCCTTCTTGAAGTCCTCTATCAGCATCATGAGCTGTGATTTTTAAATGCAAATCTTGTTTTTCCGGTGTGTGGGGGTATCCAGGACTTGCTCTTGTGGGAGAACTGGGTTTGGATGATGACATGTCGCTTTGGTTTCTGTTGGTAAAGTTCTTGCGTTTGCCTTTCGCCATCTTTTTATCCCTGGTGTTAGTTGGTCCTGCTCTCTCTGACTGGAGCTTGTTCCTCCTGTGAGCCTGCAAGCCTGTCTCAGCACCCCTGGGTGACCAGCTCTCCCCTGCACTGAGGTCTGTGACTCAGCCCAGCTCCTGGGTACAGATTGTGCTCAGAAGGTCTCGGTCCCGGGTGCTCTGCCACTTCTGTGTTCCCTGGGCTCCTGGCTGTACCTGCCTGCACAGTCACTGGAGAGAAAAATCTTGGGTGAACACAAATTTTTTAAGTTTTTTTTTCTCCTTACTGAGAAAAACAGATATTTGCGTGGGATGGAGTGAGGAGTCACAACCCAGGCACACTCTGCACACAGGTGTGCAGGGCTCTTGTTATAATCCTCTCCATTTTGATTTAGAGTCAGGCAAGAAAGCCCCGGGAGAAGGGCAAAGCTCGCAAAACCCTCGTCAAGGTTTGCGGCCATCATTTCCGGATCCTTCCCCACTTCCTCAGACTTCTCACTACCAAAGCATCCGGGTTTTCTTGCCAGGTTGACAGTGGGCTTTCGGGAAACCTTCCTGGGGTGAAGGGTGGAGGGGGAGGAACTTTATGAACCTAGAGCATCTTTGGCACAGGGACAGAAATCTCAGCGGGAATGGGAAAGCAGCTCCCCCTAGAATAAAGTACTCCACACATATGTTACTCTCCCCCCTTCTCTCTCTCTCTCTCTCTCTCTCTCTCTCTCTCTCTCTCTCTTACCTTTTTCCTTCCTTATCCTCCCCCTTCCTCCGTTTTCTCTGAACTTGCTGGGCACCCCAATCCTGAGCTACCCTTGTTGTGGGCAGTCCGCACCTCACTGAGCTATACACACTTCTGAAGTGCCAGGTGCCTGTCTTATGGCCTCTGGCTTTATGGACTTCGGTACCGGCTCTGCCTAGATGACTCAGTTTGGCTGATAAGATGGAAATAGATAACCTACCAGGTGTGGAACACACCTAAGGAACACATTTCCTTGTTTGTGTCTCTTTCGTTTGCTTGTTTTTTGAGTCAGAGTCTTGCTGGCCTCGGATTTGCTCTGTAATTCCAGCCTTCTGCTTCCTGCACAGAGTACTGGAATCGCAGGCTTGAGCCACCACACCTAGGACACAGGGCTTTTCATTCAGCAAAAGCTCAGTAGATGCTGCCACGGGGTCCTCCTGGGCTAGGGTGGTCCGGCTTTTGTTTCTTCCCCCCAGCCAAGGCCGAATTCCTTTCTCTTCACTAAGACCAACGTAGACAGTACGTACCTTAGTACTGACCCTTCTACTTCCTCCTCGTTACCCTGCTCCCCATCCCTGGAAAGACCCTCTGTGAATTCCCTAGGCTTGAGCCAGTTTCTGTGGGATGGGCCCCAAACAGCAGGGACCATTTCAATTTGAGTCAAGGAAAATAATTAGATCAATCTAGAATTCCATTTCCTCAGTCCCACTAGCCAGTGGTGACCATCATCTTAGACGGTGTTAAAAAAGTCAATCTCATCGTTCCAGAAAATTCTATCAGATTGATCTATTAATCACTCCTAGGGGACCTCTCTGTACAGACCATCAACCTGCCTAAATAGAAATCTCGCTCATACAAATTAATTGTACCAAGATGTTAAACTATTGGAAAATTGGAAAAACATGCCCATGTATTATGTATTTTAAATTAAAAGTTATTCTTTGAGCCGGGCGGTGGTGGGCATGCCTTTAATCCCAGCACTTGGGAGGCAGAGGCAGGCAGATTTCTGAGTTCGAGGACAGCCTGGTCTACAGAGTGAGATCCAGGACAGCCAGGGCTACACAGAGAAATCCTGTCTCAAAACACCGGAAAAAAAAAAAAAAAAAGACTTCAAGGTCATCTTATCCAGCCTGGGCTAAACAAGATCCTGTTAAAACAAAGCAAAACTGTGAAATCTCTAAACAGCTAACTCATAGATTTCAAATAAAAATGTTTGTTTAGTGTGTGAGTATGTGTGTATGCATATATACCTGTATACTATGTATGTTTACAGGTATGTGCACATGCCCTTGTATGTGCATGACAGGATGGCGGTCAGAGGACAACCCTTGGACAACCTGTGGGAATCTGTTCTCTTTCTGAGTCTGAGGATCCACCTCAGTTTGTCAGGCTTGGTGAACGGGGCCTTCACCTCTGACCCACGGTGCCAGCTCTGAGTCATAGGTTTGATTTTATCCTTTCTAGATGGAATTTATTCCGTATATACCTTTTAAGAAACTAAGACATTCAGTTGTTACCGAGACGATGACTTTGCAAAGACTCCTACTATTTCTCATCCCCAGAGCCGGTCCTGTTCTGCCTAAATTAGGCTAGATCGACGGCACTCTTTTCTCCTTTATTTTGAGAGTTTCACTCTGTTGTTCGGGCTGAAGCTGGGTTCCTTGTCTGACCCTCAGGCCCAGAGACTACAGGTCTGCCACACCCTGCGTTTACAATGATGTTTACAACCAAATAAATGGAAATACACATTTCTGCCACTAATTTGTCGTTGTCCTTTTGTTTGAGGCGTGTACTTTTGGGACATTGTTTCTGAAAAAAATCAACTTCAGGAAGGAAGGTTTTAGTCTGGCAGTTCCGGGACATGGGGGCAGGGGGCAGGCATCGGGGCAGCTCAGTGTGGCCGCACTGAGAGGAATGCGAGTGCACGCACGTGGAACCCAGAGAAGACCTCGTGGGAGGCTTGGTGACAAGTGACCCCGTGAGCGACCAGGCCAGCTCCCTGGTTGGCTGTTGTCATTGCTGGTGTGTGGTGGCGGCAGCGGACGAACGCCACGCTATGCCCGTGGCACTGAGAGCGCAGCTTTCACGGAACGAGCTCTTCCTGCCACTGTGACCCGGGTTCGGGGGACTGGACTGGGGTTGTCCACCTTCTGTGGGTTGAGCAGCCGCTGCAGCCGCTGCAGCCTCTGGGCCGCCAGCCCTGGTGCGCATGCTCACTGCAGGTCTTCACGTCACAAGGAACTCAACCTGGAAACTCCCTCAGACATGGCAGAAGTGATGCTGGGGAGTCGACCGTATTAACCCCCACAGGGTGTCTTCCCTGGGGGAAGAAGTTCATCCTAAAGGGACTGAAAGTCAACCCATGTGGGGTCCAGGCTGCCCGGGGGGGGGGGGGGTTGACCCTGGAGATGCCATTCGTGCTGGAGGATTTGCCTTTCTTGCAAATGGATGTGGGATCTGCTTCTAACCACAGAGCCTCACAACCAGTATCTACTTCCTTTTCAAAACCAGGGGACGTCATGTACCACAAAGGCTGCCCTCTCATAATCTCGAGGTCCCAGATGGTTTGAAGACAGCAGAACCCTAAGCGATAGGAAAGTTGACAAAATGTACTTGAGAAACCAGTACAGGGGGTTGGAGAGATGGCTCAGTGGTTAAGAGCACTGTCAGCTTTTCCAGAGGTCCTGAGTTCAAATCCCAGCAACCACATGGCGGCTCACAACCATCTGTAATGGGATCTATCCCTCTTCTGGCATGTAGCATATGTGGGGGTTAATACGGGTACGCGCGCGCACACACATGCACACACACACACACACTATATATATATATATATATATATATATATATACATATATGTATATGTGTGAGTGTGTGTGTGTATGTGTGTGTGTGTGTGTGTATATATATATATATATATATATATATATATATATAAAATAATTGTGGGCAAGTAATTAGGCCAACTAAGGAACTGGGTCATGGCAGTAACGCACCTGTAATCCTAGCCTTAGGGAGGCTGAGGCAGGAAGATCTTGAATTTGAGTCTAGTGTGTACTACAAAAAACTGGAAATCAAGGCACAATGAATACAGACAAAACCCCCAAACAGACCAAAGGAGCAGCCACAACATGTCGCTCTGCATGGTGACTCAGCACAGAAAGGAGTTGACCTTGGAATAGATTATATGTACTGCTCTTAGGAACTGAGGAATTGTCTGTCCTGTTGCCTTTGGTGACCAGTGACAAAATGTTCAAAGGGTACACACCGGGCTGACATAAACTCATTTTTTTTTTTTTGAGACCGGTTCTTGTAGCCCAGGCTAGGCTCAAACGCAGTAGCACAGGGTGACCTTCAGTTATGGGTTCTCCTGCCTCCGCTTCCTGAGTGGTAGGATTACAGGTCTACAAATGACGTTGTGCTGACATACGTTGGATTTGTGACCACACAGCCTGGTCGGTTGTGACACTATTCAAGTACAGTGGAAACGGGTAGGTAAACAGCAGCTTCCCTGAATATACCCAGTGTCTTCCTCCACTGGATCCTCTCTCAGGTCTTCCTGGGCACTGCATAATCCAGCAACTGAAGGGTTAACCCCCAGCAGCACCAGGTAAACTGATCTAGTTCTTGGATCCTCAGCACCTTTGACAGGTCAGGGCCCACCTCTTGTGGATAGTGGAATGCTGACAGTTACCCTAGACATAAGTAGCAAGGGACATTAATTAAGGCAGTTAAGTTCCACAGTGAGGCTCGTGCTGGATCTGTGATGCCTTCACGATTCTCCCTGTGTGTTTATCCATTAGCAGGGCCAATTCATCCCCGGTGGGTCTCTGTGGCCAGTTGGATGGTGGCCCCTGAAGAGTATGACCATAATTCTGGTGCCCGGCGGCTGAAGAGATGACTAGGTGGTTAAGAGACTTCTGTCAGAGGACCTGGGTTCAATTCCCACCACCCACATGGCAGCTCACAGCTGTGATGGCTGTCCCACGAGATCCAGCATGCTCCTGCAGACATACATGCAGTCAAAACACCAGTGTACATGAAAATAAAACTCTGCTACCCATGAACAAGGTGATCTAGTAGGAGATGTCGTTGAGATCAATCTCCTTAAGTTATGTGGGAGTCAAGACAGGCCACCCTGACCCCCGTAGCATCTGTGTGACAAGTTCCACAGCCTGAGGCGTTAGACTTCCAAAGAAGGAGGTCTCCTGGAAGCGGTTGTGGAACTCCCGGCCGGAGAGAACATTGAGCTGTAGCTCCCATGGCAATTTTTCTTTCTTTTTTTTTTTTTTTTCATTCTTTTTCTTAGTGACAGGTTCCTGGTAGCCTAGACCATGATCTTAAGCAAGAATAATGGGTCACTAACATGACCTTATCTCCAGGGGAAACCAATGCTTTACTTTTCAAATCGTTTTCAAAACTATTATGATAGATAAAAACTTTTCCAACAATAAAGTTTAATATGGCTACGCGCGTGTCATCGGAGGTGGGTTTTGGTATATGGGAAAGAAAACCTTAATTACAAAGAATTAAAATAGTTTAAATTTATGCTTTGAAGATTTATAAAAAAATCAGGTATTAGATTAAGCAATACTTGACCATAGGGGCTAGAAAGTCAGCTCACCAGTTAAGAGCAGTGACCATCAAGATTTATTAACCTGTTTTTGGGAATTTGCCGCTAGCCTTGAATGATCGCTCTATTGAACATATATATTCCTTTAGAATTGTTATATTTTGATGATGACGTCACCTGTTCTGTTTGTGATTGACTGAATATGTAGTTCAGAGTCGTAATGCTTAGATGATTTTTGTGTTTTACTGTGCTAAATGATTCTTGTTGGTATTCACAATTGTTTTGCTGGATATGGTTTCTAAGAGTTGTGTCATGCTTGGTTTCGTGTATAAAATCCCCTGCTTGAGAGCTGCAGAATACACCCAGATTCAAACTGCCTCTGTGTTTGTTTCTGTTTGTCACTGCCAAATCCTTACCCGCCTGGACTTCAAGAACCCCCACCCCAGGGACCCCCGTACCCGGCTGAGGTTGTCTGTGGCAGCTGGCGCTTCAACGTTGGGCTCGAAGCAGGAAAGCTTTCTCTCTCCTTTTTTTCTAAAAATCTTTTTTCAGGTAAAAGATAGGAGCTCGTCAAGAGTGCTACAGACTTCTCGATAGAGACAGATCGAGTTAAGACGAGAAGGTAAGAACCATGGGGCATTCACAGTCCAAAAAACAGAGGCTTGTTCCTGACAGTATTGAGACATATTTTAGAAAGCAGAGGTGTTAAAACCTTAGGGAAGAGTTTAGCAGCATTTTATGACTTTGTACTGAGTGTCAGTCAGTGGTTTGTGGAGGAAGGAAGCCTGTCTTTAGAAGACGTTATCGCTAGATTGGAAGAAAGAATAGGCAGGATACTTCCTCCATCTGAGGGCTCAGACATATTATTAAAACAACTTGCATGGTAAAATGCCAATCCTCTCTGCCAGGAGCTAATTAGACCAACCAGAAACACAGGGACCCTGCAAGATTCTACGGAAGCATGTATAGATGCCTCATGAGCTGCGGTCGAGGATACAGCCTGTGCTGCAGCAATGCAAGGGCAACATTTCAGCGCCTGTGTTCAGAAATTACAAGGAGGAAGAACCCAAAAGTTCTCCTGCTTTTCTTGAGGCCAACAGGACAAATGTGCTGTGACTGTAAAAAGAAAAGCAGACTTCAAAAAATAAAAATAAGAAAAACCAAACTCAATCAGGTTGAGGCGCACACCTGTAATCCCAGCACTTGGGAGACAGACCAGGTGGATTTCTGAATTTGAGGCCAGCCTGATCTACAGAGTGAGTTCCAGGACAGCCAGAGGAGGAGACAACAAATGGGGTGAGAGGCACGCCTTCTGCTCCGAGAAAGGTAAAATAGGGAGACACAGGAATGTAAAAAATAAATGAATCCTCTGGCCACTGAGTTTGACATCTTAAACTCACCCAGAGCAGCACCAGGAAGTGCAGGATTAGATCCTGCAGTAGACAATGACTGGATACTCTCCATTCATGAGGGAGAGCAGTTAGCAGATACAGGATGTAAAGGGCCCCTATCACCTAGCACCTTTGGTCTTATAATAGGGAGAAGCTCAAGTTATAAGAAAAATTTTGAAGTACTTCCTGGAGTAATTGATTCAGACTTCCAGGGAGAGATAAAACATATGATTAGGTCATTAAAAGAAACAATATAACTACATAAACACCAACGGGGAGCTCAGATAAGAGTACAACTCCCCAACCCAATACTAAAACAGACTAGAGGGGATGAAGGGTTTGGATCCACAGAAGTGGCTGCCCGGGCTCAGGAAATTACTAGACAAAGACCCTTAAAAACATAAAAGTAGAAGGAAAAATGGGACACAGGAGCAGATAGGTCCTGCACTGCAGGGAAGGACTGGCCTGGGGCGTGGCCTGTAGTTCACACCGCCTCTACTCTGCTGGGATTGGGACTAGCTTCCAACATAGCTCAGAGTTCAAAAATCCTGACACAGGAATGTGAAGGGAAAGTGGGGACTTTTCAACCTTACGTTATTTCCTCTTTCCCATTCTCCTTCTGGGGAAGAGAAATTTTAGGGGAAATGAAAGTAAAATTAACCACAGATGAAAACTGGAACAATCCAGCATTCTTATAGGGACCGCTGATGAGTTATATGCAGATAGAACGTCATGGGTTAACGGCGAGCCTGTGTGGAACAGTCAGCGGCCCCTAATGCAGGAAAAGATACAGGCTCGAGAACAATGAGTACAAGAACAGCTGCAGTCAGGGCACATTGAAGAATCTAACAGCTGTGGAATACTCCTGTGTTTGTCATTAAGAAAACAATCAGGCAAATGGAGAATCTTGCAGGATCTTAGGGCTGTTGATAAGATAACGCATGACACGGGAGCTTTACAGCCGGGACTTCCATCCCCAGCAGCTGTTCCAGAGAATCATTATATTATAGTTATAGATTTAAAGGATTGTTTTCTCAATTTAAAGTTACAACCAGAAGACACACAAAGATTTGCTTTCAACATTCCTTCTATTACTTTTCAAAAGCCATTTCTTTCTTTCTTTTCTTTTCTTTTCTTTTCTTTTCTTTTCTTTTCTTTCTTTCTTCCTTCCTTTCTTTCTTTCTTTTTTTTTGGTTTTTCAAGACAGGGTTTCTCTGTGTAGTCCTGGCTGTCCTGGAACTCACTCTCTAGACCAGGCTGGCCTCAAACTCAGAAATCCGCCTGCCTCTGCCTCTCAAGTGCTGGGATTACAGGCATGCGCCACCAGGCCCGGCTCAAAAGCCATTTCAAAGGTATCAATGGAAGGTTCTCCCCCAAGGCATGAAAAATAGTCCAACTCTTTGTCAGAAATTTGTAGATCATGCTTTAAGATCCATCAGGGCTTAGCAAAAAAGGCTTTCATATCACATTTTATGGATGATATACTTTTTCATTCTTTTTTTTTTTTTGAAACAGGGTTTCTCTGTAACCCAGGCTGTCCTGGAACTCACTCAGTAGACCAGGCTGGCCTCGAACTCAGAAATCCACCTGCCTCTGCCACCCAAGTGCTGGGATTAAAGGCATGCACCACCACTGCCCTGCATGGATGATATTATTATAGCAGAAAAAACAAAGGACTTAACTGAATTAATTTTGAAAAATATGATTGAGGCATTGACCAAGCATGGACTAATTATTGTCTCTGATAAAATTCAACATAACAAGCCAATAAATTATTTGGGAAAAACAATTTCTAATGAATATATTATATCTCAAAAATTGCAACTTACAAGTGATAAAGACACTTAATGGTTTTCAAAAATTATTGGCAGATATTAATTGGATTAGACCTTCTTTTAAAATCACCAATAGGCAATTGCATCATTTATTTGAAATTCTTAAAGGAGATCCTGATCCCAAATCTAAAAGACATCTTACAAAAGAAGCCTTAAGACAATTAGAATTGATAGAACAGAAGATGCAAGATGCTAAAGTAAAACAGATAAACTATCTGAAACCATGCTCCCTTATCATACTTAGAACATCTTACACAGCTACTGCATGCTTATGGCAAGAAGGTGTATTAGAATGGATTTATCTCCCTCATACTCAGGTAAAAATGGTATCATCTTATCCTTTTATGTGTAGTCAATTAACTATTAAGGGGAAGTTAAGATCCAAGGAACTGCTTGGCAGAGAAATGCATGAACGTGTTATTCCCTGTCATAAGGAACAATCGGAGTATTTACTTCAAATTGCAGATGACTGGGGAATGCATCAACACATCATATGGGACAAAAGTATCATGTACCTCAACACCCTATAGTAAAGTTTGTAGAAGAAACAGAAATAATCTTTCCTTCCAAAATAGCATTGGAACCTACTTCTGATGCCCTCTTGGTATTTACAGACAGGTCATCCAATGGAACTTCAGCCGTTTACATAAAAGATAGACCTGTGATTATTAAAAAGGCAAAAGAAATGTCTGCACAGCAGGCGGGAATTATTGCAGTTATTACTGCCCTTGAACACATACCTGAAGAGTTCAACCTTTATACAGGTTCAAAATATGTAGTTCCAGATATAGAGACAGCTCTTTTTTTTTTTTTTTTTTTTTTTTTTTAGTTTTTTGAGACAGGGTTTCTCTGTATAGCCCTGGCTGTCCTGAAACTCACTCTGTAGACCAGGCTGGCCTCGAACTCAGAAATCCACCTGCCTCTGCCTCTCAAGTGCTGGGATTAAAGGCGTGCGCTACCACCGCCGCCCGGCGAGACAGCTCTTATATCTGGAAATTCCAAAATTATATCACTCTTGCTTCAGCTGCGGTTTTTCGAGACACGGTTTCTCTGTATAGCCCTGGCTGTCCTGGAACTCACTCTAGACCAGGCTGGCCTGGAACTCAGAAATCTGCCTGCCTCTGCCTCCCAAGTGCTGGGATTACAGGCGTGTGCCACCACCGACCAGCGAGAAGGAAAATTTTCATAGGACATATCAGAGGACATACTGTCCTGACAGGCTCATTGGCTGTAGGAAATGCTGTGGCAGATTTATTAACAAAAGAACACTTGATTGCTAGTGTGGTTGAACCAGCATTAGACAGTCACGCTTTACATCATCAGAGCGCACCGGCCTTGAGAGGATGTTCAATTGGACATGAGAACAGGCTAGGCGAGTTGTGAAGGACTGTGAACACTGTCCTGATGCATATCATCCGTTAAAGATGGGAGGTAATCCAAGGGGACTTAAGGCTCAAGTTTTGTGGCAAATGGACGTAACTCATATTCCAAAATTTGGAAAGTTGGCCTATGCACGTGTTACGTGGTCATGGCCACGGCAAAAACCGGGGAGGCCGTGCTGGATGTCATACAACATCTTTTGTTTGTTTGTTTTTTGTTTTTTTCGAGACAGGGTTTCTCTGTGTAGCCCTGGCTGTCCTGGAACTCACTCTGTAGACCAGGCTGGCCTCAAACTCAGAAATCTGCCTGCCTCTGCCTCCCAAGTGCTGGGATTACAGGCATTCACCACCACCGCCCTGCCGTCATACAACATCTTATTGCATGCTTCTCCTCGTTATATGTCCCAAAAAGAATTAAAACTGATAATGCTCCAGCTTATACTTCCCAAGCTTCTGCAAAGCTTTGCATTCAACGGGGTATAGAACATACAGGAGGAATTCCATATACCCCCAGGTCGGGCTGTCATAGAAAGGACTCGTCAAAATCTTAAGGTACAAATTCAAAGATTAAAATCTAGTGGTTATGATTACTCACCTCATCAATTATTAGGCCATGCTTTATTAACCACTAATCACTTTAATGCCAATGATAAAGGTTTTCCTCCTATGCAAAAACATTGGGATCCCCTACAGCAGACTGTTACTCCTTTAGTGATGTGGAAGGATCTTTTAACAGGCACCTGGAAATGGCCAGATGTGTTAATCACCTCAGGGAGAGGATATGCTTGCATTTTTCCACAGAATGCAGAAACACCAGTCTGGATCCCAGACAGACTTATTCGACCCTTCCACCAAAAATCTTCTATCGAGAACCCAGAAAAGAAAGAAACAAAAGAAGGAAAGGGCAGTAATAAGGAGTATGAAGAAGCTTGCTCTCTCTTCTCCACATAATATTTCTAATGTTTTCCAGGATTATTTAGACGTTTTGCTGCAACTAACGTGGTCCTTCTAAAAAAGTCCGAGGAATCTACGAGCGCTCTTTGGCAATTAGATCTTGCCTAAACTATCCTTATGGTATACTTGCTGGACGATACTCAGATTTAAACATTACTAAGGTAGAAAGTTTTATCAAGTCAGCTGTTCCAAATGTATTCTAGCTAATTGTGTTGATCCTATTTCTTTTTTTTCTTTCTTTTTTTTTTATTGTTTTGTTTTTTGTTTATTTTTGAGACAGGGTTTCTCTGTGTAGCTCTGGCTGTCCTGGAACTCACTCTGTAGACCAGGCTGGCCTCGAACTCAGAAATCCTCCCTGACTCTACCCCCCAAGTGCTGGGATTAAAGGCATCCATCACCACCGCTTGGCGTGTTGATCCTATTTCAATTAAAAATTATTCAGTCATTTTGCTATTACAAAGACCTAATTATGTTAGGCTTCCTGTAGATTTAGAAGATGGCATTTGGTTTGATAATGTAGCTTTGCAAACACTTAAAAGAGTAAATGAGCTAATTAGCCCAAAGCGTTTGGCTGCATCTTTAGTTTTAGGAATTCAAGCTTTAAAAGCTCTCCTTACCTCACAGTCTCAACAATTATAATAGTTTTAGGTATAAACACTGCACATTTCCTTGATGATTTAAATAAAAATGCCTCTTTAGTACTTGCAAGGCAACAAGTTATAGATAGAAAGTTAGAAGTAAAACTTGATGCTTTAGAGGTTGTAGTTTGGGCATTAGGACAAGAGGTAGAACATATTAAAGTTCAGCTTTCTACCAAGTTCCAGGCCAGCTTTCGGAACATATGTGTAATGCCATTACCTTATAAGGAAAGTCACGATTGGAATATTACTAGAAACATTTGGGAACTTAGAATGACAATGATACCACTTATGATGTGGCTCATTTACAAGCCCAAATCTTTGCTATGAGCAAAGCACATGTTGAATCTGCTGGCATGGAGGATTTGACTCAGTCGATTAGCCTTGGTTTACGGACTTTGAACCCTATTGGTTGGCTACACTGGATCATTGTTGTCACCGTGGCTACAGGAATAATTCTTCTTTCCCTTATTTTTCCAATCGTCTTCCAACTAATCTTTTCCTCCATCTCTACAGCCAAATGAGATTTTTTAGAAAGATTTATTTATTTTTTATATGTAAGTAGCTGTCTTCAGACACACCAGAAGAGGGCATCAGATCTCGTTACAGATTGTTGTGAGCCACCATGTGGTTGCTGGGATTTGAACTCAGAACCTTTGGGAGAGCAGTCAGTGCTCTTAACCGCTGAGCCATCTCATCAGCCCAGGAAATTTTTTTAAAGATTTATTTATTTATTATATGTAAGTACACAGTAGCTATCTTCAGTCACCAGAAGAGGGTGTAAGATCTTATGAGTGGTTGCGAGCCACCATGTGGTTGCTGGGATTTGAACTCAGAACCTTTGGGAGAGCAATCGGTGCTCTTACCCGCTGAGCCATCTCTCCAACCCCCCCCAAAAGAAATTTATGAGTTTCAATTAAAAATAAAAGAGGGAGAGATGCCACACTGACCCCAGTAGAATCTGACAAGTTCCACAGCCTGAGGCGTTAGACTCCAAAAGCAGGAGGTCTCCTGGAACTGGTTGTGGAACTCTCTGGGCAGAGAAAACAATTGAGCCATAGTTCTCTTTCTGTTTTGTTCTCTTTCATTCCTTTTTCTTACCTACAGGTTCCTGGTAGCCTAGACAATGATCTTAAGCAAGAATAATGGGTACAAAACCACCTCTTCAGATGGTGTCACTAACTTGACCTTATCTCCAGGGAAACCAATGCTTTACTGTTCAAATCATTTACAAAATTATTATGATAGATAAAAACTTTCCCAACAATAAAATTTCATATGGCTGCATGTGTGTCATTGGAGGTGGGTTTTGGTACATGGTAAAGGCCTTAATTAAAAAGAATTAAAATAATTTAAATTTATGCTTTGAAGATATATTTTTAAAAATCAGGTATTAGATGTTAAACTATAATTGACCATAGGGGCTGGAAAGTCAGCTCAGCGGTTAAGAGCACTGACCATAAAGGTTTATTAACCTGTTCTTGGGAATATGCCACTAGCCTTGAGTGATTGCCCTGTTGAATATATTCTTTTAGAATTGTTATATTTTGATGATGATGTCACCTGTTCTGTTTGTGACTCACTGAACATGTAGTTCAGAGTCATAATGCTTAGATGATTTTTGTATTTTACTGTGTCAAGTGATTCTTCTTGTTGTTTGGCTGGATATGGCTTCTAAGAGTTGTGTCATGCTTGGTTTCGTGTATAAAATCTCCTGCTTGAGAGCTGCAGAATACACCCAGATTCAAACCGCCTCTGTGTTTGTTTCTGTTTGCCACCACTGAATCCTTACCCACCTGGACTTCGAGAACCCTCATCCCGGGGACCCCCATACCCGGCTGGGGTGGTTCGTGTCAAAGACACATGCCTATAACCCTTGGAAGGCAGAGACAGGATTGGCCTGAGTTTAAGGCCCCCTAGACTCACAGTAAGAAACTCACAGAGCCAGACTGAGTTTTTGAGGTGTATGTAACCAGAACACCCAGGCTTGTGCAAATTCCAATGAGCAGAGGCAGGAATTTCCATCTCTTTCTGCCTGCCTCTCTCTCTCTCTCTCTCTCTCTCTCTCTCTCTCTCTCTCTCTCTCTCTCTCTCTCCCTTTCTCCCTCTCTTCCTCTCTTCCTCTCTCCCTCTCTCCCTCTCTCCCTTCCTCTCTCTAGTTTTGTTCTGGAATTGCAGATGAACCATAAAATGCTGGGCTCCCACCTTGGCTTTCAAAAGCACCTTAGAACTCTTAGGAGACTCTTCCGTGGTACATTGCATATTCTCTCCCCCCCCCCCACCTCTTGGAGGCTTTGGTGGAATTTGCTGTTCCTATGGTGTTGTGGTTTGAAAAGATGGCCCCCACAGACTCATAAGGAGTGGAATTATTGGAAGCATGGCCTTGTTGGAGTGGGCGTGACATTGTTGCAAGAACTGTGTCACGGGATGGGCACTGAGGTTTCAGAAGCTCAAACCGAGCCCAGTGTCCCATTCTCTTCCTGCTCACTGTCAGTCTCCATAGAGAACTCTCAGCTCCTCCAGCTCCATGTCTGCCTGTGTGCTGCCATGCTTCCCGTCATGAGGATATTGGACTAAACCTCTCAACTGTAAGGCAACTCCAGTTAAATGTTTTCTTGTGAGAGTTGGAGTAGTCATGGTGACTCTTCACAGCAATAGAAGCCCTAAGATATGTGGTTTGCATATGTCTCGAGCACGTTTCCAGGGGTTAGCCTGGGGAAACCTTGGCCCTCGGTGTGCTAATGTGAAAACGATGGGAGTGGAGGTACCTTGTAGAGGACTGGAAGTGTTGATGCCCTCTAAGGGACTTGGAATTCTTCTGGGTCTCTAGTAATTTCTTTCTCTCAGACTTCTTATTTTTCTTGTTCTTGTTCTTCTTCTTGTTCTTCTTGTTCTTGTTCTCGTTCTCCTCCTCCTCCTCCTCCTCCTCCTCCTCCTCCTCCTCCTCCTCCTCCTCGTCCTTCTTCTTGTTGTTCTTGTTCTTGCTCTTCTTGCTCTTCTTTTTCTTTTCCTCCTCCTCCTCATTCTCCTCCTCCCTCTTCTACTCCTTCTTCTCTACCTCCTCCTTCCTCTTCTTCTCCTTCTTCTCCTTCTCTTCTCCTCTTCCTCCTTCTTCCTTTTACTCTTCTTCTTTAAATTTTTTTTACATCTTATTTTATTGTTGTTCTTAGTGTTTATCTCAGGATAGTTGATCACATGGTTTCTAAAGCATTTTTACATTCTGTAAATTCATAATAAGTTTAAGGCAATAGTTCATGTTATCGATCAATAAAGGTTTAAGGAGTTACAGAAGAATTGCTTAGATATCTTTCCATTATGACTAGTATCTGACTAACATTCATTATCTTTTTCTAGCATATAAATTCATTAAAAGTTTAAAGCAATAATTTTTACGCCATAAGTTAGCAGTTTTGTCAAGAGAGAAATCATTTGCTTTGTGTTTTATTTTGAAGTCTTGTATAGATAAACTAGTCCATCATTTATTTTCTGTCCTTGCATCTAGTTCCAGTTTGTGTTCTTATTTTAATTTTAATTTTAGTTTTTATCATATTCATCACAATTTATTTTTATACCAATCATAAAAATAATGGATGTTAGTAAATGAACATAAAAAGATAGAGTCTTTTTGTTTGTTCATTTTGTTTTTAGTAGAACTTACAATCTTGGCTCTTACTGTGGCAGACACCCAAAATAAAAACAATTTTTAGACATTGGAATTCATTGTAATAAGGCTATACTTCAGTGTACCTCACATCACCAAAGGATTTTACCTCCATAGTAGCTAAGCTAAGAGTTGACAGTTCTGCTGCACCAAGGAATGAACTGTGGGCACAATTATTTGGATACAGATTTCCTGCTATGGTCAAAGCTATTTGACTTGAGTGATTGTCATCATTCTCAGCCCACAGGGAACAGGTTACATTCATTTAAGAAATTATCTAACATGGTCTATCCATGAAGTCATTCATCAACTGTTTCAATGAACAATGTTTCTGCTTGGAGGGTGGCACAGACATTAGGTGAGGGTAAGATTCTAGTTCACTGACTGTGACAATTTTGAAAAGCATTCATCTCAGAAAAAGGTCATCTTCTTCAAAATTGATACAATAATTATAAATATCAAGCAAAACATTCAGTCTCACTCTTTGATGTTCTCTTACAAGCCAAGCCACCTCCCAAAATAATTGTCTACATTCCTTTTGGCTGTATAAATAAATTTGAAATATGTAAGCTGTTCTGAAAACCATAGCATAGTGTGAAAACATCAAATAACGAATCCTACTTATAGAGAGGCTGAGATAGGAGAAGCATGATTCCAAGACCATTATGCGGTACACAGCAAGACATTGTCATGCACAAACAAGCAGAAACTGTATATGGATTGTAAAATATTGGGCATATTTTTCCAATTACCAAATTACAGAGACCACTGAGTGACAGTCAACAAATTTCTAATTCTTCATATTTTTGACTTTCAATCGATTAGGATATGTTGGTAATATTAATTTTCATATTAAGAGATATTAAGGAGCCAGGCAGTGGTGGTGCACGCCTTTAATCCCAGAACTTTGGAGGCAGAAGCAGGCCGATATCTGAGTTCGAGACCAGCCTGGTCTACAGAGTGAGAATTTTGGTGTAATTCTGATAGGCCTGCCTTTATATGTTACTTGATCTTTTCCCCTTACTGCTTTTAATATTCTGTCTTTCTTTAGTGCATTTGGTGTTTTGATTATTATGTGACAGGAGGAATTTCTACTCTGGCCCAGTCTATTGGGGGTTCTGTAGGCTTCTTGTATGTTCATGGGCATCTCTTTCTTTACGCTAGGGAAGTTTACTTTTATAATTTTGTTGAAGATATTCACTGGCCCTTTAAGTTGGGGATCTTCACTCTCTTCTATACCCATTTTCCTTAAGTTGGGTCTTCTCATTGTGTCCTGGGTTTCCTGCATGTTTGGGGCTAGGAGCTTTTTGCTTTTTGCATTTTCTTTGACTATAATGTCAATGCTTTCTATGGTATTTTCTGCACCCGAGATTCTCTCTTCTATGAGATGCTTGCATCTATGACTCCTGAAGCCTTTCCTAGGTTTTCTATCTCCAGGGTTGTCTCACTTTTTGATTTTTTTTATTGTTCCTATTTCCATTTTTAGATCCTGCATGGTTTTGTTCAATTCCTTCCCCTGTTTGGTTGTGTTTTCCTGTAATTTGTTAAGGGATTTTTGTGTTTCCTCTTCTTTTTTTTTTTTTTCCGAGGCAGGGTCTCTCTCTGTAGTCCTGGCTGTCCTGGAACTCACTCTGTAGACCAGGCTGGCCTCGAACTCAGAAATCCGCCTGCCTCTGCCTCCCAAGTGCTGGGATTAAAGGCGTGTGCCACCACCGCCCGGCTGTTGTGTTTCCTCTTTAAGGGCTTCCAGCTGTTTACCTGTGTTCACCTGTATTTCTTTAAGGGAGTTATTTATGTCCTTCTTAAATCCTGTATCATCATCATGAGAAGTGATTTTAGATCTGAATCTTGCTTTTCTGGTGTGATATTGTATCCAGGACTTGCTATGGTGGAAGAATTGGGTTCTGATGATGCCATGTGACTTTGGTTTCTATTGCTTATGTTCCTATGCATGAGTCCCACCATCTGGGTATCTCTACCCAGATGGGCTACCTGCCCTCTCTACATCTGACTGGAGCCTGTCCTTCCTGTTATCATGGTGTGTCAGATTTCCTCAGAGTCAAACTGTCTCTGTGATCCTGTGATCCTGAGACCCTTGGTGTGTCTGAGTTCCTGGGAGTCAAGGTGCCTCTGGGACCCTGAGATCTTGGTGTGACCAAGCTCCTGTGATCCTGTGATCCTGTGATCCTGGGCTTGTAAAAGTGCCTGGAAGTGGAGCTTCCTCTGGGTATTATGGGACTGGCTGCAGAATTTGCGTCCAAGGTCTGCTCAGGGCACCAGCTCAGACAGACTGGAAGGAACCGGTGGGCCCCCCCCTCCTCCTTTCTTGAGATGGTCATGCTAGCTTGGGACTCAGGATGTAGCCTAGGTTGCCTGAAACTTGGCAATCTTTCTGCCTGGGATTACGGGTATGAGCCACCATAGTAGCAACCTTTTTTTTTTCTTTTTTGGTTAATGATGGGTACTGAACATTCGGTTGGTGTCCAACCCTTGGACAGGCTAACTTGCTAACACCCCAGAGTAGGGACATTCAAATGGTCAACAGTGGTAATATAAAACCTTGGGCATGTGCACAGACTCCTGCTGCTGCATGGCGGTAGACCCGTACATGGGCCTTAGTGGCAGCATAGGCTAGGGCTTCACTTCAGGGGCAGGGCAGGCCGCCCACACCAGGCTACTCCTCTCCGCTCTTGCGTCTCTCGTTCTGTCTCTGTACAATGCTCAGACGGGCTCACGTCTCTTTCTCTGCATCACATACTTGCGCACTGCACTGGTTCCCGCTGTGAGGAGCCGTAGGCTGGCACCTGGGTGTCTTCCTTCCTCTTTGCCACATGGTGTGACTGCAGGTAGGCCTGTAGGCGTGTCACGTGGCATGACTCTTCCTTTGTTTTCTTGAGAAGCCATTCTGGCTGGAATATGATAAAAATTTAAGATAGTTTTATTTGGATCTGTGGTGGGCAAGGACAATATCTCTTAGCCATTTGTTTTCCTCCGAGAACTCTGTATTTAGCTCTGTAGCCTGCTTTGGAGTTGAGTTATTTTTGTTTCTGTTATTTGCATCATCAGCTCTAAGGGACTGTAGTTAGTTCCTGCTAACTGCAATGGCTCTGTAGTTAGTTGCTCAGGAGAATTATTTACGGAGACCATGCACATGCTGCAGAAGCCCTGGCATGCATCTTTCCTGGCTCCTCCCTCCTGTAATCCAAGTTGTCCTATTTCACATCTGCCTATTTCCCATTCAGACTAGTTGAACTGTTCCAGTAGATTTGGGGGGGGGGATCCGTGTCTTCTACATCTCATGGTTTTCTCTCATTGCCCACAGGTGCACACATATATAGGAATGCCAGAGGATAGTGTGCCCACACCCATAACATGGGTGGATTTAAAGCCTGGACAAAAAGTGACCCGAGGACTCACTGCCTGGCCCAGATTTGTGATATAGACTGGAGGAGTGGAGATGGGTGTTGTGCAAGAGCTTATCCTCTTCCTGTTTTGTTGGGTGTCACAATTCTTGACAGGGTTTCCGGACACCAGTCTTCTCTACCCCATGGGTGTGTCCCCCAGTGCAGACGGTGTAACTAGTTCTCTGTGGACGTGGATGTGGAGATCTGGCACGAATCACCGCCATGGGCCTCGGGGCTGCTCTTCTTGGACTTGGTAAGTGGCACAAGGGTCAATGTTCTTAGCTAGAGAGTGACAAATACAGGCTCCCGGGGTCACTCCTCAGCCTGTCCCTCTCGCCCTGCTCTGAGCTCTTGTTAGGGCGTCAGTGTAACTCAGGGCAGACTTCTCTCATCAGATCCTTTTTCTTTCCTGTTTCAGTGTGTTTAATAGAACAGAGGATCTGGGCACACCACGGTGAGTCTGTTTTTGTTTAAGCACCCAAAAATTGGTTTTTGGTTTAGAGTAGCCCTGGAAGTTTAGGAATCTTGGAGCAGATCCTGAGATGCAGTTTACACTGACAACCAGCTGTGTGCTGACTTCATATTTTAGCCCTTACTATTGTGGCCTCCTGTGGGGTACAGATTCTCCACCATGGGCTACTCAGGCCCACATGCTCTCCAGTTTAAAAGGATATTGCAGCAAACGGCGTGGAGGAGGGGCGCCCACGCAATCGTTTGCTGCTTAAGATTCAGCCATTTAATCTTGAGTTTGCTTTCCTTTTCCTCTCATCTCTTCTCATGTGGGCCGCTTCTGGTTCTCTTCCTGAGCCTGCTCCTCAGAAGACACACCATCTTGGGGCAGAGTTGAAGTAACTGCTGTGCAATAAGGGGGCAACACAGAGGCAGTTATCTGGACTCACAGGCTCCCAGGATTTTCCTGAGAATGGAGTGGTTGGATTGTACCGGGAAGAAAGAGGCAAAGTAAGACATATGTCAGTACTTTAATGGAACACCATGTTGGCTGGCCCGCGGAAGTGTCAAGGTTTGGTGATAAGAGTGACAATCCTCAGGGTTGGTTCCTGGGCTGTCAGGAGACGAGGAGAGAAGCCAGTAGAGAGCACTAAGGTGTGAGAGTTATTCTTACACTGTTTGAGCACAGCAAAGATGATGAGGCCTATTGAAACACGCCAGGCATGCTGCTGGTTAGCTTTCTTTCAACATGACATAAGCTGGAGTCTTCTGGGAAGACGGGATGCCACCAGAGCAACTGCCTCCACCACACAGGCCTGAGAGCATGTCTGTGTGGCCATTTTCTTGATTCACGATTGATGGGGGAGCTACTCCATAGCTCCCCGGGAACCTCCTGACATCGGATGACTAGACTTCTTTCTCTGCGTTCCTTTAGGACCATCTCCTCAGCCTTCCGTCTGGGCAGCTCCAGGGTCTGTGGTTTCCACAGGTAGTGCCGTGACTATCTTCTGTAGGACTCCTCCAGGGGTGGACAAGGTGCGTCTACAACATCATGTTCCCAGGGGGATGTGGCGTGATGTAGCAGCACAGGGAGAAACCCAAGACGTTTTTGAGTTCAGTCTGCAGAATATGATGGACACCGATGCTGGGATTTACTCTTGTACATACAAACATGGACGCAAATGGACAGAGATTAGTGACAAACTGCAGTTGTCTGTGACAGGTGAGCAATTGCCTTGAACACTGCTCGCCAGTCTAAATCTCTGTTGCCTACCTCTGTGAACTACACACGCCCCATCACAGGACCTGCTCTGTATCTCTGCTCCTGTACACTGATCTCTCCTCTTTCCTTTCCTCTTCTGTCCTGTCCTCTCCTTCCTGTGCTTCTTCTTCTCCTAGGAAGACACATCATCATTGGACATCTTGAGATGACTCTATTCATCTCAGCTATCCTTTCCTTTTAAATTTCCATTTTCTATATTTTTTTTTGCAACTCAACTAACTGTCCGGTCTTGAACTTGACATGTGTCGCTACATAATCTTGAACTTCTGATCCTTCTGCTTCTATGCTGTTAGGACTAGCATTATATACTTGGACAGCCACATAATCATGTGGTGATGGGCATAGAACCCAAGGCATTGCATAATTGGCAAGAGCTCTACCGATTTAGATTCATACCCTGACCCTCTGTAGATTTGTGATCACCCCTCTGTGCTGACTGTGGTCCCTTTAGAATGGTGACTATGTCCCTATGTGGTGGAATTCATGGGGAATGGTAGCAGCTTTCTGTACCTACATAGAGCCTTCTATGGTTGTATTTATAGATTGAAGAATTTCCCTTTTGGTTTATATTGCCTTCTGTTTTATAAGACTGAATTTTATGGTCAATTTTAATATTGTTTTTAAATAACAGGGTCTTTTGTGATTTTGGGTGTGTGTGGGTTTAGTTAGGTCTCATGTGTAACTGTTTGTGGCCTTGAAATCTTTATATAGAACAGGATGATTTTAAACTCACAGAGATGTACCTGCCTCTGTGTCCTGAGTCCTGAGATTAAAGGTCTGTGCTACCATGAGCAGCTAATAACAGGGTTTTTTCACTTCTAGGTGTTTACAAGGAGAAGCCATCCCTTACTGTTGATTCAGGACCCAAGGGATTCTCAGAAAGAAATGTGACTCTTGTCTGTCACACAAAGTATTTCTTTGAGATCTTTATCCTCTGCAGAGGTGGAAACGCATCCTTTCCTCAGAACTGCTTACAACAGGACCACAACACATTCCTCATCTTCCCTTTGAGCCCAGGGCACAAGACGACCTACAGATGCTTTGCCTCCGTCCAAATGAATTCCTACTTGTGGTCACAGCCTAGTGACCCCCTTGAGCTTTCAGTCCCGGGTAAGGATGTGTGATACTTGGTCACTGTCTCTGTGCTTAGAGAATTCCCAATGGATGTGGGATATATCAAGTCCACTTTATGTCTGCTTGCGTGCTATTTGATTCTGACTGGGATTGTTTATTTGCATCTGGACTCTGAAAATTTTCTGCTAATCATGTGAAAATAGGGCAGATGCGGGTGTATTCTCTTAGAGGACAGATATTATTCATCATGATACAGTGTGTTCTACTCAGTTATGGCTATGTAAATTACTTCAGTTTGGGTGCGTGCACATGCACACACATGCACATACATACCTCCCTAGCTAATAGTGATATTGAAAATGAAAGAGTCGAGTGGAGCAGCTGGGACAGGAGCCTTCCAGTCGCCATTTGCACCAGGGAGCCAGGCAGTTCCACAGCCTTCTGTGCACGGAACAGAAGAGAGTTGGTTTCCTAGGAATACTGACACAGGCTTACAGACCCACAGGAGGAACAAGATCCAGCCAGAGACAGTAAGACAAACTAACACCAGAGATAATCAGATGTTGAAAGGCAAGCACAAGAACCCTACCAACAGAAACCAAGGTTACTTGGCAACATCAGAACCCAGTTCTTCCACCACAACCAGTCCCAGATAGCCCAATACACTAGAAAAGCAAGAGTTGGATTTACAATCACATCTCATGATGCTGATAGAGGACTTCAAGAAGGAAATTAATAACTCCCTTAAAGAAATACAGGAGAACATGAGTCAACAGGTAGAAGCCCTTAAAGAGGAAGCACAAAAATCCCTTAAAGAATTACAGGAAAACATTTGCATTCCCTAACGACTAATGATATTAATCCTGCCAATCCATGAACATGGGAGCTCTCTCCATCTTCTGAGATGTTCTTTAATTTCTTTCTTCAGAGACTTGAAGTTCTTGTCATATAGATCTTTCACTTGCTTGATTAGAGTCACACCTAGGTATGTGATATTATTTGTGGCTATTGTGAAGGGTGTCCTTTCCCTAATTTCTTTCTCAGCCTGATTATCCTTCGCGTATAGGAAGGCTATGATTTGTTTGAGTTAATTTTATAACCAGCCACTTTGCTGAAGCTGTTTATCAGCTGTAGGAGTTCTCTGGTGGAATTTTTGGGTCGCTTAAGTATACTATATCATCTGGAAATAGTGAAATTTTGACTTCTTCCTTTCCAATTTATATCCCCTTGACCTCTTTTTGTTGTCTAATTGCTTTAGCTAGAATTTCAAGTAGTACATTGAATAGATAGGGAGAGAGAGGGCAGCCTTGTCTCGTCCCTTATTTTAATGAAATTGTTTCAATTTCCTCTCCATTTAGTTTGATGTTGGCTACTGGTTTGCTATATATTGCTTTTACTATGTTTAGGTATGGGTTTTGAATTCCTGATCTTTCCAAGACTTTTAACAAGAAGGAATGTTGAATGTTGTCAAATGCTTTTTCACCGTCTAATGAAATGATCATGTGTTTTTTTTTCTTTGAGTTTGTTTATGTAGTGGATTACATTGATGAATTTCCATATATTGAACCATCCCTGCATCCCTGGGATGAAGCCTACTTGATCGTTGTGAATGATCGTTTTGATATGTTCTTGGATTCAGTTGGCAAGTTTTATTGAGTATTTTTCATTAATGTTCATAAGGGAAATTGGTCTGGAGTTCTCTTTCTTTGTTTGATCTTTGTTTGGTTTAAGTATAAGCGTAATTGTGGCTTTAAAGAACAAATCGGGTAGTGTTCCTTTTGTTCCTAGTTTGTGGAATAGTTTGAAGAGTATTGGTATTAGGTCTTCTTTGAAGATCTAACAGAATTCTCCACCAAACCTATGTGGTCCTGGGCTCTTTCTGTTTGGGAGACTGGTAATGACTGCTTTTACTTCCTCAGGGGTTATGGGACTAGTTAGATGTTTCACCTGATCCTGTTTTAACTTTGGTTTCTGTCTAGAAAATTGTCATTTTCTTCTAGATTTTCCTGTTTTTTGGGGGCATAGGCTTTTGTAGTAGGATCTGATGACTTTTTTGAATTTCCAGTTTTTGTTGTTTTGTCTCCCCTTTCATTTCTGATTTTATTAATATGGGCAGTGCCTCTGTGCCCTCTGGTTAGTCTGGTTAAGGGTTTATCTATCTTATTGATTTTCTCAAAGAAAAAAGCCCCTGGTTTGGTTGATTCTTTGTATAACGCTTTTTTTATTGATTTCAGTCCTGAGTTTATTTCGTGCTGTCTACTCCTCTTGGGTGTATTTGCTTCTTTCCGTTCTAGAGCTTTCAGGTGTGCTGTTAAGCTGTTAGTATAAGCTCTCTCCATTTTTTCCCCAAGGCACTCAGAACTAAGAATTTTCCTCTGTACTGCTTTCATTGTGTCCCATAAGTTTTGGTATGGTGTCTCTTCATTTTCATTAAATTCTAAAGTCTTTAATTTCTTTCTTTATTTCTTCCTTGACCAAGTTATCATTGAGTAGAGTGTTGTTCACCTTCCATATGTATGTGGCTTTCTATTGTTTTTGTTGTTATTGAAGACCAGCCTTAGTCTGTGGTGATCTGATAGGATGCATGGAATTATTTCAAATTTCTTATTTCTGTTGAGGTCTGTTTTGAGACTGAGTATATGGTCAGTTTTGGAGAAGGTACCGTGAGGTGCTGAGAAGAAGGTATATTTTTTTGTTTTAGGATGAAATGGTCTATAGATATCTGTTAAATCCATTTGGTTCATAACTTCTGTTAGTTTCACTGTGTCTCTGTTAATTTTGTATTTCCCTGATCTGTTCATTGCTGAGATTGGGGTGTTGAAGTCTCCCACTATTATTATGTGAGGTGTGTTGTGTGCTTTGGGCTTTAGTAAAGTTTCTTTTATGAGTATGGATGCCCTCGCATTTGGAGCATAGATGTTCAGAATTGAGAGCTCATCTTGGTAGAATTTTCTTTTTGACCACTATGAAGTGTCCTTCCTTATCTTTTTTGACAAGTTTTGGTTGGAAATCAACTTTGTCCAATACAAGAGTGGCTACTCCAGCTCATTTCTTAGGACCATTTGTTTGGAAAATTGTTTTCCAACCCATTACTCTGACGTAGTGACTGTCTTTGCCACTGAGGTGGGTTTCTTGTATGCAGCACAATGCTGGGTCCTGTCTATGTATCCAGTCTGTTAGTCTATGTCTTTTTTAATTGATGAATTGAGTCCATTAATGTTAAGAGATATTAAGGAAAAGTGATTGCTACTTCCTGTTATTTTTGTTGTTAAAGGTGGAATTATGTTTCTGTGTCTATCTTCTTTTGGGTTTGTTAAAGCATTACCTTTATACTTTTTCTAGGGTATAGTTTGTCTTCTTGTGTTGGTGTTTTCCACCTATTATCCTTTGTAGAGCTGGGTTTGTGGGAAGATATTATATAAATTTGGTTTTGACATGGAATATCCTATTTTCTCCATCTATGGTAATTGAGAGTTTTGCTGGGCATAGTAGCCTGGGCTGACATTTATGTTCTCTTAGGGTCTGTATGACATCTTCCCAGAATCTTCCAGCTTTTAGAGTCTCTGGTGAGAAGTCTGGTGCAATTCTGATAGGTCTTCCTTTATGTTACTTGACCTTTTCCCCCTTACTGCTTTTAAGATTCTTTCTTTGTTTTGTGCATTTGGTGTTTTGATTACTATGTGACAGGAGGAATTTTTTCTGATCCAGTCCATTTGGAGTTCTGAAGGCTTCTTGTATGATCATAAGCACCTCTTAGGTTAGGGAAGTTTTCTTCTATAATTTTGTTGAAGACATTTAGTGGCCCTTTAAGTTTGGAATCTTCATTCTCTTCTATACCTATAATCCTTATGTTTGGTCTTCTCATTGTGTCTTGGATTTCCTGTATGCTTTGGGTCAGGGGCTTTTGCATTTTGCATTTTATTTGACTGTTGTGCCAATATTTTCTATGGTATCTTCTGCACCTGAGATTCTCTCTTCTATCTCTTTTATTCTGTTGTTGATACTTAAATCTGTGATTCCTGACCTCTTTTCTAGGTTTTACATTTCCAGGTTTGCCTCCATGTGTGTTTTCTGTATTGTTTCTACTTCTACTTTTAGGTCTTGGATCACTTTTATTTAATTCCTTCACTTGTTTACCTGCGTTTTCCTGTATTTCTTTCATCGAGTTATTGATAGTCTCCTTAAAGGACTCTATTATCTTTATGAGATAGGATTTTAGGTCAGCTTCTTGATTTTCAGGTGTGTTGTTGTATTCAGGGCTTGCTGTGGTGGGAGAACTGGGTTCTGCTGATGCCCATGTATATTGACATCTGTTGCTTATGGTCTTGCGCTTGCCTTTCACCTTCTGGATATCCCCGGTGTTTGTTTGTCTGAGTGATTTTCTGAAGTCTGCCTCTTTTGACCCTGAGTTGCTTCAAGTCTCCTGGTAGGCCTGCAGCCCTGGCTGTAGCAGACCATCTGTGGGGCATTCCTATGGGGTCTCTTCGCAGGGGCAGAGAAGCTACTGATCTGTTGCCCTGGCTGCAGTTGATCTCCTGGGAGACCTTTAGAATGTTGGGTCTAGAGTGGAGCAGTCAGGATGTTGTCCAACTGCTCTGAGTGCCGTGAGTGCCGTGGGTTCTCAACTGTTCTGAGATTAGAGGGGCCTCAACTGCTCTGAGCGCATTGGATTCTATAGGATGAATCAGAATGTGGTGTGTTCACTGGAGCAGACCCTCCAAGAGTCTGCCCCAGGAGAAAGGACCAGGTGGTGAAAGGTGTGGAAGGGGCAGAAGGGACCTCCTGAATTTCTTTAAGGGGGTCATTTATGTCCTTAAAATTCAGGCCAATTTCCCCATCATGTCAGTGACTGCGGCTCATAGTGGGACTTACCGGTGTTACAGCTTTTTAAGCTCATCTCCATACCTGTGGTCAACTCCGAGCGACCCTGTAGTTCTTGTGGTTACTGGTAAGTGGGTCCGGATTAAAGAATCTTTCCTTTGGCATATGTGGAAAACTCAGGGGAGTCCGAGGTGCAGGCAGGGAGAGCCTCTGGCTCCAATCAGCTTTGGAGGTGTCCGAGTGTCCTACAGCTGCTATAACAAATCACCACAGCCTCTTGTTGGCTCACAATAACACACATTTATTACCTTAACATCGCGAAATTCTCAAGTCTGTAAAGGGTCTCACTTTTTATAAAATAAAGCTGTCAATTACTGCAGTTCCAATCACAAAGCAAAGGCATAAAACTAACCAAAGGAATGTATACAGAAAACAATCATTTTCAGCCTCTCAAATGATTAATTACCAATAAACATGAAAACGTGTTCCATATCACTAGCACCCAAGAAATGCAGATTAAAAGGAGTTTTGAAATTCTAGCTTATTCCAGACAGAATGGTGGTCATCGAGAAAGCAAGTCACAAATGTTAGTGAGAATGTGGACAAAAATGAGCCACTCTCCATGGCCTCTGGGAATATAAACCAGCCCACACGGCTTATGGTTGGCGGTCACCACAGCATGAGGAACTGTTAAAGGATGACAGCACAAGGCAGGTCGAGAACCACTGCTCTGAGGGATGCGAAGCTCTAATGTGAGGGAGGCAGGGCACGTCCTATGCATGTATGTGCCTGCATACACATAGACATAGACGGACACACACAAGCACACGATGGCCTAGCATAATTCAGTATAAAAAGGAAATAATTAAGGAAGAACAACAAAAATGTGACAAAGGTCTGTGGTGTACAAAAATAAATAAATAAATAAACATAACATGCATATTTGAGATTTTACTAGCAGAATGCCTTTTGTTTCTATATTTCTTTAGAAAACTTTTGGTCTATCAGCATTTAGTTTACCTGGACCAGCAGGTTGTTCTTCAGTAACAAAGTCCTGAGAGAGGACCAGGGGGTCAGAGGACAAAAATGATCGAAGAAGATAGGGAAGATAAGAAACTTTGGGATTGGGAGGTCCTGACACACATGCTATGATTTTCGTCAATCAAACTTATTAAGAAGTGCATTCAATATCTTATATACTATTCTTGGGGAAGAAATGGAAGAAAGTCAGCAGAAACAGTTATACGATGGGATGAAGTCCATAGGAAGGTAATCGAGCACTGTTGTGCAAGGGGAACACAGCTATCATCAAGAGCATTACAGAGCAGCCCTGTGCCTGGGATCTCCAGTTTCTTCAGGGTGGAAATTTAAGTTCCAGGGAACTGACACCTTGACTCCTCCGTGGCCCCGGCTCCCGTCCTGAGCAAGGATACAGAACTCAGTTTCTCTTGTCCTTTCTTCAGGGCCTCTGAGAAGGCTTGGGATCCACCCAGCTCTCTACAGGTTGTCCCTGTGTAAAGTTGCCTGAGAAACAGCTCACAGGAAGAAGGGTTTATTGGTTTACACTTTCAGAGGCTTCCATTCATGGGGGTCTGCTTCTGTGTGCCTGGGCTAGAGGGAAGGCAGAAGAACTTCAAGGCAGAAAGATGTCATAGGGTGAGGTCACGGAAGCCATGGCAGCCAGGAAGAGTGATCATAGGAAGGGACTAAGTCAAGACATGCTCTTAAAGGCACGCTTGTGACTAACTTCCCCCAGCCATGCTGCACCCTTGACACCATCCCCCACCACCCATGAGTATAGTCAAAATGTGAATCCAATCAGCGGGTCAATCCCTTGACCATGTCCTTTTTGATGTTTCGGGAAATGCCCTCACAGACACAGCTAGAGGTGTGCATTCCTACTGTCTTAGGCATTTATCAATCCCAACAAGTTGATAGCTAAGAACTATCACACTTACTGTAAAAATATGTAGTATAGGCTGTAATGTAAGATCTGAAGGTTTTCCTCCTTTGATCCTCCAAACCTCCATTAATTCTTATATTTTATGCTTTAACAGTTTTACTATCTATGACTCTATAGAAATAGCAGTCTGAATAGAAACCATTAGTTCCCTAAGAAAAAGGAATATAAACATATTACAGATTATTAGGCAGATGACCAGGATGCCTGCCGTGAGATGGTATCTTCCTGATATGGCAGGGAAGCCATGTCCATGAAATCTCAATGCCGTGGTCGCCTAAACAGGACCTGAATATGGCAACTCCACTCGACATTGCCAGCTCACTGAACTGTCAGAGGCCCCACCTCTAGACAGAGAGCTACAGGCAGTCAGAAGCTGCTGAGAGGGAGACTTAGTCCTCCCCAGGAACAAGCTTCTGATAGATTATTCGATCTCAGATGGAAATCCCTAAACACATGTACATCTGAGAAAAATGAAATGGACGCAGCTTATATTTTATATGCATAGCAATAATGAATTTGAGGTGGAGTAGTGGAAACATGGGGTGAATCGGAGAGGGGGAAATATTGATTAGGAATGATATAAGCATAGTACCTATATATGAAATTCTCTGAAGATTAAATGAAAAATAAATGAATATGTGATACAGCAATAATTATTTTGGGCTCACGAATAGCTGGGCTGGTTCCTTTTGCTTTTGTCTTCACAGTATTTTTTTCTATTTTTAAAATTTAGTTTTTAAAATCAGGGTGTTATGTATCTCAGACTGGTTTGAATTTATTATGTTCAAGCCAAGGAGAAGGTCATGTTTAAATCTTGACCATCCGGTTACTGGGACTCCAGGCTTGAGCTCCTATGTGGTTTGTGTGGCAGGGACGGAGCCCAGGGCGCTGTGTACACTAAGCAAGCCCTATCCTAGCTGGGTTACATCTTCAACCTACTTTCTGACTTGCCAATTTTGATTTTCCTAGAGAATAGAAACTAGAAAACATTATTTAAAAACAGAAAGTCTGAAATGTTATAAGAATGATTCAGGATAACGAATAAAATGTATTTCAGTGGTTAGGGCACGTACTCAGCACGAGGCACCCAGGTTCAATTCCAAGTACCAAAAAAAAGAATCAGTAAAGTCTATTTATTTAATAAATAATAAATAAAATATATAATATACAATATAATAGATATAATTATATGTTATCATATAATAATAAATAATAAAAAGGACTCTCATATACTCTTCCACTCCAAAACTTGGAATACTGTTTACTGTTCTAAGTCTTTGGTATTTTTTTTTGTTTTTTTTTTTGTTTGTTTGTTTGTTTTTTTGGAGACAGGGTTTCTCTGTGTAGCCCTGGCTGTCCTGGAACTCACTCTGTAGACCAGGCTGGCCTCAAACTCAGAAATCCACCTGCCTCTGCTTCCCAAGTGCTGGGATTGAAGGCGTGCGCCACCACTGCCTGGTGAAAGTCAATTTTCAACCAAAATTTAGTTGGCTACTCCATCTCATTTAACAATGGCTAATCTAGCTTGGTTCTTGGCACCTTTTACTTGGAATATTGTTTTCCAGCCCTTTACTCTGAGGTAGTATTTGTCTTTGACACTGAGGTGTGTTTCCTGCATGCAGCAAAATGCTGGGTCCTGTTTACATATCCAGTCTGTTAGTCTATGTCTTTGTATTGGGGGGACTGAGTCCATTGATGTTAAGAGATATTAAGGAGCCAGGCAGTGGTGGTGCATGCCTGTAATCCCAGCACTCTGGGAGGCAGAGGCAGGCAGATTTCTGAGTTCGAGGCCAGCCTGGTCGACAGAGTGAGTTCCAGGACAGCCAGGGCTACACAGAGAAACCCTGTCTCAAAAAAAACAAGTCCAAAAAAAGCCAAAAACCCAAACGAAACCAAACCAAACCAACCAAACAAACAACAAAAAAAAAACCCCAAGAGATATTAAGGAATAGTGAGTGTTGCTTCCTGTTATTTATGTATTCATGTATTCATGCATTCATATATTTATGTATTTATGTATTTACGTATTTATGTATTTATGTATTTATGTGCTTATGCATTTATGCATTTATGCATTCATGTATTTATGGACTTATGCATTTATGTATGCATGCATGTATTTATGCATTTATATATTTATGCATTTATGCATTTATGCATTTATGTATGTATGTATGCATTATGCATTTATGTATGTATGTATGTATGTCTTCATGGTTTTTTTGAGACAGGGCTTCTCTGTGTAGCTCTGGCTGTCCTGGAACTCACTCTGTAGACAAGGCTGGCCTCGAACTCAGAAATCCGCTTGCCTCTGCCTCCCAAGTGCTGTGATTAAAGGCATGCACTACCACTGCCCAGTGCTTCCTGTTATTTTTAATGTTATTTTTATGTTTGTGTGGTAGTCTTCTTTTGGGTTTGTTGAAGGAATAATACTTTCTTGCTTTTTCAAGGGTATGGTTTCCCTCCTTGTGTTGGTGTTTTCCATCTATAGGGCTGGGTTTGTGGAAAACTACTGTGTAAATTTCCTTTGATCACAGAATATCTTGGTTTCTCCATCTATGGTAATTGAGAGTTTTCTGGGGTATAGTAGTCTGGGCTTGTATTTGTGTTCTCTTAGGGTCTGTATGAGATCTGCTCAGGGTCTTCTAGCTTTCATGGTCTCTGGTGAGAAGTCTGGTGTGATTCTGATAGGTTTCCCTTTATATGTTACTTGACCTTTTTCCCTTACTGCTTTTTTTGTTTAGTGCATTTGGTGCTTTGATTATTAAGTAACAGGAGGAATTTTTGCTCTGGACCAGTCTGTTTGGAGTTCTGTAGGCTTTTTTTGTATGTCCATAGGCATCTCTTTTTTAGGTTAGGGAGTATTTCGTCTATAATTTTGTTAAAGACATTTACTGGCTCTTTAATTTGTAAATCTTCACTCTCTTCTATACCTATTTATTATCCTTAGGTTAGGTCTTCTCATTTTGTCCTGGATTTCCTAGATATTTTGGGTCAGCAGCTTTTTGCATTTTCTTTGACTGTTGTGTCAATGTTTTCTATGGTATGTTCTGCACCTCAGATTCTCTCTTCCACCTCTTGTATTCTGTGGTGATGCTTGCATCTATGTCTCCTGATCTCTTTCCTAGGTTTTCTATCTCTAGTGCTGTCTAACTTTGTGATTTCTTTATTGTTTCTATTTCTATTTTCAGGTCCTAGATGGTTTTGTTCAGCTTCTTAACCTGTTTGGTTGTTTTTTTCCTGTAATTCTTTAAGGGATTTTTGTGTTTCCCGTTTAAGGTCTTTTACCTGTTTACCTGTGTTCTCTTGCATTTCTTTAAGAGAGTTATTTATTTTTCTTAAAGTCCTCTATCATCACCATGAGATGTGATTTTAAATAAGAGTCTTGCTTTTCTGGAGTTTTGGGGGTAACCAAGACTCGCTGTGGTGGGAGAACTGGGTTCTGATGATACCAAGTAGCCTTGGTTTCTGTTGTTTATGTTCTTGTGCTTGCCTTTCACCATCTGGTTAGCTCTGGTGTAAGCTGGTCTTGCTTTCTCTGACTGTGGTTTGTCCTTCCTGCAAGCCTCTGTGTCCATACTCCCGGGAGACCAGTTCTCAGGAAGGACTTTAGATATGGATAGCTGTGGTACAGGGTCAGCTCTGTGGTACAGACAGAAACCAGAAGGATCCTGTCCTCAGCTGTTCCTTGGTTCCTTTGTCCTGATGGCTCTGAGTTTGTCCCCATTGGGCCAGGATTTTGAAGTGAAGTGGTTTGCTTACCTGTGCTCCCCGGTGTGTAGGCACTCCTTGGGAGTCCAGCTCACTCCTGGAAGTGTGTGTGTGTGTGTGTGTGTGTGTGTGTGTGTGTGTTTGCCACAGACATAGCTCTGTGGCCCAGGATCAGCTCTGGCCACAAAAGGAAATCAGAAGGCTCCTGTCCCATGCAGCTCCTCGGTTACTGTGTCCTGAGGGTTCTGAGCGTGCGGGTTCCTCTGTGCAGCAGTGGTGGTCCTACCTGCACTCACAGGCCTGTTTGCACTCCTGGGAGGCTAGCTATCTCCCTGAGCCACCTGGGTATGGAGCTCTGTGGTAGAGGATAGGCTCCAAGCACAGCCAGAAGTTTCCTGATATAAGTGCTCTAAGGGGCAGTCAAATCTGGGCAGCCTGACTCTCTGGATTGTGTTCTCAAATGTCACGGACTTCTGCTTCACAAGCATGTGAGCACGTGTTTGTCTCCAGTGGGGGTGGAGGGAAATGGAGGTGGGGGTAGGGTGTTTGCATTTGTTTATGCTTGGTCCCTTTTTCATTCTTAGAAAAGCCTGTGAATATCACTGCCTCTCCAGATGGGTCAAGCCCTCCATTGGTTAAGTCATCCAGTCCGTATCTACTTCCTCTGTACCCATCCCTTCCTGCAGACGATTGCCCCTTCACATGGAGTCAATAGATCTATAATTTTGGAGTCTGGTGCATAAAACATTAAGGGGAGTAGAATATTAACATCTGGAGTTCAGAACGGGTAGAGAAAAGTTAGGGAGAAGGTTGAAATTTTCCAAATAGTCAGATAAGGACATTCCTCATCTCCCTCACTCTCTTACAGTTGTCTTCTTTTCTTTTTTAAATTTTTCTTTATTTTTTAAAAAGGTTTTTATTGGTTATTTTGTTTATTTACATTTCAAATGTGTCCTCTCTGAAAATTGCCCCTCCTCCCACATCAACCCTCTTCTCCTGTCTCCACAAGTTGCTCCCCCACTTCCACCCTACTGCCCTGGCATTCCCCTAGGCTGGGGCATCAAGCCTTCACAGGACCAAGGGCCTCCCCTCCCTTTGAGGCCAGAAAAGGCCATCCTTTGCTATGTATGCAGCTGGAGTCGTGGGTCTGTCTCTTCATGTGTATTTTTTGGTTGGTGGTTTAGTCCCTGGGATCTCTGGGGGATCTGATTTGTTGATATTATTGTTCTTATGGGGTTGCAGAGCCCTTCAGCTCCTTCGGTCCTTCCTATAACCCCTCCTTTGGGGTCCCCCTGCTCAGTCCAATGGTTCGTTGCAAACATTCCCATCTGTATCGGTAGGACTCTGGCTGAGCCTCCCAGTAGACATCCATACCAGGCTCCTGTCAGCAAGCACTTCTTGGCATCAGCAATAGTGTCTTAGTTTGGTGACTGCATATGGGATGGATCCCCAGGTGTTGCAAGTTATCTTCTTTTATAACTCAATAATATAACAAGGTGTTGATTGTATTAGAGAGGAGATTGTATTGGGATTCAGGAAGGGATCTATGAGAGCAGCACTGTATAGAGTATTGGACTTATTCAGTTCTGACTCTTGTTGGTGATGGTAGGGATGATCATCTTAACTGCTGGAGAATAGAATCTCAAATCATGAATATAGAGTGGGGTGTGGAGATGAGCCTTTTAACATCTATTATCAACTTTCTTTCCTTTAGGTTTTGCTTACCAGAACTATGCCGAGGGGAATCTGGTCCGGATATGCCTTGGTGCCATGATTATAGTAATCTTGGTGGGGCTTCTAGGAGAGGAGTGTCACAGTCGGAAGAAATGCCTCCAACACAGGGGCAGAGCTGGGCAAAGGCCAATGCCACCCCTTCCACTGGCCTAGAAACAATATAGCCTTCAGCAGAGGGATTGTCCGTGTTCATAACCATGGGCATCATGGTTATTAGAGCCAGACATGAACATGAACTCAAGAGTGGGGAGGTGATATTAAAAAAATGAGTGTGGAGAATAAATATGAGGCAGAGCCAACAAGGTAGGATGGTGGGTCATGAGCTTTCTTGGTGCTCAATCAAGAGTTGAGCCAATGTTCCCTTTGCTCTAATAACTCCGTGTGGGGCAAAAAGTCTCTATTCTGATATCTCACATATTGTGCATATCATACTAGACCTGTGCAATGGCCTTTCTTCAGTCTTCTCTAACATGGATTCAAGATTAATTTATAAAATACCCGACTTTCACAGCCGACCTGTTCCATCATGTGTGTGCAATCTCTTGCTCTCTAATAGTCTGTGTTCCCCTGATAGGCCATAGCTTTAGCCTTTACCCTAAATTCAACTGAAGTCACAGTTGGATATGTTCACTTCTTAGAAGGGAAATGTGCCCTCCAGAAAGTGGTAGGGTGTTACTTTTTGTTACTGTATTATCTATATGATCAGCATAGTCTTTTTGTTTATAGTAGATATATTTCAAGACTTGAAATGGGTTCCTAAAACTATAGAAAGTGCCAAATCCTGCACCCATTGTGGTTTTCCCACATATAATCTTGCATTTCGAGGCCATTAATATGAGAGGTATCTGACTAGAATGTCTGACAGTTGGTCTTCCAAACAGGGTGACTGTTACATCTTCATGAGCAGGCCGGCAGTGTATACACACCCACAACGTTGGTTTACTTTCTGAGATGTAATAGTCTGGGATGGTGTGAATTTTTTTACTTATATAATTTTTTTCACTTAATATTTTCAACATAAGGTTGATTGAATGTGATGCAAACCATATGAAGCAACACCACACACTCCTGAAACACACATCTATGACGTCCCTGTGTGTTAGAAAGAGTCTTAATCTTACCTGAAAGGCCAGAATAGTCCAATTCAGAGAGACTGGAAATAATCACTTCTGGAAGATGAGGATGGAGGAAGGGAATGTGTGGAGTACTGTGGTGTGATGGAGATTGTCTTGGAACTGGAAAGTGGTGAGGGCTGGCCAGTGTTGTCAGTGTGCTAAGACCCGTTGAACGGTTCACTTAGAACAACTGGTCAGGCAGCTGAGGGAAGTGGTTAGGGCCCATCCTAGTTCACGGGAGGAGATGTAGAAGAGGACACTGAGTTCAAGGCTGGCTTTGTACTACATACGAGTCCACACCTCCAAAACACATGCCATCTTATGACTGCAGATAACCATAATGTCTTGCATATTTAAAGGGCACAGAATGATTTTGAATGTTTTCAACAGAAAACGATATATTGCATAATACACGTGTGTACCCCATCTAAATGTACAATCTTAGATTTTATGTGTGTTAAATAGTGATTTTGGAAGATGATAATTTGGTTCATGAGTTATACTTCCCAAAATATTTAAAAAAAAAACCTGTCTCTTTGGTTTTAGTCATCCTTTCTACGTGGGTTGACTTTCCTAGGAAACCGCGTGGAATTATCTAGAAAATGCACACTGTTTGCCATCACCCAGGCTTCCAGCTAGGGGTTGGTCCCTTCCTGCAGGCTGAAGCCTCTATTTTGCTGGTATTTTCTGTCTTCAGATCAGTCTCTTGGAGATAATGGAAGAGTGACTGTGTAGCCCTTGCCTTTGCATATGCCTGTGCAGGGGCACACACACACACACAGAGAGAGAGAGAGAGAGAGAGAGAGAGAGAGAGAGAGAGAGAGAGAAGAGCGCTATTGAAACTTTTTGGGGATTATGTATATATTTTGTAGTGGGGGTGTTGGAACTTAAGGCTCCCCTTATGCTAGGCACATGTTCTACCACTGAGTTACAGATTTACAGATTCCTGCCCTGGAATGGTTAATGTAGATATACCTACACTTAAAAAATAGGATAAATTGGAAAGCATGCATACTTTTCTGGGGGTATAGTCTGCTAATAAGGAGAATTGAAGACAGACAAAATATTAAAAATAATCTCCTGAAAAGATTTGTTTTAAAATCCAGTGTGTGTGCATGTGGGTATGTGTATGTGACTGCGTTGTCCACGGTGTCTAGATGAGGGCATCAGATACTCAGTGCTACAGTCACAGGCAGTTGTAACTGCCTGATGTGGATGTCGGGTATAGAATTTGGGTCCTTTGGAAGAGCAGTATGTGCTCTTAGCTGTTCATCCACCTCTGTAGCCAAGTTACATAGCACACCTACTTGTACTTAATGCTTAAGTAAATAAATATATATTATATATGTGTGTGTCTATATGTGTCAATTTCAAAATATGCAAATAACTGTTATAAGAAATTATTACAAATCTAACACAATAAAACTCTAAGTAACCTTGAATAGAAATACTGATAGTACAGGTGGTTAAAAGACTAATGGTTAAGAGACCAAACCACAACACCACAATCCAGCCATTCAGTCTGCTTCTCCCACCTGCCCCTCATTTCCAACGAGGGTGGAGAGTAGCAGCCTCTGATATTCGAATGGGGACAGGAGGGATATATGGATGTCTGAGCTTTTTCTAGTTACCCAATATTACATCCGATGGATGTACCAACAGTCAGGGATGAGATGAGGGATCCATTTCTGCTGCCACTTCTGGTTTTAGTTTTATTTTAAAAATTACAGGTAGCGGCGGGCCTCCATATTGCAACCAGGACACAGCTGGAAAGGCCCAGGTAAACACCCCTTCCAGGGCTACCCTCACGGGGGGGGGGGATCTGCTAGGTTCTAGGAGCCAAGCAGGCTGAGTTCCGCCTAGGCTCTGTGGGACATCCCCGCGCCCTCTGGCCAAGCACCGAGGCTGCGTTCTGCAACCAGCTCGCCGGCCCCTGGATCAGCGATAGCTGCCGGCCTCCATATTGCAACCAGGACACAGCTGGAAAGGCCCAGGTAGACACCCCTTCCAGGGCTACCCTCACGGGGGATCTGCTAGGCCCTCGGAGCCAAGCAGGCCGAGTTCCTTGCAACCAGGACACAGCTGGAGAAGCCCAGGTAGACAGACTCCAACAGGGGCTACAATCGCATGGGTGGTAGCCAGCTTATGATCCCTTAAAGCAGCAGTCACACATATTCACCAGTAGAGAAACAACAGGTGAGCCCAGCCTCACAGGAGATTCAAACACCAGCCACTGACAACAAGGCCAACTAAAACCAGAAATAACCAGATGGCAAAAGGAAAATGAAGGAACGTTACTAACAAAAATCAAGGCAACACAACAGCATCTGAACCCAGTTCTCCAACAACAGGAATCCCTGGATACCCCAAAACACCAGAAAAACAAGACTTGGATATAAAATCACTGGTCAGGATGCTGGTAGCTGAACACATAGAAAAATCTCGTAAAGAAATAGAGGAGAAAATGGATCAAAAGTTAGAAGCCTTTACGAGGCAAATACAAAAATCACTTCAAGAAATTTAGGAGAAGATGGATCAAAGAGAAGAAGACAATAAGGAAGAAAGACAAAAGTCACTTAAAGAACTACAGAAGAACGTGGGCCAACAAGTAGAAGCTATGAAAGAGGAAGCACAAAAATCTATTAAAGAAATACATGAAAACACAATCAAGCAAGCGAAAGATCTGAGCACATCCATCCAGATACTAAAAACAGAAGTAGAAACAACTAAGAAATCACAGAGGGAGACAACATTGGAGATAGAAAACCTTGGGAAGAAATCAGGGGCCATAGATGAAAGTATCAACAATAGAATACAAGAGATAGAAGACAGAATCTCAGAAGCCGAAGATACCATAGGAACCATTGATTCAACAGTCAAAGAAAATACTAAATGCAAAAAGGTGGTAACCCAAAACATCCAGGAAATCCAAGACACTATGAAAAGACCAAACCTAGGGATTATAGGTATAGACGAGAGTGAAGATTTACAAGTTAAAGGGCCAGCTAATATCTTCTATAAAATTATGGAAGAAAACTTCCCCAACCTAAGGAGAGAGATGCCCATGAATATACAAGAAGCCTATAGAACCCCAAACAGACTGGACCAGAACAGAAATACATCCCATCACATAATAATCAAAACTCCAAATGTAATAAACAAAGAAAGAATACTAAAGGCAGCAAGAGAAAAAGGCCAAGTAACATATAAAGGAAAACCTATCAGAATAACACCAGACTTCTCACCTGAGACCATGAAAGCTAGAAGATCCTGGGCAGATATCATGCAAACTCTAAGAGAACACAAACTTCAGCAAAAACTACTTTACCCAGCAAAACTCTCAATCGCCATTGATGGAGACATCAAGGTATTCCATGACAAAACCAAATTTGCAAGATATCTTTCCACAAATCCAGCCCTACAAAGGATAATAGGGGGAAAACACCAAGACAAGGATGGAAACTACACCCGGGAAGAAGCAAGATAGAAACCTCCTCTCATCAAACCCAAAAGAAGATAACCTCTCGAATATAAAAAATAAATAAGATAAATAAATATAATTTCAAAAATGTCTGGAGGTAATAATTACTATTCCTTAATATCTCTTAACATCAATGGACTCAATTCCCCAATAAAAAGACATAGATTAACAGACTGGATACGGAAACAGGACCCTACATTTTGCTGCATACAGGAAACACATCTCAGTGTTAAAGACAAACAGTGCCTTAGAGTAAAAGGCTGGAAGACAATTTTACAAGCAAATGGTCTCAG
The DNA here is from genome assembly GCA_964023405.1 of Apodemus agrarius. Lineage (NCBI taxonomy): Eukaryota > Metazoa > Chordata > Mammalia > Rodentia > Muridae > Apodemus > Apodemus agrarius. The sequence continues at coordinate 11,565,941 of OZ030005.1, forward strand.
GAAACAAGCTGGAGTAGCCATTCTAATATCAGATAAAATTGACTTCCAACCTAAAATCATCAAAAGAGACTCAGAAGGTCACTTCTTGCTGGCCAAAGGGAAAATCCACCAAGAAGAGCTCTCAATACTGAACATCTATGCTCCAAATGCAAGGGCACCCTCATTCGTAAAAGAAACCTTACTAAAGCTTAAAGCACACATTACACTGAACACAATAATTGTGGGTGACTTCAACACTCCACTCTCCTCAATGGACCGATCAGGAAAGCAGAAACTAAACAGGGACACAGTGAAACTAATTGAAACTCTGGACCAATTGGATTTAACAGATATATATAGAACATTTCATCCTAAAGCTAAAGAATATACCTTTTTCTCAGCACCGCATGGTACCTTCTCCAAGGACACAGTGAAACTAATTGAAACTCTGGACCAATTGGATTTAACAGATATATATAGAACATTTCATCCTAAAGCTAAAGAATATACCTTTTTCTCAGCACCGCATGGTACCTTCTCCAAAATAGAGCATATAATTGGTCACAAGACAGATGTCAACAAATACAAGAAGATCGAGCTAATCCCATGCCTCCTATCAGATCACCATGGAGTAAGAGTGGTCTTCAATAGCAACAAAAACAACAGAAAGCCCACATACACATGGAAACTGAACAATACTCTACTCAATGACACCTTGGTCAAGGAAGAAATAAAAAAAGAAATCAAAGACTTTTTAGAATTTAATGAAAATGAAGGTACAACCTACCCAAATCTATGGGACACAATGAAAGCAGTGCTAAGAGGAAAACTCATAGCTCTAAGTGCATCCAAAAAGAAACTGGAGAGAGCATACACTAGCAGCTTAACGGCACACCTTAAAGCCCTAGAAGAAAAACAAGTTAATTCACCCAGGAGGAGTAGAAGACAGGAAATCATCAAACTCAGGGCTGAAATCAATCAAATAGAAACAAAGAGAACCATACAAAGAATCAACAAGACCAGGAGCTGGTTCTTTGAGAAAATCAACAAGATAGATAAACCCTTAGCCAGACTAACAAAAGAACACAGAGACAGTATAAAAATTAACAAAATTAGAAATGAAAAGGGAGACATAACAACAGAAACTGAGGAAATTCAAAAGATCATCAGATCCTACTACAAAGGTCTATACTCAAAACAACTGGAGAATCTGGAGGAAATGGACAATTTCCTAGACAGATATCAAATACCAAAATTAAATCAGCATCAAGTAGACCAGCTAAATAGTCCCATAACCCCTAAAGAAATAGAAGGGGTTATAGAAAGCCTCCCAACCAAAAAAAGTACAGGACCAGATGGTTTTAGTGCAGAATTCTACCAGACCTTCAAAGAAGACTTAACACCAATACTTTTCAAACTATTCCACAAAATAGAGACAGAAGGGACACTGCCCAACTCATTCTTTGAAGCCACAATTACGCTAATACCTAAACCACAAAAAGATCCAACAAAGAAAGAGAACTACAGGCCAATTTCTCTTATGAATATAGATGCTAAAATACTAAATAAAATTCTTGCTAACCGAATCCAGGAGCACATCAAAATGATCATCCACCATGATCAAGTAGGCTTCATCCAAGGGATGCAGGGATGGTTCAATATATGGAAATCCATCAATGTAATCCACTACATAAACAAACTCATTAACTCATAAACATCTCATTAGATGCTGAAAAAGCATTCGACAAAATTCAGCATCCTTTCATGCTAAAAGTCTTGGAAAGAGCAGGAATTCAAGGCCCATACCTAAACATAGTAAAAGCAATCTACAGCAAACCAGTAGCCAACATCAAAATAAATGGAGAGAAACTTGAAGCAATCCCACTAAAATCAGGGACTAGACAAGGCTGCCCTCTCTCTCCATATCTTTTCAATATAGTACTTGAAGTCCTAGCAAGAGCAATTAGACAACATAAGGAAGTCAAAGGGATACAAATTGGAAAAGAAGAAGTGAAACTATCATTATTTGCAGATGATATAATAGTTTACCTAAGCGACCCAAAAAACTCCACCAGAGAACTTCTACAGCTGATAAACAACTTCAGCAAAGTGGCAGGTTATAAAATTAACTCAAGCACGTCAGTGGCCTTCTTGTACTCAAAGGACAAGCAGGCTGAGAAAGAAATTAGGGAAATAACACCCTTCACAATAGCCACAAACAACATAAAGTATCTTGGCGTAACTCTAACCAAACAAGCAAAAGATCTGTACAACAGGAACTTCAAGTCCTTGAAGAAAGAAATCGAAGAAGACCTCAGAAGATGGAAATATATTTCTTGCTCCTGGATTGGCAGGATCAATATAGTAAAAATGGCCATCTTGCCAAAAGCAATATACAGATTCAATGCGATCCCTATCAAAATCCCAACTCAATTCTTTATAGATCTAGAAAGAGCAATCCTCAAATTCATCTGGAGCAACAAAAAACCCAGGATAGCTAAAACTGTTCTCAACAATAAAAGGACTTCTGGGGGAATCAATATCCCTGACCTCAAGCAGTACTACAGAGCAATTGTGTTAAAAACTGCATGGTATTGGTATAGCAACAGGCAAGCAGATCAATGGAACAGGATTGAAGACCCAGAAATTAACCCACAGACTTATGGTCACTTCATCTTTGATAAAGGAGCCACAACCATCCGGTGGAATAAAGATAGCCTTTTCAACAAATGGTGCTGGTTCAACTGGAGGTCAACATGCAGAAGAATGCGAATTGACCCACTCCTATCTCTTTGCACTAAGATCAACTCCAAGTGGATCAAGGACCTCCACATAAAACCAGACACACTGAAACTATTAGAAAAGAAACTTGGGAAGACCCTGGAGGACTTGGGCACAGGGGAAAAGTTCCTGAACAGAACACCAATAGCTTACGTACTAAGATCAAGAATCGACCAATGGGACCTCATAAAATTACAAAGTTTCTGCAAAGCAAAGGACACTGTCTCAAGGACAAAATGGCAACCAACAAAGTGGGAAAAGATCTTCACCAACCCCACATCCGACAGAGGGCTAATATCCAATATATACAAAGAACTCAAGAAGTTAGACACCAAAGAACCAAATAACCCTATCAAAAAATGGGGCACGGAGCTAAACAAAGAATTTTCACCAGAAGAATTTCGGATGGCCGAGAAACACCTTAAAAGATGTTCAACATCATTAGTCATCAGGGAAATGCAAATCAAAACAACCCTGAGATTCCACCTCACACCAGTCAGAATGGCTAAGATTAAAAACTCAAGAGACAACAAGTGCTGGCGAGGATGTGGAGAAAGAGGAACACTCCTCCACTGTTGGTGGGATTGCAAAATGGTAAAACCACTCTGGAAATCAGTTTGGCGGTTCCTCAGAAAATTGGGCATGTCACTTCCAGAGGACCCTGGCATACCACTCCTGGGCATATACCCAGAGGATTCCCCTGCATACAATAAGGACACATGCTCCACTATGTTTATAGCAGCCTTGTTTATAATAGCCAGAAATTGGAAGGAGCCCAAATATCCCTCAAAGGAGGAATGGATACAGAAAATGTGGTATATTTATACAATGGAATACTACTCAGCAATTAAAAATAATGAATTCATGCAATTTGTAGGTAAATGGTTAGACCTGGAAAATATCATCCTGAGTGAAGTAACCCAATCACAAAAGAATGCACATGAAATGCAATCACTGATAAGTGGATATTAATGAGCCCAGAAGCCCTAAATACTCAAGACACAAATAGCAAGTCAAATGATTCCCAAGAAGAAGAAAGGAGAGGACCCTGGGCCTGTAAAGATTGCATCCAGTTTAGTAAAGAAACCGAGGGGGAAGGGGGAATGATTGGGGAAGAGTTGGGGGGGAGAGGAACTATGGGAACTATGGTGGGTGGGAACAGGGAAAGGGGAAAGCCTTTGGAATGTAAACATAGAATATAGAAAATTTTAAAAAAATTACATAAGTTGCTGGGCATTGGTGGCACACACCTTTAATTCCAGCACTTGGGAGGCAGACACAAGTGGATTTCTGAGTTCAAGAAATTCTCAGTTCAAGAAATTTCTGAGTTCAAGTCCAGCCTGGTCTACAGAGTGAGTTCCAGGACAGCCAGGGCTACACAGAGAAACCCTGTCTCAAAAAAAAAAAAATTACAGGGGCTGGAGAGATGGCTCAGTGGTTAAGAGCACCTACTGCTCTTCTTAAGGTCCTGAGTTCAACTCCCAGCAACCACATGGTGGCTCACAACCATCCATAATGAGATCTGACGCCCTCTTCTGGTGCATCTTTAGGCAGCAACATTGTACTTACATATAATAAATAAATCTTTTTAAAAAAAATTACATAAGTCTTACAGAATCAGAGTGACAGTTGGCTATATAGCCAGTGTGGGTTTTAGAAACTGAACTCTGGTTCTCCTGAAGGGCAGGTGCACTCTTAACTGCTGAGGCATCCCTCCAGCCCCACCTGCTGCTACTTTCTATTCTTGACTTTACATCCTGTCTATTGACCTCACTTCCTGTCTTATTTACATCTTGTCTTCCCTTGTGCAGCAGCAGCCCTGCATAAAGTACAGGCTGCCACGGTCATCTTGTCTTTATGGTCTTTATTGGTGAATAGAGGGATTCAGGGATTCAGGGATTCCCCAGGAGTCTGGGTCAGGACTCTGGATGAGAGGTCCCTGTCATCTTATTTAGGGGCCTGGGATGTGGTCTTGTTTTGGGGTATGTGGAAAATTACCATATCTCACTGAGGTTTCTCTTCTAAAATTGTGATTGAGCTTGGCACAGGAAAGCACCCACTGATATTCACAATGACCTGCTCTTCGGGGACAGCTGAGGACTGGGAAATGTGGTTTAGCTGATGGAGCCTATGAAAGATGTTGGGAGAGCCCACGAATGACGTCAGTGCTCTGGAGAATTGTAGAGGACACACACCCATAACCTTTGGTCACTTCCTCCAGGAGAAAGGATGAGAATTACAGGCTAAGAATCCCCTGTACCTAACTCTTAAATGACCCCAAAAGCAGAAGTTTAGCCGCTGTTTGTTAGCCCAGGAACACCCGCCTCCAGGGTCCAGCTGCGAGCTGCAAGCTGAGAAGGTCCCCAGCGTCCTTTCCTGTCTCGGCGTCCCGCAGAGCAGCTGAGGTGAGGGCGATCGCAGCTGGGTTGGCAGGGTCACTGCAGCGGATGTGGGGCTCGCCCCGGCCCTGTATGTATGTGACCCTGGCCCCATAACAGGAAATGGTTAACAGGAAATATGTATGTGACCTGGTGCATGACCCTGGCCCCATAATAGGAAATGAGTACGTGGTGCCACGTAAGCAGAAATGACCTAACTAGTTTATCCGGCTTCTATAGGAAACTGATTGGTTCTCAGAGAGCGCTGGCTTGGATAATTTAAACTGATTGGCTTAGGAGCTATGGAGTGGTTTGTGGTAGGCGGGTTCTGTTGTAAGCCTATAAAAGCTGCCCCGATTCTGCACTCGTGGCTCACAGTCTTTTGCCCTGCGTGGTGAGACTGTGAACCCCAGAGCCTCTGGAATAAAAATCCTCTTGCTGTTGCATCAAGACTGTTTCTTGTGAGTGATTGGGGTGATGCCTTCCAAGGTGTGGGGTGCTGGGGTGCCCCCGTTTTTCTTTCGGGTCTTTTCGGGACATGTAGGCGGGGTCACGTAGGTGGGATCTCCAGCTCATCTCAGGCAACGGGCTAAGTATAGTCCGTGCTGTTGCATGGACTCCGTGTGGTGAGCACTGGGTTCATGGATTGGCAAGTGTTTGAATAATAATGCTAGTTTTGTGTTTTAAATCACGACAGCCATGTTTTTGGCAGATACGCCTCAGCCTTGTTCCTAAAAGGCACAAATGAGATGCTACACATAGGAGCTCCAAGATAAAACATCCTGTCTTGGAGAAAAGCTCATTCAGACACAGGATGTTCAACAGTAGTGAGACAACTGTGTGCTTAAGGCTGTGGCTCTTAATCTGTGAGTCGGGGTCCCTCGCTGGGTGGGGGAGCGTGTCAAATGATGCGTTTTAGGGGTCACCTAAAATCACTGGAAAACACAGATAATTACGTTGTGATTCATAGCAATAGGAAAATCACTCCTGGGCAGCAGCAATGAAAAGAATTGTATGGTTGGGGGTGACCACAGGAAGTGTATTAAAGGACCCCCACATCGGGAAGATTGAGAACCACCACTCTAAGGGGAGGTGAATAACTTTATCCTGCAGGGAAGTTTCTTAAGCTCAGAAGGAAAAGCCAATCGCTTTAGTAACCTCCGGAAACAGACAGATACACCAGCCCCTTCCCTCGCTATGCATATATAAGCAGTAAGGACTGCTAGAGTCACCCTTGGGCTAGGTGATCTGCCCAGACGAGACATTCTCCAACCTGTTGTGTCAGCTACAGGTTTGCAGTGTGCTTCAGGTTTCCAGCTTCCTGGAGCCATTTCCCACGCTGGGGTGGGCTTTGGCGATGCGACTGTTTTTGAGTCATTTCTGCATCTGTAAATGACCCCTCACCCCTATTTCTATAAGAACCCCCAATAAAGCCATTGGTTAACCAAGTTGACAGGCGCGTATGTTTGGATGCTTGGTCCCCAGTTAGTAGAGCTGTGTGGAAGGAATTAGGAACATGGCCTTTGTGGATAAGCTGTGGCCTTGTTGGAAAAGGTACTTCCATGAGAGAGGGCTTTGAGATTTCCAAAGCCCATTCTCTCTCTCTCTCTCTCTCTCTCTCTCTCTCTCTCTCTCTCTCTCTCTCTCTCTCTCTCTCCCATCCCCCCACCCCTCTCACTCTTCAACTTGTAAAGCAAAAGTGAACTCTCAGGCACTTCTCCAGCACTTGCCTGCTGTAACACTCCCTGCCCTGGTGACCATGAACTGAGACTGTAAACAAGCCCCTAACCAAGTGCTTTCTTTTCTAAGATTTGCCTTAGCCAGTCTGTCCCTTTCCAGCAAAAGGACCTTAACTAAGACAATAGCCGCCGGGAGGTCGTGGCGCACGCCTTTAATCCCAGCACTTGGGAGGCAGAGGCAGGCAGATTTCTGAGTTCGAGGTCAGCCTGGTCTACAGAGTGAGATCCAGGGCAGCCAGGGCTACACAGAGAAACCCTGTCTCGAAACACCAAAAAAGAAAACAAAACAAAAAAAAAAAAAAAAGACTTCAAGGTCATCTTATCCAGCCTGGGCTAAACAACATCCTGTTAAAACAAAGCAAAACTGTGAAATCTCTAAACAGCTGACTCATAGATTTCAAATAAAAATGTTTATTTAGTGTGTGAGTATGTGTGTATGCATATATACCTGTATACTATGTATGTTTACAGGTATGTGCACATGCCCTTGTATGTGCATGACAGGATGGAGGTCAGAGGACAACCCTCGGACAACCTGTGGGAATCTGTTCTCTTTCTGAGTCTGAGGATCCACCTCAGTTTGTCAGGCTTGGTGAACGGGGCCTTCACCTCTGACCCACAGTGCCAGCTCTGAGTCATAGGTTTGATTTTATCCTTTCTATATGGAATTTATTCCGTATATACCTTTTAAGAAACTAAGACATTCAGTTGTTACCGAGACGATGACTTTGCAAAGATTCTCATTATTTCTCATCCCCAGAACCCGTCCTGTTCTGCCTAAATTAGGCTAGATCGACTGCACTCTTTTCTCCTTTGTTTTGAGAGTTTCACTCTTGTTCAGGCTGAAGCTGGGTTCCTTGTCTGACCCTCAGGCCCAGAGACTACAGGTCTGCCACACCCTGCATTTACAATGATGTTTACAACCAAATAAATGGAAATACACATTTCTGCCACTAATTTGTCGTTGTCCTTTTGTTTGAGGTGTGTACTTTTGGGACATTGTTTCTGACAAAATCAACTTCAGGAAGGAAGGTTTTAGTCTGGCAGTTCCGGGACATGGGGGCAGGGGCAGGCATCGGGGCAGCTCAGTGTGGCCGCACTGAGAGGAATGCGAGTGCACGCACGAGATCCAGCATGCTCCTGCAGACATACATGCAGTCAAAACACCAGTGTACATGAAAATAAAACTCTGCTACTTGTACAAGGTGATCTAGTAGGAGATGTCATTGAGATCAATGTCCTTAAGTTATGTGGGAGTCAAGACAGGCCACCCTGACCCCCGTAGCATCTGTGTGACAAGTTCCACAGCCTGAGGCGTTAGACTTCCAAAGAAGGAGGTCTCCTGGAAGCGGTTGTGGAACTCCCGGCCGGAGAGAACATTGAGCTGTAGCTCTCATGGCAATTTTTCTTTTTTTTTTTCTCTTTCATTCCTTATCTTAGTGACAGGTTCCTGGTAGCCTAGACCATGATCTTAAGCAAGAATAATGGGTCACTAACATGGCCTTATCTCCAAGGAAACCAATGCTTTACTTTTCAAATCGTTTTCAAAACTATTATGATAGATAAAAACGTTTCCAACAAGAAAATTTAATATGGCTACGCGCGTGTCATCGGAGGTGGGTTTTGGTATATGGGAAAGAAAACCTTAATTGGAAAGAATTAAAATAGTTTAAATTTATGTTTTGAAGATTTATAAAAAATCAGGTATTAGATTAAGCAATACTTGACCATAGGGGCTGGAAACTCAGCTTAGCGGTTAAGAGCACTGACCATCAAGATTTATTAACCTGTTTTTGGGAATTTGCTGCTAGCCTTGAATGATTGCCCTATTGAAAATATTCTTTTAGAACTGTTATATTTTGACGATGACGTCACCTGTTCTGTTTGGGATTGACTGAATATGTAGTCAGAGTCGTAATGCTTAGATGATTTTTGTGTTTTACTGTGCCAAATGATTCTTGTTGGTATTCACGATTGTTTGGCTGGATATGGTTTCTAAGAGTTGTGTCATGCTTGGTTTCGTGTATAAAATCCCCTGCTTGAGAGCTGCAGAATACACCCAGATTCAAACTGCCTCTGTGTTTGTTTCTGTTTGTCACTGCCAAATCCTTACCCACCTGGACTTCGAGAACCCCCACCCCAGGGACCCCCGTACCCGCCTGAGGTTGTCTGTGGCAGCTGGTGCTTCAACGTTGGGCTCGAAGCAGGAAAGCTTTCTCTCTCCTTTTTTTCTAAAAAAACTTTTTCAGGTAAAAGATAGGAGCTCGTCAAGAGTGCTGCAGACTTCTCGATAGAGACAGATCAAATTAAAAGAGAAGGTAAGGACCAGGGAGCATTCACAGTCCAAATAACAGAGGCTTGTTCCTGGCAGTATTGAGACATATTTTAGAAAGCAGAGGTGTTAAAACCACAGAGAAGAGTTTGGCAGCATTTTATGACTTTGTACAGAGAGTCACTCAGTGGTTTGTGGAGGAAGGAAGCCTGTTTTTAGAAGACTTTATTGCTAGATTGCAAGAAAGAATAGGCAGGATACTTCCTCCCTCTGAGGGCTCAGATATATTGTTAAAACAACTTGCATGGTAAAATGCCAATCCTCTCTGACAGGAACTAATTTGACCAACCAGAAACACAGGGACCCTGCAAGGACCCTGTCCTGGAACTCAGTCTGTAGACTAGGCTGGCTTCGAACTCAGAAATCCACCTGACTCTGCCTCCCAAGTGCTGGGATTAAAGGCATCTACCAACACCGCTTGGCGGGTTGATCCTATTTCAATTAAAAATTATTCAGTCATTTTGCTATTACAAAGACCTTCTTATGTTATGCTTCCTGTAGATTTAAAAGATGGCGTTTTGTTTGATAATGTAGCTTTGCAAACGCTTAAAAGAGTAAATGAGCTAATCAGCCCAAAGCATTTGGCTGCATCTTTAGTTTTAGGAATTCAAGCTTTAAAAGCTCTCCTTACCTCACAATCTCAACAGTTATAATAGTTTTAGGTATAAACACTGCACATTTCATTGATGATTTAAATAAAAATGGCTCTTTAGTACTTGCAAGGCAACAAGTTATAGATAGAAAGTTAGAAGTAGAACTTGATGCTTTAGAGGTTGTAGTTTGGGCCTTAGGACAAGAGGTAGAACATATTAAAGTTCAGCTTTCTACCAAGTGCCAGGCCAGCTTTCAGAACATATGTGTAATGCCATTACCTTATCATGAAAGTCACGATTGGAATATTACTAGAAAACATTTGGGAACTTGGAGATATAATGAAAGTCACGATTGGAATATTACTAGAAACATTTGGGAACTTGGAGATATAATGAAAGTCACGATTGGAATATTACTAGAAACATTTGGGAACTTGGAGATATAATGAAAGTCACGATTGGAATATTACTAGAAACATTTGGGAACTTGGAGATATAATGAAAGTCACAATTGGAATATTACTAGAAACATTTGGGAACTTGGAAAGACAATGATACCACTTATGATGTGGCGCATTTACAAGCCCAAATCTTTGCTATGAGCAAAGCTCATGTTGAATCTGCTGGCATGGAGGATTTGGCTCAGTCGATTAGCCTTGGTTTACGGACTTTAAACCCTGTTAGTTGGCTACATTGGATCATTGTTGTCACCGTGGCTACAGGAATAATTCTTCTTTTCCTTATTTTTCCAATCATCTTCCAACTAATCTTTTCCTCCATCTCTACAGCCAAATGAGAATTTTTTTTAAAGATTTATTTATTTTTTATATGTAAGTAGCTGTCTTCAGAGGCTCCAGAAGAGGGCATCAGATCTTGTTACAGATGGTTGTGAGCCACCATGTGGTTGCTGGGATTTGAATTCAGGACCTTCAGAAGAGCAATCTGTGTTCTTAACCGCTGAGCCATCTCATCAGCCCGGGAAACTTTTTTTAAATGTTTATTTATTTATTATATGTAAGTACACAGTAGCTATCTTCAGTCACCAGAAGAGGGTGTCAGATCTTATGAGTGTTTGTGAGCCACTATGTGGTTGCTGGGATTTGAACTCAGAACCTTTGGGAGAGCAATCGGTGCTCTAACCCGCTGAGCCATCTCTCAAACCCCCCCCAAGAGAAATTTATGAGCTTCAATTAAAAATAAAAGAGGGAGAGATGCCACACTGACCCCAGGAGCATCTGACAAGTTCCACGGCCTGAGGCGTTAGACTCCAAAAGCAGGAGGTCTCCTGGGGCCGCCTGTGGAACTCTCTGGGCAGAGCAAACAATTGAGCCATAGTTCTCTTTCTTTTTTGTTCTCTTTCATTCCTTTTTCTTACCTACAGGTTCCTGGTAGCCTAGACAATGATCTTAAGCAAGAATAATGGGTACAAAACCACCTCTTCAGATGGGGGCAATAACTTGACCTTATCTCCAGGGAAACCAATGCTTTACTTTTCAAATCGTTTACAAAATTATTATGATAGATAAAAACTTTCCCAACAATAAAATTTCATATGGCTGCATGTGTGTCACTGGAGGTGGGTTTTGGTATATGGTAAAGGCCTTAATTAAAAAGAATTAAAATAATTTAAATTTATGCTTTGAAGATATATTAAAAAAATCAGGTATTAGATGTTAAACTATAATTGACCATAGGGGCTGGAAAGTCAGCTCAGCGGTTAAGAGCACTGACCATAAAGGTTTATTAACCTGTTCTTGGGAATATGCCACTAGCCTTGAGTGATTGCCCTGTTGAACATATTCTTTTAGAATTGTTATATTTTGATGATGATGTCACCTGTTCTGTTTGTGATTCACTGAACATGTAGTTCAGAGTCATAATGCTTAGATGATTTTTGTATTTTACTGTGTCAAGTGATTCTTCTTGTTGTTTCGCTGGATATGGCTTCTAAGAGCTGTGTCATGTTTGGTTTCCTGTATAAAATCTCCTGCTTGAGAGCTGCAGAATACACCCAGATTCAAACCGCCTCTGTGTTTGTTTCTGTTTGTCACCACTGAATCCTTACCCACCTGGACTTCGAGAACCCTCATTCCGGGGACCCCCATACCCGGCTGGGGTGGTTCGTGTCAAAGACACATGCCTATAACCCTTGGGAGGCAGAGACAGGATTGGCCTGAGTTTAAGGCCCCCTAGACTCACAGTAAGACTCTCACAGAGCCAGACTGAGTTTTTGAGGTGTATGTAACCAGAACACCCAGGCTTGTGCAAATTCCAATGAGCAGAGGCAGGAATTTCCATCTCTTTCTGCCTGCCTCCCTTCTCTCTCTCTCTCTCTCTCTCTCTCTCTCTCTCTCTCTCTCTCTCTCCCTCCCTCTCTCCCTCCCTCTCTCCCTTCCTCTCTCTAGTTTTGTTCTGGAATTTCAGATGAGCCATAAAATGCTGGGCTCCCACCTTGGCTTTCAAAAGCATCTTAGAACTCTTAGGAGACTCTTCCGTGGTACATTGCATATTCTCTCCCCCCAAGCTCTTGGAGGCTTTGGTGGAATTTGCTGTTCCTATGGTGTTGTGGCTTGAAAAAATGGCCCCTACAGACTCATAAGGAGTGGAATTATTGGAAGCATGGCCTTGTTGGAGTAGGCGTGATATTGTTGGAAGAACTGTGTCACAGGATGGGCACCGAGGTTTCAGAAGCTCAAACCGAGCCCAGTGTCCCATTCTCTCCCTGCTCACTGTCAGTCTCCATAGAGAACTCTCAGCTCCTCCAGCTCCATGTCTGCCTGTGTGCTGCCATGCTTCCCGCCATGACGATATTGGACTAAACCTCTCAACTGTAAGACAACTCCAGTTAAATGTTTCCTGGTGAGAGTTGGAGTAGTCATGGTGACTCTTCACAGCAATAGAAGCCCTAAGATATGTGGTTTGCATATGCCTCGAGGATGTTTCCAGGGGTTAGCCTGGGGAAACCTTGGCCCTCAGTGTGCTAATGTGAAAACGATGGGAGTGAAGGTGCCTTGTAGAGGACTGGAAGTGTTGATGCCCTCTAAGGGACTTGGAATTCTTCTGGGTCTCTAGTAATTTCTTTCTCTCAGACTTCTTATTTTTCTTGTTCTTGTTCTTCTTGTTCTTGTTCTTCTCCTCCTTCTCCTCCTCCTCCTCCTTTTTCCTCTTCTTCTCTTTCTTCTTCTCTCCTCTTCCTCCTCCTTCTTCCTTTTACTCTTCTTCTTTAAATTTTTTTTACATCTTTTTTTATTGTTGTTCTTAGTGTTTATCTCAGGATAGTTGATCACATAGTTTCTAAAGCATTTTTACATTCTGTAAATTCATAATAAGTTTAAGGCAATAGTTCATGTTATCGATCAATAAAGGTTTAAGGAGTTACAGAAGAATTGCTTAGATATCTTTCCATTATGACTAGTATCTGACTAACACTCATTATCTTTTTCTAGCATATAAATTCATTAAAAGTTTAAAGCAATAATTTTTACATCATAAGTTAGCAGTTTTGTCAAGAGATAAATCATTTGCTTTGTGTTTTATTTTGAAGTCTTGTATAGATAAACATCATTTATTTTCTCTCCTTGCATCTAGTTCCAGTTTGTGTTCTTATTTTAATTTTAATTTTAGTTTTTATCATATTCATCACAATTTATTTTTATACCAATCATAAAAATCATGGACGTTAGTAAATGAACATAAAAAGATAAAGTCTTTTTGTTTGTTCATTTTGTTTTTAGTAGAACTTACAATCTTGGCTCTTACTGTGGCAGACACCCAAAATAAAAACAATTTTTAGACATTGGAATTCATTGTAATAAGGCTATACTTCAGTGTACCTCACATCACCAAAGGATTTTACCTCCATAGTAGCTAAGCTGAGAGTTGACAGTTCTGCTGCACCGAGGAATGAACTGTAGGCACAATTATTTGGATACAGATTTCCTGCTATGGTCAAAGCTATTTGACTTGAGTGATTGTCATCATTCTCAGCCCACAGGGAACAGGTTACATTCATTTAAGAGATTATCTAACATGGTCTATCCATGAAGTCATTCATCAACTGTTTCAATGAACAATGTTTCTGCTTGGAGGGTGGCACAGACATTAGGTGAGGGTAAGATTCTAGTTCACTGACTGTGACAATTTTGAAAAGCATTCATCTCAGAAAAAGGTCATCTTCTTCAAAATTGATACAATAATTATAAATATCAAGCAAAACATTCAATCTCACTCTTTGATGTTCTCTTACAAGCCAAGCTACCTCCCAAAATAATTGTCCACGTTCCTTTTGGCTGTATGAATAAATTTGAAATATGTAAGCTGTTCTGAAAACCATAGCATAGTGTGAAAACATCAAATAACGAATCCTACTTATAGAGAGGCTGAGATAGGAGAAGCATGATTCCAAGACCATTATGTGGTACACAGTAAGACATTGTCATGCACAAACAAGCAGGAAGTGTATATGGATTGTACAATATTGGGCATATTTTTCCAATTACCAAATTACAGAGACCACTGAGTGACAGTCAACAAATTTCTAATTCTTCATATTTTTGACTTTCAATCGATTAGGATGTGTTGGTAATATTAATTTTCATATTAAGAGATATTAAGGAGCCAGGCAGTGGTGGTGCACGCCTTTAATCCCAGAACTTTGGAGGCAGAGGCAGGCCGATATCTGAGTTCGAGACCAGCCTGGTCTACAGAATGAGTTCCAGGACAGCTGGAGCTACACAGAGAAACCCTGTCTCGAAAAACAAAACAAAACAAAACAAAACAAAACAAAACAAAACAAAACAAAACAAAACAAAAAGAGAGATATTAAGGAAAAGTGATTGTTACTTCCTGTTATTTTTGTTGTTAGAAGTGGAATTATGTTTGCGTGGGTTTGTTGAAAGATTACTTTCTTGCTTTTCTAGGGTGTAGTTTCCCTCCTTGTGTTGGCATTTTTCATCTATTATCCTTTTTGGGTTGGATTTGTGGAAAGGTATATATGTAAATTTTGTTTTTATCATGGACTATCTTGGTTTTTCCATGTATGGTGATTGAGAGTTTTGCTGGGTAGAGTAACCCTGGCTAACATTTGTGTTCTCTTAGGGTCTGTATGACATCTGCCCAGGATTTTCTAGCTTTTATCATCTCTGGTGAGAATTTTGGTGTAATTCTGATAGGCCTGCCTTTATATGTTACTGGATCTTTTCCCCTTACTGCTTTTAATATTCTGTCTTTCTTTAGTGCATTTGGTGTTTTGATTATTATGTGACAGGAGGAATTTCTGCTCTGGTCCAGTCTATTGGGGGTTCTGTAGGCTTCTTGTATGTTCATGGGCATCTCTCTCTTTAGGCTAGGGAAGTTTACTTTTATAATTTTGTTGAAGATATTCACTGGCCCTTTAAGTTGGGGATCTTCACTCTCTTCTATACCCATTTTCCTTAAGTTGGGTCTTCTTATTGTGTCTTGGGTTCCTGCATGTTTTGGGCTAGGAGCTTTTTGCTTTTAGCATTTTCTTTGACTATAATGTCAATGCTTTCTATGGTATTTTCTGCACCCGAGATTCTCTCTTCTATGAGATGCTTGCATCTATGACTCCTGAAGCCTTTCCTAGGTTTTCTATCTCCAGGGTTGTCTCACTTTTTGATTTTTTTTATTGTTCCTATTTCCATTTTTAGATCCTGCATGGTTTTGTTCAATTCCTTCCCCTGTTTGGTTGTGTTTTCCTGTAATTACTTAAGGGATTTTTGTGTTTCCTCTTTAAGGGCTTCCAGCTGTTTACCTGTGTTCGCCTATATTTCTTTAAGGGAGTTATTTATGTCCTTCTTAAATCCTGTATCATCATCATGAGAAGTGATTTTAGATCTGAATCTTGCTTTTCTGGTGTGATGGTGTGTCCAGGACTTGCTATGGTGGAAGAATTGGGTTCTGATGATGCCATGTGACTTTGGTTTCTTTTGCTTATGTTCCTATGCATGAGTCCCACCGTCTGGTTATCTCTAGTGCTACCTGCCCTCTCTACATCTGACTGGAGCCTGTCCTTCCTGTTATCGTGGTGTGTCAGATTTCCTCAGAGTCAAGCTGTCTCTGTGATCCTGTGATCCTGAGATCCTTGGTGTGTCTGAGCTCCTGGGAGTCGAGCTGCCTCTGGGACCCTGAGATCTTGGTGTGAGCAAGCTCCTGGGATCCTGTGATCCTGGGCTTCTGAAAGCGCCTGGAAGTGGAGCTTCCTCTGGGTGTTGTGGGACTGGCTGCAGAATTTGCGTCCAAGGTCTGCTCAGGGCACCAGCTCAGACAGACTGGAAGGAACCGGTGGGCCCTCCTCCTCCTTTCTTGAGATGGTCATGCTAGCTTGGGACTCAGGATGTAGCCTATGTTGCCTGAAACTTGGCAATCTTTCTGCCTGGGATTACGGGTATGAGCCACCATAGTAGCAACCTTTTTTTTTCTTTTTTGGTTAATGATGGGTACTGAACATTCGGTGGGTGTCCAACCCTTGGACATGCTAACTTGCTAACACCCCAGAGTAGGGACATTCAAATGGTCAACAGTGGTAATATAAAACCTTGGACATGTGCACAGACCCCTGCTGCTGCATGGCTGTAGACCCGTACATGGCCCTTAGTGGCAGCATAGGCTAGGGCTTCACTTCAGGGGCAGGGCGGGCCGCCCACACCAGGCTACTCCTCTCTGCTCTTGCGTCTCTCGATCTGTCTCTGTACAATGCTCAGACGGGTTCACTTCTCTTTCTCTGCGTCACATACTTGCGCACTGCACTGGTTCCCGCTGTGAGGAGCCGTAGGCTGGCACCTGGATGTCTTCCTTCCTCTTTGCCACATGGTGTGGCTGCAGATAGGCCTGGAGGCGTGTCACGTGGCATGACCCTTCTTTTGTTTTCTTGAGAAGCCATTCTGGCTGGAATATGATAAAAATTTAAGATAGTTTTATTTGGATCTGTGGTGGGCAAGGACAATATTTCTTAGCCATTTGTTTTCCTCCGAGAACTCTGTATCTAGCTCTGTAGCCTGCTTTGGAGTTGAGTTATTTTTGTTTCTGTTATTGGCATCATCAGCTCTAAGGGACTGTAGTTAGTTCCTGCTAACAGCAATGGCTCTGTAGTTAGTTGCTCAGGAGAATTATTTACTGAGTCCATGCACATGCTGCAGAAGCCCTGGTATGTATCTTTCCTGGCTCTTCCCTCCTGTAATCCAAGTTGTCCTATTTCACGTCTGCCTATTTCCCATTCAGACTAGTTGAACTGTTCCAGTAGATTTGGGGGGGGGGTTGGGATCCATGTCTTCTGTTGCATCTCATGGTTTTCTCTCATTGCCCACAGGTGCACACATACATGATAATGCCAGAGGATAGTGTGCCCACACGCATAACATGGGTGGATTTAAAGCCTGGACAAAAAGTGACCCGAGGAATCACTGCCTGGCCCAGATTTGTGATATAGACTTGAGGAGTCGGGGATGGGTGTTGTGCAAGAGCTTATCCTCTTCCTGTTTTGTTGGGTGTCACAATTCTTGACAGGGTTTCCGGACACCAGTCTTCTCTACCCCATGGGTGTGTCCCCCAGCGCAGACGGTGTAACTAGTTCTCTGTGGACGTGGATGTGGAGATCTGGCACGAATCACCGCCATGGGCCTCAGGGCTGCTCTTCTTGGACTTGGTAAGTGGCACAAGGGTCAATGTTCTTAGCTAGAGAGTGACGAATACAGGCTCCCGGGTCACTCCTCAGCCCGTCCCTCTCGCCCTGCTCTGAGCTCTTGTTAGGGCGTCAGTGTAACTCAGGGCAGACTTCTCTCATCAGATCCTTTTTCTTTCCTGTTTCAGTGTGTTTAATAGGACAGAGGATCTGGGCACACCACGGTGAGTCTGTTTTTGTTTAAGCACCCAAAAATTGGTTTTTGGTTTAGAGTAGCCCTGGAAGTTTAGGAATCTTGGAGCAGATCCTGAGATGCAGTTTACACTGACAACCAGCTGTATGCTGACTTCATATTTAGCCCTTACTATTGTGGCCTCCTGTGGGGTACAGATTCTCCACCATGGGCTACTCAGGCCCACATGCTCTCCAGTTTAGAAGGACATTGCAGCAAACGGCGTGGAGGAGGGGCGCCTACGCAATTGTTTGCTGCTTAAGATTCAGCCATTTAATCTTGAGTTTGCTTTCCTTTTCCTCTCATCTCTTCTCATGTGGGCCGCTTCTGGTTCTCTGACTGAGCCTGCTCCTCAGAAGACACACCATCTTGGGGCAGAGTTGAAGTAACTGCTGTCCAATGAGGGGGTGGCACAGAGGCAGTTATCTGGACTCACAGGCTCCCAGGATTTTCCTGAGAATGGAGTGGTTGGATTGTACCGGGAAGAAAGAGGCAAAGTAACATATGTCAGTGCTTTAATGGAACACCATGTTGGCTGGCCCGTGGAAGTGTCAAGGTTCGGTGATAAGAGTGACAATCCTCAGGGTTGATTCCTGGGCTGTCAGGAGACGAGGAGAGAAGCCACTAGAGAACACTAAGGTGTGAGAGTTATTCTTCCACTGTTTGAGAACAGCAAAGATGAAACATGCCAGGAATTCTGCTGGTTAGGTTTCTTTCAACATGACATAAGCTAGAGTCATCTGGGAAGACGGGATGCCACGAGAGCAACTGCCTCCACTACACAGGCCTGTGAGCATGTCTGTGTGGCCATTTTCTTGATTCACGATTGATGGGGGAGCTACTCCATAGCTCCCCGGGAACCTCCTGACATCGGATGACTAGACTTCTTTCTCTGCGTTCCTTTAGGGCCATCTCCCCAGCCTTCCATATGGGCAGCTCCGGGGTCTGTGGTTTCCACAGGTAGTGCCGTGACTGTCTTCTGTAGGACCCCTCCAGGAGCGACCGAGGTGCGTCTACGACATCATGTACCCAGGGGGATGTGGCGTGATATAGCAGCACACGGAGAAACCCAAGACGTTTTTGAGTTCAGTCTGCAGAATATGATGCACATCAATGCTGGGATTTACTCTTGTGCATACAAACATGGACGCAAATGGACGGAGATTAGTGACAAACTGCAGTTGTCTGTGACAGGTGAGCAATTGCCAGGAACACTGCTCGCCAGTCTAAATCTCTGTTGCCTACCTCTGTGAGCTACACACGCCCCACCACAGGCCCTGCTCTGTATCTCTGCTCCTATACACTGTACTCGCCTCTTTCTTTTCCTCTTCTGTCCTGTCCTCTCCTTCCTGTGCTTCTTCTTCTCCTAGGAAGCTCCTAGGAAGACACATCATCTTGGGACATCTTGAGAAGACTCTACCCATCTCATCTATCCTTTCCTTTTAAATATCCATTTTCTTTACTTTTTTTTTTTTTTTTTTTTTGCGACTCAAATAACTGTCTGGTCTTGAACTTGACGTGTGTCCCTACATAATCTTGAACTTCTGATCCTTCTGCTTCTATGCTGTTAGTACTAGCATTATATACTTGGACAGCCACATAATCATGTGGTGATGGGCATAGAACCCAAGGCATTGCATAATTGGCAAGACCTCTACCGATTTAGATTCATACCCTGACCCTCTGTAGATTTGTGATCATCCCTCTGTGCTGACTGTGGTCCCTTTAGAATGGTGACTATGTCCCTGTGCGGTGGAATTCATGGGGAACGGCAGCAGCTTTCTGTACCTACATAGAGCCTTCTATGGTTGTATTTATAGATTGAAGAATTTCCTTTTGGTTTCATATTGCCTTCTGTTTTATAAGACTGAATTTTATGGTCAATTTTAATAATGTTTTTAAATAACAGGGTCTTTTGTGATTTGGGGGTGAGGTGTCGGTTTAGTTAGGTCTCATGTGTAACTGTTTCTGGCCTTGAAATCTTTATATAGAACAGGATGATTTTAAACTCACAGAGATTTACCTACCTCTGTGTCCTGAGTCCTGAGATTAAAGGTCTGTGCTACCATGAGCAGCTAATAACAGGGTTTTTTTCACTTCTAGGTGTTTACAACGAGAAGCCATCCCTTACTGTTGGTTCAGGACCCAAGGGAGTCTCAGAAAGAAATGTGACTCTTGTCTGTCACACAAAGAATTTCTTTGAGATCTTTATCCTCTGCAGAGGTGGAAATGCATCCTTTCCTCAGAACTGCTTACAACAGGACCACAACACATTCCTCATCTTCCCTTTGAGCCCAGGGCACAAGACGACCTACAGATGCTTTGCCTCCGTCCAAATGAATTCCTACTTGTGGTCACAGCCTAGTGACCCCCTTGAGCTTTCAGTCCCGGGTAAGGATGTGTGATACTTGGTCACTGTCTCTGTGCTTAGAGAATTCCCAATGGATGTGGGATATATCAAGTCCACTTTATGTCTGCTTGCGTGCTATTTGATTCTGACTGGGATTGTTTATTTGCATCTGGACTCTGAAAATTTTCTGCTAATCATGTGAAAATAGGGCAGATGCGGGTGTATTCTCTTAGAGGACAGATATTATTCATCACGATACAGTGTGTTCTACTCAGTTATGGCTATGTAAATTACTTCAGTTTGGGTGTGTGCACATGCACACACATGCACACACACATGCACATACATACCTCCCTAGCTAATAGTGATATTGAAAATGAAAGAGTCGAGTGGAGCAGCTGGGACAGGAGCCTTCCAGTCGCCATTTGCACCAGGGAGCCAGGCAGTTTCACAGTCTTCTGTGCACGGAACAGAAGAGAGTTGGTTTCCTAGGAATACTGACACAGGCTTACAGACCCACAGGAGGAACAAGATCCAGGCAGAGACAGTAAGACAAACTAACACCAGAGATAATCAGATGTTGAAAGGCAAGCACAAGAACCCTACCAACAGAAACCAAGGTTACTTGGCAACATCAGAACCCAGTTCTTCCACCACAACCAGTCCCAGATAGCCCAATACACTAGAAAAGCAAGAGTTGGATTTAAAATCACATCTCATGATGCTGATAGAGGACTTCAAGAAGGACATTAATAACTCCCTTAAAGAAATACAGGAGAACATGAGTCAACAGGTAGAAGCCCTTAAAGAGGAAGCACAAAAATCCCTTAAAGAATTACAGGAAAACATTTGCATTCCCTAACGACTAATGATATTAATCCTGCCAATCCATGAACATGGGAGCTCTCTCCATCTTCTGAGATGTTCTTTAATTTCTTTCTTCAGAGACTTGAAGTTCTTGTCATATAGATCTTTCACTTGCTTGATTAGAGTCACACCTAGGTATGTGATATTATTTGTGGCTATTGTGAAGGGTGTCCTTTCCCTAATTTCTTTCTCAGCCTGATTATCCTTCGCGTATAGGAAGGCTATGATTTGTTTGAGTTAATTTTATAACCAGCCACTTTGCTGAAGCTGTTTATCAGCTGTAGGAGTTCTCTGGTGGAATTTTTGGGTCGCTTAAGTATACTATATCATCTGGAAATAGTGAAATTTTGACTTCTTCCTTTCCAATTTATATCCCCTTGACCTCTTTTTGTTGTCTAATTGCTTTAGCTAGAATTTCAAGTAGTACATTGAATAGATAGGGAGAGAGAGGGCAGCCTTGTCTAGTCCCTTATTTTAATGAAATTGTTTCAATTTCCTCTCCATTTAGTTTGATGTTGGCTACTGGTTTGCTATATATTGCTTTTACTATGTTTAGGTATGGGTTTTGAATTCCTGATCTTTCCAAGACTTTTAACAAGAAGGAATGTTGAATGTTGTCAAATGCTTTTTCACCGTCTAATGAAATGATCATGTGTTTTTTTTTTCCTTTGGGTTTGTTTATGTAGTGGATTACATTGATGAATTTCCATATATTGAACCATCCCTGCATCCCTGGGATGAAGCCTACTTGATCGTTGTGAATGATCGTTTTGATATGTTCTTGGATTCAGTTGGCAAGTTTTATTGAGTATTTTTCATTAATGTTCATAAGGGAAATTGGTCTGGAGTTCTCTTTCTTTGTTTGATCTTTGTTTGGTTTAAGTATAAGCGTAATTGTGGCTTTAAAGAACAAATCGGGTAGTGTTCCTTTTGTTCCTAGTTTGTGGAATAGTTTGAAGAGTATTGGTATTAGGTCTTCTTTGAAGATCTAACAGAATTCTCCACCAAACCTATGTGGTCCTGGGCTCTTTCTGTTTGGGAGACTGGTAATGACTGCTTTTACTTCCTCAGGGGTTATGGGACTAGTTAGATGTTTCACCTGATCCTGTTTTAACTTTGGTTTCTGTCTAGAAAATTGTCATTTTCTTCTAGATTTTCCTGTTTTTTGGGGGCATAGGCTTTTGTAGTAGGATCTGATGACTTTTTTGAATTTCCAGTTTTTGTTGTTTTGTCTCCCCTTTCATTTCTGATTTTATTAATATGGGCAGTGCCTCTGTGCCCTCTGGTTAGTCTGGTTAAGGGTTTATCTATCTTATTGATTTTCTCAAAGAAAAAAGCCCCTGGTTTGGTTGATTCTTTGTATAACGCTTTTTTTTTTATTGATTTCAGTCCTGAGTTTATTTTGCGCTGTCTACTCCTCTTGGGTGTATTTGCTTCTTTCCGTTCTAGAGCTTTCAGGTGTGCTGTTAAGCTGTTAGTATAAGCTCTCTCCATTTTTTCCCCGAGGCACTCAGAACTAAGAATTTTCCTCTGTACTGCTTTCATTGTGTCCCATAAGTTTTGGTATGGTGTCTCTTCATTTTCATTAAATTCTAAAGTCTTTAATTTCTTTCTTTATTTATTCCTTGACCAAGTTATCATTGAGTAGAGTGTTGTTCAGCTTCCATATGTATGTGGCTTTCTATTGTTTTTGTTGTTATTGAAGACCAGCCTTAGTCTGTGGTGATCTGATAGGATGCATGGAATTATTTCAAATTTCTTATTTCTGTTGAGGTCTGTTTTGAGACTGAGTATATGGTCAATTTTGGAGAAGGTACCGTGAGGTGCTGAGAAGGTATATTTTTTTGTTTTAGGATGAAATGGTCTATAGATATCTGTTAAATCCATTTGGTTCATAACTTCTGTTAGTTTCACTGTGTCTCTGTTAATTTTGTATTTCCCTGATCTGTTCATTGCTGAGATTGGGGTGTTGAAGTCTCCCACTATTATTATGTGAGGTGTGTTGTGTGCTTTGGGCTTTAGTAAAGTTTCTTTTATGAGTATGGATGCCCTTGCATTTGGAGCATAGATGTTCAGAATTGAGAGTTCATCTTGGTAGAATTTTCTTTTTGACCACTATGAAGTGTCCTTCCTTATCTTTTTTGACAAGTTTTGGTTGGAAATCAACTTTGTCCAATACAAGAGTGGCTACTCCAGCTCATTTCTTAGGACCATTTGTTTGGAAAATTGTTTTCCAACCCATTACTCTGACGTAGTGACTGTCTTTGCCACTGAGGTGGGTTTCTTGTATGCAGCACAATGCTGGGTCCTGTCTATGTATCCAGTCTGTTAGTCTATGTCTTTTTTAATTGATGAATTGAGTTCATTGATGTTAAGAGATATTAAGGAAAAGTGATTGCTACTTCCTGTTATTTTTGTTGTTAAAGGTGGAATTATGTTTCTGTGTCTATCTTCTTTTGGGTTTGTTAAAACATTACCTTTATACTTTTTCTAGGGTATAGTTTGCCTTCTTGTGTTGGTGTTTTCCACCTATTATCCTTTGTAGAGCTGGGTTTGTGGGAAGATATTATATAAATTTGGTTTTGACATGGAATATCCTATTTTCTCCATCTATGGTTATTGAGAGTTTTGCTGGGCATAGTAGCCTGGGCTGACATTTATGTTCTCTTAGGGTCTGTATGACATCTTCCCAGAATCTTCCAGCTTTTAGAGTCTCTGGTGAGAAGTCTGGTGTAATTCTGATAGATAATCCTTTATATGTTACTTGACCTTTTCCCCCTTACTGCTTTTAATATTCTTTCTTTGTTTAGTGTGATTACTATGTGACGGGAGGAATTTCTGCTCTGGTCCAGTCCATTTGGAGTTCTGAAGGCTTCTTGTATGTTCATGGGCATTCTTCCTTTAGGTTAGGGAAGTTTTCTTCTATAATTTTGTTGAAGATATTTACTGGCCTTTTAAGTTGGGGATCTTCACTCTCTTCTATACCTATAATTCTTATGTTTGGTCTTCTCATTGTGTCTTGGATTTTCTGTATGTTTCGGGTCAGGGGCTTTTGCATTTGGCATTTTATTTGACTGTTGTGCCAATATTTTCTATGGTATCTTCTGCACCTGAGATTCTCTCTTCTATCTCTTTTATTCTGTTGTTGATACTTAAATCTGTGTGATTCCTGACCTCTTTTCTAGGTTTTACATTTCCAGGTTTGCCTCCATTTCTGTTTTCTATATTGTTTCTACTTTTACCTTTAGGTCTTGGATCACTTTATTTAATTCCTTCACTTGTTTACCTGTGTTTTCCTGTCTTTCTTTCATCGAGTTATTGATAGTCTCCTTAAAGGACTCTATTATCTTTATGAGATAGGATTTTAGGTCAGCTTCCTGATTTTCAGGTGTGTTGTTGTATTCAGGGCTTGCTGTGGTGGGAGAACTGGGTTCTGATGATGCCCACGTATATTGACATCTGTTGCTTATGGTCTTGTGCTTGCCTTTCACCTTCTGGATATCCCTGGTGTTTGTTTGTCTGAGTGATTTTCTACAGTCTGCCTCTTTTGACCCTGAGTTGCTTCAAGTCTTCTGGTAGGCCTGCAGCCCTGGCTATAGCAGACCACCTGTGGGGCATTCCTATGGGGTCTCTTCACAGGGGCAGAGAAGCTACTGATCTGTTGCCCTGGCTGCAGTCGATCTCCTGGGAGGCCTTTAGAATGTTGTGACTACTGTGGAGCAGTCAGGATGTTGTCCATCTTCTCTGAGTACAGCTAATCCTCAACTGCTCTGAGTGCCGTGGGTTCTCAACTGTTCTGAGTGCCGTGGGTCCTCAACTGCTCTGAGATTAGAGGGGCCTCACCTGCTCTGAGCGCATCGGATTCTCTAGGATGAATCAGAATGTGGTATGTTCACTGGAGCGGACCCTCCAAGAGTCTGCCCCAGGAGAAAGGACCGGGTGGTGGAAGGTGTGGAAGGGGCAGAAGGGACCCCCTGTATTTCTTTAAGGGAGTTATTTATGTCCTTAAAATCCTCTATGGTCACCCTGAGATTTTTAGATCTGAATCTTGCTTCTCTGGTGTGATGGTATATCCAGGACTTGCTATGGTGGGAGAACTGGATTCTCATGATGCCAAGCAACCTTGGTTTCTGTTACTTGTGTTCTTACGTCTGCCTCTCACCATCTGACTTTCTCTAGTGCTACCTGCCCTTGATGTAACTGACTGGATCCTGTCCCTCCTGTGATCCTGGTGGTGTCAGAACCCCTCAGAGTCAAGCTGTCTCTGGGATTCTGTGATTCTGAGATCCTGGTGTGACCAAACTCCTGAGATCCTGAGATTCTTTGTTACCAGGCTTGTTAGAGCGCCTGGGATTTGAGCTTTTTTTTTTTTTTTTTTTTTTTTGGGTGTTGTGGAGCTAGTGTCTAAGGTCTGCTCAGGGTCATGGCCACTGGTCTGGCAGGGTTCCTGCATCCCTGGATTCTGCTGGTCCCAGTTACTCCCTGGTGTTGGGGCAATCTTGGTGTTGTTGTCCATCTATTTTCTTATGGGCATTATGATTTCATTTTCTTCTCTAGATGTCTAAAGTTCTCTTCTACCTACATCTTACATTGTCTTATGCATTTATCAGTGAGTGGCTCTCTAAGCTGCCATGTGTGTATTCCCTGGCTGCCCCGACTAGAGCACACAAATGTTGAAGACCCTGCTGTGTTTACTTAGAGTTTGTCAGGATGAGGTATAATGCTCTCTCCCTTTATTAAAACAAACGAAACAAAACAAACAAAACACAATATATTAGTCACTGTGTGCCAATCTCTTTGTAGGCTGTTATTTCATTTAAACATGTCTTTGTAGATTACAATATTTTGCAGTTTATGACTGTTGAACTTTATGTTTGACCTTCAATTTTTACTATAAAACACTTTCCCTGTTGTCTCCTGATTTTCTTTTCTACATGTGGCTCACTCGGGCTCCCAGTCAAGATTAGTGTATGTTCTTCCTAGACTGTCTGGAAAGAGTTCTCGAACCTCAGTGGACTGAGTGTTATCCTTTATGAACCCCCCCAACTGAATTCCCTTTGGTATTGTATTTAATTTTTCTCATCAGTTGGGTATGCTGGTGCATGCCTATGATCCCAGCTGAAGACAGCTGACGTCAGGTAGGCCTCAAGGTTGAAGTCATCCTGGGCTACATAGTAAGCCTCTATTTTATAAGACTCATCATAGACACTACCTATATGATCAATAACATATGGATTGATTGCTCCAGTTGTTTTGTTAGGTAGGTTCTCTATAGCTTCCTAAATACCCAGCTCTCTGTTTGGTATAAGGTTGGCACACAGTAAATGTTTAATTGCCTAAGTGAACGAATGTAACAGACATTTAATAACAGATCACTGCCGTCTTCTAATAGCAGGCCCGTCGGTGTCTTCCACTGTGCTTTGGGTCACTGTTGCTGCTGTCTGCTTCTTCATCGTCCTTCTCCTCGTCTGCCTCTGCCACCATTGGGCCAAATGCAGTATGTCCTGGGGATGATGTTAATCTGGGATGGGTGTATGGGGCATGTGGGCCATGTGGGCTGTGTGGGGTGTATGGGGTGTATGGGGTGTATGGGGTGTATGGGGTATATGAGGTGTATGGAGCATGTGGGGTGTGTGGGGTGTATGGGGTGTATGGTGTATGGGTGTGTGGGGTTATGGGGTGTATGGGTGTATGGGGTGTATGGGGTATATGGGGTGTATGGGTATATGAGGTGTATGGGGTATGTGGAGTGTGTGGGGTGTATGGGGTGTATGGGGTATGTGAAGTGTGGGGGGTGTATGGGATGTATGAGGTGTATGGGGTATGTGGGGCTTATGGGTGTATGGGTGTGTGGGTGTATGGGTGTATGGGGTGTATGGGTGTATGGGGTGTATGGGGTATATGGGGTGTATGGGGTGTATGAGGTGTATGGGGTATGTGGAGTGTGTGGGGTGTATGGGGTGTATGGGGTATGTAGGGTGTGGGGGGTGTATGGGGTGTATGGGGTGTATGGGTGTATGGGGTATATGAGGTGTATGGGGTATGTGGGGTGTATGGGGTGTATGGGTGTATGGGGTATATGGGGTGTATGGGGTGTATGAGTGTATGGGGTATGTGAGGTGTGTGGGCTGTATGGGGTGTATGGGGTGTATGGGGTATATGGGGTGTATGGGGTGTATGAGGTGTATGGGGTATGTGGGGTGTGTGGGCTGTATGGGGTGTATGTGTGTATGGGGTATATGGGGTATATGGGGTATATGGGGTATATGGGGTGTATGGGGTGTATGGGGTATGTGGGGTGTATGGGTGTATGGGTGTGAGGGTGTATGGGGTATATGGGGTGTATGGGGTGTATGAGTTGTATGGGGTATGTGGGTGTTTGAGGTGTATGAAATATGTTGGGTGTGTGGGGTGTATGGGGTGTATGGGTGTATGGGGTATATGGGGTGTATTGGGTGTATGAGGTGTATGGGGTATGTGGAGTGTGTGGGGTGTATGGGATGTATGGGTGTATGGGGTATATGGGGTGTGTGGGGTATATGGGGTGTATGAGGCGCATGGGGTATGTGGGGTGTATGGGTATATGGGGTATATGGGGTGTATGGGGTATTTGGGGTATATGGGGTGTATGGGGTGTATGAGGTGTATGGGGTATGTGGGTGTATGGGTGTATGGGGTGTATGGGGTGTATGGGGTATGTGGGTGTATGAGGTGTATGGGGTATATGGGGTGTGTGGGGTGTATGGGTGTATGAGGTATATGGGGTATATGGGGTGTATGAGGTGTATGAGGTGTGTGGGCTGTATGGGGTGTATGGGGTGTATGAGTGTATGGGGTGTATGGGGTGTATGGGGTATATGGGGTGTATGAGGTGTATGGGGTATTTGGGGTATATGGGGTGTATGGGGTGTATGAGGTGTATGAGGTATGTGGGTCTATGGGTGTATGGGTGTATGAGGTATATGGGGTATGTGGGGTGTATGGGGTGTATGGGGTGTATGGGGTATGTGGGTGTATGAGGTGTATGGAGTATATAGGGTGTGTGGGGTGTATGGGTGTATGGGGTATATGGGGTATATGGGGTGTATGGGTATATGAGGTGTATGGGGTATGTGGGGTGTATGGGGTGTATGGGTGTGTGGTGTGTTTGGGGTATATGGGGTGTGTGGGTGTATGGGGTGTATGGGTGTATGGGGTATGTGGGGTGTATGGGGTATATGGGGTGCATGAGGAGTATGGGGTATGTGGGGTGTGTGGGGTGTATGGGGTGTATGGGTATATGATGTGTATGGGGTATATGGAGTGTCTGGGGTGAATGGGATATATGGGGTGTCTGGGGTTTATGGGTATATGAGGTGTCTTGGGTGTATGGGGTGTATGGGGTGTATGGGTGTATGGGGTATATGGGGTGTCTGGGGTGTATGGGGTTTATGGGTATATGATGTGTATGGGGTATATGGAGTGTATGGGGTGTATGGGGTATATGGGGTGTCTGGGGTTTATGGGTATATGAGGTATATGTGGTATATGGAGTATATGGGGTGATTGGGGTATATGGGGTGTCTGGGGTGTATGGGGTATGTGGGGTATATGAGGTGTCTGGGGGTGTCTGGGGTGTATGGGTATATGAGGTGTATGGGGTATATGGGGTGTTTGGGTGTGTGGGGTGTATGGGGTGTGTGGGTGTGTGGGGTGTATGGGGTGTGTGGGTGTATGGGGTGTATGAGGTGTATGGGGTATATGGAGTGTATGGGGTGTATGGGGTTTATGGGTATATGGGGTGTATGGGGTATATGGGGTGTATGGGGTGTATGGGGTATATGGGGTGTATGGTGTTTATGGGTATATGAGGTGTATGGGGTGTATGGGTGTGTGGGCTGTGTGGGTGTGTGGGGTGTGTGGGGTGTTTGGGGCTTGTTGGGTTCTAAGATTGATCTTTGTCTCTCTGTAGAGACCAGCAGTAGGGAGACTAGGATCCAAGGGAAAAGGTAAAGGAAATTTGACTCTCCCAATAAATACACCTCTTCCTCTCCATCTAAGACGTTTGTCTGGGTGCTGGAGATTGAAGCCAGGGCCCCTCCTGCTCAACAGGCACTCTAAACTCCTAAACATTCTACTTATATATAACTTCTTAGGCACATTTTAACATTTCCACTTTTTTTTTTAACTCAGCTCCAGCCCAGCCATGGACACCGAGGACAAAATGAAATGTAAGGTGGAGTGTCCCTGAGGAAGGGACACTTGTGGGGCTTAGCAGGCCCTCAGGGAAGAGCAGAAAAGGTGGGAGGTGTCACCCTGCTGTGGGATGTCCCTGTCTTTCCCTAGGATTCTGTTGGCCACTTATGAAACATAAAATACAACCCTCTATAGTTTAAAGGCTCATGTGCAAGAGGCCCGTTCTCTTACCTTTCCTTCCAGATGATGAGTTAGAATGCATTCAGCCGGAGAACAGCAGCCAGCTGGACGCACAGGTGAGCTTTCCCTCCCTCTTCCCCTCCTCTCGGATCCTACCTAGGTATTCTCTTCATAATTTGTGTCTCCTGATGGCAGCTGTCTCCAGTAGAAGACTCAAAGGAAGTGACTTATGCCCAGCTCTGCCAAGACGTCTTCCTGGAGAACATGGATTCACTTCCCTTCAAACCACTTCAGGGCATCTCGACACAGGAGACCTGTGTGTATGCCACACTCAGATTATCCCAGGAGGAGAGCCAGAGCGAGCAGTGAGGTGTGCGGGTACTTCTTCCCCAGAAGGGGGCGCCATGAACGAAGCTTCTCATGCTCCTCCACTCAAGCCATCGTCTTGGAGCTCCAATGAACTCAAGTGTAGAGAGGCGTGCTGACTGCAGAGGCCCCACCCAGCAGACCCCTGACTCCTGGCTATTTGCTCACTTGTTCACTTATGTACTGCCAGATGTGTGCAGATGTGTGCAGATGGCTCTTTCCTCGGGCTCACATTAACGAAGACGTCGTTTCCATCATATACCGAAAGTGGCAAGTTGCACAACGTGGGGTCCCATTGATTTGTGAGGCAGAACACCTCAACAGTGCGATCCTTAACCTTGGCCGACAAGTGTCGGCTTTTAGGACCATGTAGGAGACGTGCCTGTAGGGGTGTGTGCAGGGCTCCTCCAGAGAGGCTTACCTGAAGTGGAAAGACATACCGTGTATATTGGTGGCACTATTTTATGGGGCAGGGTATTAGGTTAAATAAAAAGTAGAAATTAAGTGTAACATTACTATTCATTGATCTCTGTCTCTGCTTCCCAACTATGGATTTAGGATGACCATTATCTGTAGACCATTATCATTTAGAATGACACATCTGTGTCATGTGCCAAGCACCACACCTAGAGGCACGTTTATCTACCGTAGCCTCACTTCCATGATAGAATACACGTTCACCCTACGCCAAAACAAACCCTTGGTGACGATTATTCTCAATTTTCAACATGATGAGATATAGTCTCCTGGGAGCCCGGCCCCTGTGCAAGCGTGAGAGATTGTTTTTATTAGGCTAATCGAGGTGGACCTGCCCCTTGCCTTCCCTGGGTTGGGGTTCTAGACTCTGTAAAGTGGAGATCGATGGCTGAGCATAGGGTCCATTAGCGTCTTCTTTGTGATTGTGGGTGCAGCCTGTGAGCTCCGTCAGATCCCTGCTTCCTTGACTTCCCCACCACGATGGACTGTAACTTTGGACTCTCCCGTAAGTTGCTTTTTGCCAAGCAAAACGAGAGTCCGTGCCATCACCTGGTATTGTGAAGAGCACGGAAACAAACATGGGACTGCAGGAATCTTCTTGATGAGATGATGTTACTTCACTTGTGCACATGCGCAGAAGAAATGATTTGGGTAAAACAATAGACAAATCGTTTCAAGTTTATTCGATAACCTCCACGCCATTTTTCACAAAGGGGGTGGCAATCCATGTTCCCTCCAACAGTGTACAAGTGTCCCCTACTTTCCACACCCTTTCTAATCCTTCGTCACCTCTTCTCTTTGGCGATGAACATCCTAGCAGACGTGAGTGCTATCTCATGGTGGCTTTGATTGGCGTTTACGTGATGGCTAGGGGCGCCAAACCCCTTTATCTCTACTTGTTGGAAATTTTATATCTTCTTGAGGATGAATAGAATCCAGGACTGTGTCCATTTTATGTTTTATTACTAATGTTTTAGTTAGCATATAGAATAATGTACTTCATCATTCACACATACATTTCACACACACACACACACACACACACACACACACACTCACACGTCATTGTACTTTGTTCATATTCCCATTACCCTCTTATGTTTCCACCTCCTCCAGCTGGTTTGCTCTCTCACCGACAGTAACTCTGGTGGAGGGCACCAATCACTTAGTGTTACTATGTATGGCCCCAGGAGGAAAGGGTCACAGGTCTCAGTGGCGGTGCCTGCTGTTAAGCCTGAAGCCCTGAGTTTGATCCCTGGCGTCTACACAGTAGAAGAAGGGAACTGATTAGATAAGTAAGACCCCATCTCTAAAATTAAAAAAACAAAAGTTGTTAGGAAAAGCTGGTGGAGAAATGGGGGAGAGGTTCTGAGGAAGATAATGGGAGGTGGATTTGATCCAGTTTTATTATAGCATGGATTAATAATAAATAAAACATTTTAAAAGTTACTGAGGAGAAAAAGACAGAGAAGGAGGCTGAGAAGGAAGCCGTATGCAGGAGCAGGGAGATGCTGTGAAGTGGCTTTGGGTAGGGAGGAGAAGAACCAGGAGGGACTGAGAGTGTGGAGTGGAAGTGAACTGGGGATGGGGGTGAAGGTGCGTGCCCATTTCTGGGGAGGGAGAGGTGAGCGGCACCCGGAGGCGTGGTCAGATTCTGCTTCTGCTAGACTCACAAGCATACAGTTTACAGGAGAAAAGTGCAAGGTCATACGACCATATAAGGGTCATGCTCAGCGCTATTGGGAATTGGAGAAGTAAAATTGCAGAGCTGGGTGTGGAGACAGATAGTATCTCTACTACTAGAGAGGTTGAGGCAGGAGAGTCAGGGGTTTAAAGTCCCTCTTGGTTACATAACATCTTTGAGTTCACCCTGTGGTACACGAGAACCTGGCTTACAACAACAACAACAACAACAACAACAACAACAACAACCATAACAGCAGCAGCAGCAGCAGGAACAGTAAAAATGTAAAGTTTCAGCATCGTTGTTACCAACTCTGTGGGTTTGCATGGTGTCCTCACATTTGTATGTTGAAATCTTATCTCTTGTTGGCCTAGAATGTGACCTTATTAAGAAATAGGCGTGCTGAATTTGTAACTGATGCAGTGAAAATGAAGTGATACCGGTGTACAGTGAACGCTTAATCTGATATGACTGGTGATCTCATGAGAAAAAACTTTGGACACAAAGCACACGTCAAGCACTCACAGCATACACATATACCCCACAACAGTAAACATATAATACACACAGCTCAGACACACCCCACCACACAGCATATGCACTCCACACACAGAACACCACATACACGGGAGAGAAAGAGACGCAGAATGGTTTGTGCACTGTGACGCGAGGTGGAACCGGGTGTGCAAGGACGGTGAGGAACAGCCTGGTGTGGGTCGCCTGTGCTGCTACCTGCGGCTATGCTGAAGTCTTGGTCATGCTGACACTGTGGGCTGATCAGATCTGGCCCACCTGTCACCTGGGTAGCTCAGGAGAGTTGAACCTGGGCCTCCCTGGTTGCAATACCCTGGAGGAAAGGCTCCATCTGGGTCCTGGTGGTAAGTAAGCCTGCTCTGAAGGTTTTAGCAAAAGAGAGTTGGCGGTACACCTTGACAGCTGTGTAATGGCATGCCCTCTGAAGAGATTCCTCCTTTCCGGCCCCTACCCTCTGTAGCAGGCAGGAGAGCTGGCACCATGCCCCCCTCACCGTTTGGCTGTATGGGTATGGAAGAGGTGGTCCTACCCTTTGCTGCCTGGGGCAAGCAGGAGAATTGTCAGCTCCCTTGACTGGGCAGCATGGGCGAGCTGGCCCCTTCTTTGGCCAGCTACAGCATTTGGGAGAATGAGCCCCACATCTCGCCAGGACAGCACAGTAGCTGCCTGTGGTGGTTAGATGGTAGGACGATCCCAAGGGCGTGAACAAGGAAGCATTGGCCCTGTCCCTCATCCGCAATGAAGCTGCTTGGGTGCCTGAGAGACGCCCTGTCCCCTGCCTCTTTCTTCCTGACTCAAGCAGGAGCGCTGGCCCCAACCAACACTGGCTGCTGTACGTAGGGGAGTGGGTCCCACACCTTGCACCTGAGCAGCACTGGAGAGCTGGCCCTGGTGGCAGGGGAGCTGGCACTGAGGGCTTAAGTTCAGGAGAGCCAGTCCTGTGTCTTCATGGATATTGCAGACATGAAATCTGGCCTGTACTGGCTAGTTTTGTGTGTCAACTTGACACAGGCTGGAGTTATCATAGGAAAAGGACCTTCAGTTGGGGAAGTGCCTCCATGAGATCCAGCTGTGGGGCATTTTCTCAATTAGTGATCAAGTGGGGGAGAGCCCCTTGTGGGTGGTGCCATCTCTGGGCTGGTATTCTTGGGTTCTATAAGAGAGCAGGCTGAGCAAGCCAGGGGAAGCAAGCCAGTAAGTAACATCCCTCCATGGCCTCTGCATCAGCTCCTGCTTCTGACCTGCTTGAGTTCCAGTCCTGACTTCCTTTGGTGAATAAACCCTTTCCTCCCCAACTTGCTTCTTGGTCATGATGTTTGTGCAGGAATAGAAACCCTAAGACATGGCCCTACCACTGGCCCCGGGCAAAGTGGGAGAACTGTCCCTGGCAGTACTGGTGCAGGAGAGCTGTAGGCAGTCCGGCTCAGCTACCAGCTGGGTTCAGATCCAGGACTTTGAGTTAGCCCACACTAACACCTCCACGATTGATGAACTTCAGGAATGTGTGAAGGGGCCTGAACTGCAGAACCTAAGCTCCAGGATCTCCAGGACACAGGGAAACAACAGGATATTCCAGAGGAGTCCCAGGAAGGACTCAGAATTGGAAGTGTGGCAGAAGCCAGAGGCTTTGAACCAGACCAACGATGCCATGTGATAAACATTTGCACGCAAAGCTGTTTGGACAAAAAGATACACAGCTTCCACCTGCAAGACTTTTTGTTTTGTTTTCTTTTTGTTTTCCTGGAGGGGGGGATGCAAGGGCAGAGGGTAGACATGAAGGGGTGAGTAGATGAGTGGGATGAGGGTGCATGGGAACCTCACAAAGAACCAATAAAAACACAATCACCATCAGCCAGGGCGATATGTCACCAGCAAAGCCCTGGTATCCTACTGTAGTAAACCCTGGGTGATCTGACATAGCTGAAACACAAGAAAAAGGCCTTAGAACCAATTTATTAAGTTGATTTAGCCTTTCTTTTTTCTTTTTATTGTGGAAAATATGGATATTCGGGATTTTATTTAAAATATTTAAACAAAAAGAAAGGGAACAAAACCTCAACTTACAAATATGTAGCTTTGTATCAATTATCTTTAAATTTAAAAAAGTGGTTCTCTCCTTTATCTTTGAATTCAATATTTTGTACATGTGATGTAAATCATGCCTAGTCACCTGAACTGTAAGCAATTGTTCTCTTCCTCCCTGTATTTAAAATTTCAATCCCTTTTATTTTATATGCTTGAAGTGATGATAATGGAAGTCTATTTGAGTAAGTTTCTAATGCCTAGAGTAAAAAAAAAATTAATCTCCTTTGCCTTTGAATATTAAAATTCAATTACAGATTGGCTGGTGAATCCCATAAGGTCAATGGTTTGTAAGGATTACTTTTTCTATTCTATTTTCAAGGATATGTAAAAACAGTGTTCCAAGCATGTAAACAACTCAGAACCAATTGCATAATTGAAACAGGAGCTAGTATCGTAGATATGGAAAAGAACATTGTAACAGAAATGACTACAGTGGAGGCGGGAGGAAAAGGTGGTCAGGCAAGGATAATTAAAGAGTTCTATATATGCCTCAAACTACTGTCAAAGCACAAAATTATATTTTGTCAAATCAAAAAATATATTTTATAACATTTTAATGTTTTCATCACAATAAAAAGAAATGTCTTTGAAATGAACCATTAACCTAAATATCCAGAGTTAATAAATAAATAAGGAAAACTGTAAAACATTCCATTTTCATCCACAATGACATGCATCCATTATATGTTAAAGAAAAGATCTGTCTTTAATGCAAAACATCAGGTCATTTTTGGGGGGGGGTCAAAGGCATAGGCCATTTTTTTATTTAAATTTTTATTTTCTATATTCTATGTTTACATTCCAAAGGCGTTCCCCTTTCCCAGTTCCCCCCACCATATGTCCCATAATTCCTCTCCCCCCAACTATTCCCCAATCATCACCCTTCCTCCCCTCCCCCCATTTCTCTGTTCTGGGTCTATAAAACTGG
The DNA here is from genome assembly GCA_964023405.1 of Apodemus agrarius. Lineage (NCBI taxonomy): Eukaryota > Metazoa > Chordata > Mammalia > Rodentia > Muridae > Apodemus > Apodemus agrarius. The sequence goes on from OZ030005.1 coordinate 11,601,260, forward strand.
ATCCAATCTTTACAGGCCCAGGGTCCTCTCCTTTCTTCTTCTTTGGAATCATTTGACTTGCTAATTGTGCCTTGAGTATTTAGGGCTTCTGGGCTCATTAATATACACTTATCAGTGATTGCATTTCATGTGCATTCTTTTGTGATTGGGTTAGCTCACTCAGGATGATATTTTCCAGGTCTAACCATTTACCTACAAATTGCATGAATTCATTATTTTTAATTGCTGAGTAGTATTCCATTGTATAAATATACCACATTTTCTGTATCCATTCCTCCTTTGAGGGATATTTGGGCTCCTTCCAATTTCTGGCTATTATAAACAAGGCTGCTATAAACATAATGGAGCTTGTGTCTTTATTGTATGCAGGGGAATCCTCTGGATATATGCCCAGGAGTGGTATGCCAGGGTCCTCTGGAAGTGACATGCCCAATTTTCTGAGGAACCGCCAAACTGATTTCCAGAGCTGTTTTACCATCTGTCTGCAGGTTTCACATGAGAAGCACCCAGGCTGCAGTACTGTCCACCTTGAGGCCTGTGGGAGTGACTAGGAGGGGCCCCTTCCATCAGGGTTCCAGCAACTGTCCCTGATGCTCCTCACATAGATCCAGCCACCAGTCTGGAAGCAGTGAGGAGTCTCTGGCAGCCCAGGAGCATTTAAGACAGACAGTTTGGGCCAAATCTCATGTTGTGGGATACCTGCTTGGAGGGTCCAGTGGACACCAAGGGAGTTGGGGTACCAAAGAGGATCTCAAAGGGATTAGGTTAAAATGGTAGGGGCTGTTCTGGGCTTAGAGCAGGGCCAAGGGGAGGGGCACCACCCAGTCTTAGCTAGGCCCCAAGGTCAATTTAGTTAAGGTCTCCCGTAGGGTTCTGTTTATTCTCTCTGCCTGTCCTGAGCTCGGGGACAGTAAGCACAATGGAGCTTCCAATTAGTCCCAATATCTCTGTCAATCCCTGACTTCCCTTAGAGACAAAAGCAGGGCCATTGTCCCATCCAATTACCTTGGGCACTCCGAACCTCTGGAAAATTTCCTCTAATATCTTCTTAGCTATCATGGTAGCTGTTTCCTGCTTGGTAGGGAATGTCTCAACCCATCCAGAGAAAACATCTACGCACACTAGAAGGTATTTATAACCACATTTTCCTGGCTTAACTTCTGTAAAGTTGATCTCTCAATATATTTTTGGCCCTTCTCCCCCAGTCTGTTGCCCTGTTTACTCATGGCTGCATAAGCATTCACTTGCTGGCACACATTACACGGTTCTACTCTCTCTCTGCTCCAGAACCTGAGGTCTATTATATGTACTTTAGGCCCCTTGACTGCTTGGACAAGCTTTTCATCCCCTAAATGAGTCCATCTGTGCATTTGGCCTTGTAAGTCTTTTGTTTACTTTCTGGGGAGTAGAGTTCTCCCTTCTGTGTGTGCCATTGTCCTTTCTTTTCTTGGTAATAGTTGATAGGATGGCTAGCAATCTGAGTCTTCTTTTTCTTCTGTATATTCTAAGTGAGGCCATCCCTTAGCCCAGTCCCATTTCCCTGTGGGTATCTCTTGCAGGCCCATAACTGGGATAGGCTCCTGCAGAGACACTTCTGGTGCTACTTTTTTTTCTTTGAAATTTTCTTCTCTTCTCTTCCCTTCTCTTCTCTTCTCTTCTCTCCCTTCCTTCCTTTCTTATTTTTTTTTTTAGGGATTTATTTATTTTATTGTATATGAGTACACTGTAGCTGTCTTCAGACACACCAGAAGAGGGCCTCGGATCCCATTCCAGATGGTTGTGAGCCACCATGTAGTTGCTGGGAATTGAACTCGGGACCTCTGGAAGAGTAGCCCCTGAGCCATCTCTCCAGCCCCCTTCTGGTGCTACTTAATCTGCCTGGATATTTCCCACTGAGTCTTATCCCTTTTGATGTCCTGAGCAGTGAATAATACTCACAGTTGCTGACTTGATTAGGGCATCTAAGAGGTCCAAGACTTCCTGTTTATTTCCTCTGATGTGAGCAGTCCTCTTGGCATATATCCCTGTCGACGTGGGCTGTGGCAAAGACCTACCTGCTGTCCACGTGGGTGTTAATTTTCTTGTTGGCTCCAAGTGCCAAGGCCTTGGTAAGGGCAATTAGCTCCACTTTCTGTGTTGACGTGCAAGGAGGGTAGAGGTTCTGCCCAGATGGCTTGTATTCCGTCCACCACAGCCAGAACCTACTTGTCTCTTATCTTCATGGAGAAAATTGCTCCTGTCTGTAAACCAGGTAGCCGTGGCTTTTGGCAGGTGTCAGTCAGAGAGGTCAGTCTCCTTTTGGGCCGTTTAGCTGTGACCCATCAGGCAGGAAGTGTATCTGGGACCTCATTTAGAGAGTATGTCTCGCCCCAACAGGGGTAAGGACAGTTTGGGGCAACCCTAAATGAATGGGATACCTGGCCCATCCCTAGGTCCACTGTTCTTTGGGTAGTCCATGAATACATTTTGGTGCCAGTGGCTTCTTGGACTCAAGGTCTTTTCTTGGAAACAGGGCCATCGGCTTGGAGGACTGAGTGTTGAGCCCCTGTGTCCACCAAGAATTGAGTGGGTTCCCCTCCACTCTCAGAGTTACCCTGGGTTTGGGGAAGGCGTCTGAACCCCATCCCCCCTAGTCACTGTTTTCATCCAAGGCTAACACCTTTGTTACTTGAGGATGCTTTTCCCAAGGCCTTGGACTTCCTGCGCCCAGCTTCCATTGGTTAGAGCACTCTGCGGCCCAGGGGAGAGTATACGCACTGGTCCTTTTCCGTCTCTCTTCTCTGCTTTTCCTAACTGCTGTAGCCAGGACTCTGTAGATTCCTTCCCTGCCACTTTTCTTTCTTTCTCTTTCTCTGTTCCTTCTCCTCCTCTGTCTTCCCCCATAATGGTAGACTTTCTCAGCAACCTGCACTAAATCCCTCGATGGCTTATCCTGTCTTTCTAGCCTCTGATATCTCTACTGGCCTGGTCTATAAAAGCCATTGTCACAGTAGCTTTATGCTGGGGTCATGGGGTGTATATTGGTGGATTGCCTCCACGAGCCGCACTAGAAAGGCTGCGGCCACTCATCTGGTCCCTGCTTAACCTCACGTACCTTGGTCAAATTTGTGGGTCATCATGCAAGCCCCCTTGAGACCTGACCATGGAGTCTGGTGGTGGACCTTCAGGTGCCCCTTACCCTTTGTCATATTAAAGTCCCAGTCAGGTCTAGTCAGGGAAATCCCACTGTCCATAATAGCCTGGTCAATCGATGGTGCCCTCGTGTCTGAGGGGACACTCTGTCTGGCTTTCTGTATTATAAATAAATAAAACAGTCTCTAAGAAATTAACTCGCCTCTTAGAAAAAAAACAGGGGGTTGGGGGGATGGGTGGGGAGGGAGATTGGGCCTTCCAGTTGTACAAGTCAGCCAAAGAGAAGGGCCAGCTTTGCATAGCCTGATCCCCCTTCTCCAGAGGCCCATATGTCCTCAGTGAGAGAGCCACTGTGGTGTCAGGGGAGGTGACTCTCAGGTCTCCTCCTGCTTCTCCCTGGTCCTGTATGGGCTGAGAATCCCGGCAAGGGTATGGAGATATAGACAAGGAGGGTCTTGGAACAACAGGCTCACTGTTGAAGGGTCTTGGAGGATCTACTTCTTCTCAGATCTGGATCCCACCTCTTGCGGGTCCTTCTTCCTGAAGTCCAGAACCTGTGAAGTGGGTCTTGGGAAAAGAAAGGCTTTTATCTAGGGGGGAGGGGAGTCCTCCACTAGGTTCTTCCAGGGCCCTTGGTTCAGGTGCCTGAGGGATTTTGGCCTAATGACTCTCTCCTCTACTGCTTTGACCACCTGCAAGTCAAAATGTCATCAGTCTAAGTCAGCCTAAGTCCAAGAACACAGAACGAGATACCAACAAACACAGAGAAAAACGATCAGCACACAGACAGCTCCACCCTGCCATGGGTGGGCATCCAGGTTCAAGAACACAGAGAAAGACAATACACAGTTTTCCCATTCCATGGGCCCAGATACAGACACCAGGTGCTCCTGCCCATATGGCAGGAGCCAGATAAACCAGGTTATAGCAAGACTCGGCTTGCCGCCGTTACTGTCTTACCATTTCCAGAAGGAGCAGAGCCTTCCTGGATCTCTGGGAATGGGGGGTGGGGCTGGGGCTGGGGCTGGGGCTGGGGGTGGGGTGCTGAAGTGTCCTGAACATTCAGACAGGCTTACAGACTCAGACTTTGACAAACAGCAAGACAGACAAAGAACTGCTGTTACCTGCTCCAGTGTGTCCCCACAGGAGGGCGGATTCCCGCCAGTGCCCCAAATGCAGTGAGCCTTGACACAGTTCTCAGGGCTACCACCACTAGGCACAGTGTAATTGGCAGAACAGTGTGACTTTTTATTTTTAAACTGATTGGTCTTTAGGGAATGAGGTGGCCAGGACCTCCCTTGTCTATAGGTGGCCAACGGTCCATCCTGCAGAATGTGTCCCCAGCCACAGGTCAGTGCCCTGCCCCTGTGGTCTTAGGAATGTTAATTAGCCTCTCCCTTCTGGAGGGGCAAGTGCTCCGAGACCTTTCCAAGGTCCTTGAGCTGACCTCTTCAAGCTGAGGTCCTTTGGAAGATGACCGAGTGCTTTGAACTGCTAAAAGAAAATCACCCCACATGTAGGAATGAGGTATTTTTTACGTTTTGGAGTTATAATGATTCTGGTAGGTATATGTATTGGAGAAGGCACAATAAAGAAACCACCTAAATGGCTTCTCCCTCCGGAGAGGAGTTTTTTATTGTGAGCGAGACAGAGAGAGCATCCAGAGGCATCTGGAAGAGTTCAGACTAGGTATAAAAAGAAACAGACAGGACTCAGCCAGGGCTAGGGAAGGGGAAATAGCAGAGAATATGGAAATAGAAAGAATAAATGGCTGTCTAGGACAAGGGAAGCCCAGGGAGTTGAGAAGGGCCAGGATGCTAGTGTGGGGTTCTGAAGTGTGACAGATACATATGAACAGGGGCTGTGGGGACCTGGAGGCCAGCGTGGGCTTTGATCTGCAACCACAGGTACGTGCCAAAGGAGAGCCGAAGTCCTTCTGCCAGAGGCAAGGGAGACGACTTCTAGACGTCTGTAACTGTTTCAGAAATTCTTGGGGATTGCCAACTTTTATCTAACTCCCGGAAATTATTCTATTGTCAAGCTCGAGCTGGGCCCAGGTACTTATTGTTGCATATATTAATAACCCTTTGGAGTTGGGGGAATTGGAATGACTTTTGGACCCGACAGTCTATGAAGTTTGGACTAGCTTTTCCCTAGTAACTGTTAGGAACTTCATGGGAGCCTAGGACAGAGTTTATGCCCCTCTGGGCAGACAGATGGCTGACATACAGCTGGCAAAAAGAGATAAGTGGTGGCTTTCAAAGCTGCGTGCAAGTCATCCTACCGAGGAGAGCTCCCTGTCTTGATGACTCTCAATTTGGAAAGCTGAGGATGGTAGAGGCAGGCAGGAGGGGAGTTCTTCACCCCCACCACCTCCCTTTCCTGTGTTCCGGGCGCCTACAACTTCCCTGCTTGGCCGCTCAGCTCAGGACTGGGCCGCAGAACCATGTCTCCAGCCTCACCCGCTTTCTTCTGTATTGGTGAGTCCTAAGGGTGGCCCAGGCAGTGCTTAGAACAATTCCCATGTACAAAGAAACTAAAACCATCTTGTTCGTGGTAAATTTCAGTGCAAAAGTGGGAGTCTATGAGGGTCCATATATTGGAAGGGAAAATAGAGATGTGATATGTTTGGCTTAATTGTTTTAATTTGCCTTGGCTTGGCCAGGACACTTGAACATGGGTTCCAAGGCTGTTTATGCTTCCCTCCTTCTATACCAGGAACACCAAACTGGCATTCCTTCCTTCCTTCCTTCCTTCCTTCCTTCCTTCCTTTCTTCCTTCCTTCCTTCCTTCTCTTCCTCCTCCTCCTCTTATTCTCTTTATTTGAAAAACATTTATTATTTATTGATTTGTTGTGTGTGAAATAAAAAGGAGAGAAACATGACTATTCCTAGGCATGGCAGAGAAAAAGGTTTGTTATAGATATGTGGGAGAGCATAGCCAGAGGCAGGGACAACTGAGAGAGTCCAGAGAGGCTGTGACCCTGATCCATGTGGGGAGAGGGGGGAGGGGAAGGGAGGGGAGAGGGGAACCAGGGGCAACAGCCAGGAGGCCCAAAGATATGGAGAGAGAACGGGTAACCAAAATGTTCAGATCTCCACTGATTGTCAAAGTTCTGAACCTTTGAAGTCTTAGTATAACAATAGCATAGCGAGACAAAGGAGCCTGAAATTTTTTTATTTTTCCATTTAATTAATTAATTAATTATACATCCAGGCTCCTCCCCTTCCCTCCCCCTCCTCTCCCCTTCACCTCTGAGAAGGGGAGGTCCCTCCTGGGTAATTAACCCACCCTGGCACTGCAGGACCAGACACATCTTCTCCCACAGAAGTCAGACAAGGCAGCCCAGCGGGGGAAGCAGGATCCACAGGCAGGCTGCAGAGCCAGGCTAAGCCCCTGCTCCAGATGTTGGGGACCTGCAAGAAGGCCCAGCTGCACATCTGCTATGCATGTGTGGGGAGCCCAGGCCCAGCCCACGCCCGTTCTGTGGTTGGTGGTTCAGTCTCTGGGAGCCGCCAGGGGTCGAGGTTAGTGGACTCTGTTAGTCCTCCTGTGGAGTCCCTGTCCTCCCCTCCCCCCCCCGGGTGCCTCAGTCCTTCCCTCAGACCTTCCACCAGACATCCCGCGCTCCCGCCAATGTTTGGCCGTGGGTCTCTGCATCTGCTATAGAGGCTGCTGGGAGGAGCCTCTCAGTGGACAGTCATGCTGGGCTCCTACCTGCCAGCATAACAGAGGATCACTAATGGTGTCAGGGATTGGCTCTTGCCCACGGGGTGGATCTCCAGCTGGGCCAGTCATGGTTGGCCATTTCTTCCGCTTCTGCTCCATCTCTGTCTCCTCACTTGTCGTAGGCAGGACAAACTTTGTGGATGGTTGTGTGGGTGGGTTGGTGCCCGTATCCCTCTACTGGGAGTCCTGCCTGGCTGCCGGAGGTGGCCACTGCAGGCTCTGCATCCCCACTGCCCGAAGATGACTTTTTCAACATCCAATTATTTACCGTAAGACATGGGCGGTTAATTACTAAGAGCAGTCCTTGAGAAGCAAGTTTCTTTAAATAAAGGAATAGAAAACAGTTACTTTAAAATCTGTTTTTGCGACTTTGTTTGCGTGTTTATTTATTTATCTTAGAGTCTGGTGGCCAGGCAAACCTTTGTCCTTCTCTGCTGGAGGCCTAGAAGCTCTAGGTAAGTGAGGTCTGAGACCTGACTTACATCATGAAGAGAACTGAGAAGGCAGAAGAACTGAGAAGGTCCCTGAAGCCTTGGGTGAAGATCTAGATGCAATTAGTTAATATTATCAGAGATCTGAGAAAAACAAATTAGCTAGAAGTATAATGCGTGGTCTAGTCAGAAGTATAAACGGTCTGTGTATCAATTTAAATGGCAGAGACATCCCCCTTACCCAAGACGTTGGGCTCCATGGGGTCACTGGGGCAGTGGTCAGCCTTTGGAAGCTCTACAGGGCATCCTTTAATCTCCAGCTGTCATACGAAGCAGGATAGGCCTTTGAGAATTTTCCTGTAGAGGAACGTGGGAAAACAGACTTTACTTTGATCAGGCAAAGTAGGGCAATCAACTCCAAAATGCCCACACTGTGTGCAGAGCCCTGGAAGCAGACAAGGCATAAGGCAGTTTTGCCAGTGGTTAATGTTACCACAATCCAGGTGAGTCACCTTGCCCCATATTTCTTTCCTTTCTTTTTCTTCTCCTTCTCCTTCTCCTCCTCCTCCTCCTCCTCCTCCTCCTTATTCCCCCTCTTCTTCCTCTACCTCCTTCCTCCTCCTCCTCCTCCTCCTCCTCTTCCTTTTTCTTTTCTCCAAAACAGTGTTCTCTGTCCTGCTAGCTCTGTAGATCAGGCTTGTCTGTAACTCACAGAGATCCCCCTGCCTCTGCCTCTGCCTCCTGAGTGATATGGTTAAAGGCATGTGCCACCACTGCCCGGCCATATAACCTCTTTGGATACCTTAAGAAGCAGATGTTATGTCTACTATGGGAAGCTTAAGCACTTTAAATTCCATGGCCATCAGCTCTCTGAAGAGTTTCAGGACCGTTCGTCTATTAATTATACCTAATACTAGGCTTTAGGCTTAATTTTGAAAACATGTGCAGGAGGCTAAACAGAGCTTGTTTCTAAATGAGCAGCTTATAAATTAGTAGCCTGTGTGTTTTATAACTTTATCCCTGTTAAGTGTGAGCCATAAAAATTTGAGTTGAAGATTTAATTGAATTACTTTTACCTTCTAAATAAATTATCACCATTTTTGTATGACTTAGTTTAGCCAAATGGCTAAAACTTAACAAAGCAAATAAAGAAAAAGGAGCTAGACAAATATTACTGTAAACCTGAGTAGACCTTAGGAATGTATAAATCTTGATTATCCAATCTATCTTATTTATCAAACATATATTGTTACTTATGTAATATTATGGAAGCTTGTGTTGAGCAGTTAGCAAAGACATAAATAGCAAGACATCTTAAGTCAGCTTTTGTTTGTCTGAGTAGACCTTCATAACCTTAAATTTTATCATCTTACAAAATTTCATACCAATACAAAGTATTTTAGAGACCTTTGTTTCCTCCTTAGTCTAAAGGAGATTCAATGATAATCTTAGGGCTCGGTAGGTCTGAGAAGTTTTGTAATTGTCGCTTTGTATCAGGTGGTCACCTTAAGATGGTAAAGTCACATGACATGTACTTTTTAACCTTAGTAAAAGTGACTGGCAGTCACGGTTGGTAGCTCACACCTTTAATCCCAGCACTTGGGAGGCAGAGGCAGGTGGATTTCTGAGTTCGAGGCCAGCCTGGTCTACAGAGTGAGTTCTAGGACAGCCAGGGCTACACAGAGAAACCCTGTCTCAAAAAAAACCAAAACCAAACCAAAACAAACAAAACAAAAATGAGTTGATTCCAAGTTACATTTATAAGAGTTGAATTATATATATGTATATATGTGTGTATATGATAAAATTTCTGTAATATGTTTCAAGCCAAATTTTACAACAGATTTTACAGATCCTTAAACCACACCCAATGAATTTATAAATCCTGAGGTTAAGACTATTTACATGAGAGTCTTAAAAGATTTTTTAGGGCAGAGTGCAGTGTGCAGAGGGCATAGAGATAAAAGACTTTTAAGAGTGGGGCGTTATAGAACCTTAGAGATAAGTGATTTTAGGATCATTTGTTTGTGACAGTTGTTACAATCTGGGAGAATTTGTTACAATCGGCAAGAATTTGGAAAGCAAGTGCACCAGGTTTTGGCCATTGATATGTCCTGAGACCAAGCTGTAGTAATAAAATCTGACTCAGTGGAAGGAAGAGAGAGAGAGAGAGAGAGAGAGAGAGAGAGAGAGAGAGAGAGAGAGAGAGAGAGAGAGACTGGAACACCTCTCTCGGGAAGGGGGTGTTCCCATCTGCTCCTATAAGCTCCTGTAAGTTCCAAGAGGGGGCTGAGGGCAGAAGCTGCAGGACTCAGGCTGGAGCTAGAGAGGTGGTATAGTGGGGCTGCAGAGAGACGGTGAGGGAAAGTGGGGGGGAGGAAGGGGGGAGGTGATCTGTAGAGAGACCCAGATGGGCATAACAGGCCAGGGCTGAGAGGTGCCAGCAGCTGAGGAGGATGGAGTGTGTCATATGGACAAGAATTTCCATCCCAGGAGCCTCCAAGCAGAATGAATGGCTTCTCGGAGAGAAAAATGTTCCAAATCACAGGAAGGAGTCCCTTCCTTTGTCCTTGTGACTGGAGGCCAGTGCAGGGGAGAGGAGCTTTCTGGCACACTGGCCTGACTTTTGTAATTACAGTAAACAAAGTAGGCAGTTCGGGGTGACACTTACCCAGTGGAGAATGAGCTGGGAGAGAGTAGAGTGGGGAGACAGAGCAGGCTGCAGGAGCCAGAGAGCTAGCTGCCCCTGTGGAGGGCACAGGGGGCCATAGCCTGGAGAGGAGAGCGGCCTTAGAAAGCAGGGGGAGGGAAACAGCAGCTGAAGGACTGGACTCCAGATTTTGGAATCCAATTTTGGGAGTGGCAGAAGTTAGCAGAAACAAATGAGCCACCCATACCGTAGGAGAGTCAGATCAGCACACTTACTTCTGGAGCCATCTTACTGGCCCTCTTTTCCTCCCCCTCCCCTCCCTTCCTCTCTCCTCCCCTTCCCCCTACCCTCTTCCCTTCCCTTCCCTTCCCTTCCCTTCCCTTCCCTTCCCTTCCCTTCCCTTCCCTTCCCTTCCCTTCCCTTCCCTTCCCTTCCCTTCCCTTCCCTTCCCTTCCTTTCCCTTCCCTTCCCTTCCCTTCCCTTACCTCCCTTTCCCTCCCCTCCCCTCTCCTCTCCTCTCCTCTCCTTTCCCTTCCTTTCCTTTCCTTTTTTTCTTTGTATCTTTCTTTTTAAACTTTAACTCCCCTTCCTTCTTTCTCCGCTTGCTTCTTCTCTCCCTTTCTTCTTTCTTTTCTTTCCTCTCTTACCTCTTCCTCGTCATTTCCCCTTTACTTGTTTCCATGTGGGTTTGGTGACGTTCTGGGCTGGTTTACACATCCAGTCTGTCTGCGTGTTTCCATGGCACAGCTAAACGAGGCAGCCTGAGCGACTGCTTCTCCTGCCCGCTCTGCCCAGGCTGGCGCCTGTGTGGCACCTACAGGGGCATTTCCTCATGTCATAAGAAGAGCTTTATGGCTCTAAGGGGTCCAGCAAGCAGAGACTGCTGAGCTATTGGGAAGAAGAGGTGTCCTCTGGGCACAAGCCACCTGTCACTCACTCCTTAGCACGCTGATGCGATGCACACTTATGGGTTGGGCATTATTCTAGGACTCCTCCCCTCTTTGTTTAAAAAAAAAAAAAGGACTCATTTGATTCCCCACAGTTCGTGAGGCAGGGCCGGTCATTGCCCTCGTTTTGTGGGTAAATAAAGTAAAAGCCGGGGAGGTTAAGCACTTTGTCACATGGCAAGGGTTCAAATAAAAACCAAGGAAGGGTGCCACCAGCTCTGCGCTCGCTCTTTCAATGGGAAAGACCAACTAGGGTGTTTACGTTGATCACAAAAATAATTTATATGTATCAAATATCAAAGATATCAAAAAAACAAACAAAGATTCAAATATCATGCATGTGGCTCTGTCTCATACTCTGCTCGAGCCCACGGAGGGTCTTTCCTTCCACTCCTGCCACGCTCTTTTTATAAAATTTATCTCGCCTATATCTCCACTTTTTTCTTTTTTAATTAATTAATTATTCATTTTTACACTCCAGATTTTATTCCCCTCCTGGTCCACCCTTCGACTGTTCCACATCCCACACCTCGTCCACACCTCCTGTCTCCATGAGGATATCTCCACCTGCCCCCACCCCAAACCCCATGTCACCAGACCTCTAAACTCCCTCCCTGGGGCCTCCAGTCTCTTGAGGGTTAGGTGCTGTCTTCTCTGACTGAACCCAGCCCCGGCAGTCCTCTGCTGTATATGTGTTGGAGGTCTCATATCAGCAGGTGTATGCTGCCTGTTTGGTGGTCCAGTGTCTGAGAGATCTTGGAGATCCAGGTTAGCTGAGACTGCTGGTCCTCCTACAGGGTCGCCCTCCTCCTCAGCTTCTTCCAGCTTTCCTCTAATTCAACAGCAGGGGGCAGCAGCTTCTGTCCACTGGTTGGGTACAAGTACCTGCATCTGACTCTTTCAGCTGTGTCTTGGGTCTTTTGGAGTGCAGTCACACTAGGTCCCTTTCTGTGAGCGCTCCATAGCCTCAGTAACAGTGTCAGGCCGTGGGCCTTCCCTTGAGGTGGATCCCACTTTGGGCCTGTCGCTGGACCTTCTTTTCCTCAGGCTCCTCTCTATTTCCATCCCTGTAGTTCTTTCAGACAGGAACAATTATGGGTCAGAGTTGTGACTGTGGATGGAAACTCCACGCCTCACCTGGTGCCCTGTCTTTCTGTTAGAGGTGGGCTCTTTAAGTTCCCTCTCCCTACTGTAAGGCATTTCATCTAAGGTCCCTCCCTTTGAGTCCTGAGAGTCTTTCACCTCCCAGGTCTCTGGTGTGTTCTGGAAGATTCCCCCCAACCTTCTACCTCCCAAGGTTCCCTGTTTCCATTCTTTCTGTTGGCCCTCAGGGCTTCAGTCCTGATTCCCCGCCCCCCCCACTCAAAACCAGATCATGCCCCACCCCCATTCACTCTCCCGCCCAGCTCCCTCCCTCCTTCCCCCTTGTGCCTTCTTCTCCCTTCCACGTGGGGCTGAGGCGTCCTCACTTGGGCCCTTCAGCTTGTTGACCTTTTGGAGTTCTGTGGACTGTATTTTGTGTAATCTGTACTGTGTTTTTGGTTGTTGTTGTTGTCGTTGTTTTTGGCTAATATCCACTTAATAGTGAGTACATATCATGCATGTCCTTTTGGGTTGGAGTTACCTCACTCGGGATGATATTTTCTAGTTCCATCCATTTGCCTGCAAAACTCAGGATGTCCTCATTCTTAAAATCTGAGTAATATTCCATTGTGTAAATGAAATGCATTTTCTGTATCCATTCTTCTGTCATGGGACATCTGGGACGTTTCCAGCTTCTGGCTATCACAAACAAGGCCGCTATGAACACAGTGGAGCACGTGCCCATGTGGCAGTGTGGGGCATCTTTTGGGTATATTCCCAAGAGTGGCATTTCAGGGCTGGAGAGATGACTCAGCTGTTAAAGGCTGGGCTCACAACTGAAACTATATCTCTATATTTCAAAAACACTTATCTTCTTCCTTTTGTAGATGGGAGGAGGGACCTGTCTATTTTTTTTCATTGTCGTAAAAGGCAAATATATCTACAATGAGAGATGATGTCTCGATAAATGTCTGCACATGGAATTGCAAGCTCAAACTAATTAACATAGGCACTGCATGTATGATAATTTTTAACAGTGAGAACTTTAAAAAAATTAAGAATACAATATTACGTGCTGTCATCTCTCAGCACTGCAAATCCCCGTTGCAAAGTTCATCCTGGATCTTCTCAACCACTCCCCACCCTAAACTTTTCCAGCTCAGTGGACCTCCCTTCCCTCAGCTTCGCACTCCTAGACAGCCCCGCCCCTCAGCCACGTGGTCCCTTGGCGCTCCCCACCTGTAGTGGCTATTCCTGGTTGTCAACTTGACTATATGTGGAATGAACTACAATCTAGAATTGGAAGGCTCACCTATGATCCTAATCTGGAGGCTCAGAGATATAAGTTTCTGACCTGGACTTAGCATGGAGATCTTGAAGCATGGATTCCAGTTCAAGGTCATCTGGGATTAAAGGCATGGATACACACACCTTTAATCTGGGCTACACCTTCTACTGGAGACATATATAAGGACATTGAAAGAAGGAAGACTCATTCTTCCTTGCCGGCTTGCCTCGTGGGACTGAGCAACTGCAAGATCCTTGGACTTCCATCCACAGCTGCTGCTGACTACTGTTGGGGAGTTGGACTACAGACTGTAAGTCATCGACAAATTCCCTAACTACATAGAGACTGCCCATACGTTCTGTGACTCTAGAGAACCCAGACTAATACACCACCCCTCTGTCTCCTGCTGCCCTTCCTCTTGGTCTTCCTCTTTGACTGTCCCCTCCCCCTCCTCGCGGGACTTGGTCTTCAGCTGACCATGGTTAGTCTCCTACTCCCTCGCCCTGCTCTGGACCCATCCAGGTGCCTCTGGCTGTCCTCTTCCTCATATTTACAATAAAAACCTCTCCCTAAACCATAAAAGATAGGTCTTTACTAAACAGAAACCAACCAACCAACCAACCAACCAACCACACACACAGATTATTGTAGCATCCACAAGGCCTGAAGAGTTCAAGCCAGAGGACGTCCCACCCCCAACCGAGAAGGTGTTTGCAATCCATACCCAGGGACACATGGAAAAGCCAGTTTTCTCTAATGGAGTGTGACTGGGCATGTCACTCACACCGCTCCACGCTTTTGAGCATGTAGCCAACACCAGACAAACTCCATGGGTTTTTGGGAAGGGAAGGACTTTTTGTTTTGATTTTTTTTGTCTTTGTTTTGACTTTATGTTAGTTTTTTTTGTTTGGAATGAAATGGAAGAGAGAGAGAACATAAAGTTGGGTGGAAAGGGAGGTGAGAAGGGTAGGAGAGGACTCAAGGGAGGGCAAGAGGATTGAAACATTGTATGAAAAATTATTTTAATAAAAAATAAATACATTCAAAACTTTATTATAAAAAGTTACCACTCCCCCCCAAAAAAAAACTCCCTGAAAGCCCCAACGCATTGAAATTAACCAAACCCAAAGACTATACAACTCAATGAACTTCTATAAAACCAGAATGGAAGCTGTGGAGCATCACTGAGAAGTTATTTCCCTGCTGGAAAATGAGCCAGTTAAAGCCAGATGATGGTGATGATGATGATGATGATGATGATGATGATGATGATAATAATAAATATTTATATATACACACACACAAGTCTATTGGGAAGATGCTCTTGGGTGGGCGAGTTCACTAGACCCATGCAAGGAGGGCGGGAGGCCATGGAAGTCTTCATGGGAAGGTAGAGGGGCTGGGGGAGAGAGAAAGAGAAAGAGCATGTGGAGGGAGAAGGAAATGGGGTGGAAGAGGAAGAGGAAGAGAAAGAGGAAGAGGAAGAAAAGAGGAAGAGGAGAGAGAACCCAAAATGTCCAGGTTGTATACCATAGAGCCTCTTGGGGAAGGGCAGCCCAAGCCCTGGATTGGAAACTTTAGGGTTGAGGGGAGGGGGATGCCAGGTAGAAACTGAGGGATGCTGGGAAAACCTGATGGCCAGTCCACTGTTTTATTGGATTTTTTCTTTATTTAAATTTCAAATGTTATCCCCTTTCCCGGTCCCCACCTCCCGGAAACCCCCATCCCATCCTCCTCCTCCTGCTACTCTAAGGATGTTGTTCCCTCACCCACTCCCTCTCCCATCTCCCGTCCTCCATTCTGGGGCATCTATCAATCCTTCCTAGGACCAAGGGCCTCTCCTCCCATTGGTGCCTGACAAGGCAAACCTATTCTACACATGCAGCTGGAGCCATGTGTACTCCTTGGTTGATGGCGTAGTCCCAGGGAGCTCTTGGCGGGCGGCATTGTTTGGTTGTTATTGTTGCTCTTCCTATGAGGTTGCAAACCCCTTCAGCTCCTTTCTCTAACTCCTCCACTGGGGACCCCACCCTCAGTCCAACGGTTGGCTGCCAGCATCCTACTCTGAGTTCAAGGCCAGCCTGGTCTACAGAGTGAGTTCTAGGACAGCCAGGGCTACACAGAGAAACCCTGTCTCAAAAAAACCAAAACCAAACCAAAACAAACAAAACAAAAATGAGTTGTTTCCAAGTTACATTTATAAGAGTTGAATTATATATATGTATATATGTGTGTATATGATAAAATTTCTGTAATATGTTTCAAGCCAAATTTTACAACAGATTTTACAGATCCTTAAACCACACCCAATGAATTTATAAATCCTGAGGTTAAGACTATTTACATGAGAGTCTTAAAAGATTTTTTAGGGCAGAGTGCAGTGTGCAGAGGGCATAGAGATAAAAGACTTTTAAGAGTGGGGCGTTATAGAACCTTAGAGATAAGTGATTTTAGGATCATTTGTTTGTGACAGTTGTTACAATCTGGGAGAATTTGTTACAATCGGCAAGAATTTGGAAAGCAAGTGCACCAGGTTTTGGCCATTGATATGTCCTGAGACCAAGCTGTAGTAATAAAATCTGACTCAGTGGAAGGAAGAGAGAGAGAGAGAGAGAGAGAGAGAGAGAGAGAGAGAGAGAGAGAGAGAGAGAGACTGGAACACCTCTCTCGGGAAGGGGGTGTTCCCATCTGCTCCTATAAGCTCCTGTAAGTTCCAAGAGGGGGCTGAGGGCAGAAGCTGCAGGACTCAGGCTGGAGCTAGAGAGGTGGTATAGTGGGGCTGCAGAGAGACGGTGAGGGAAAGTGGGGGGGAGGAAGGGGGGAGGTGATCTGTAGAGAGACCCAGATGGGCATAACAGGCCAGGGCTGAGAGGTGCCAGCAGCTGAGGAGGATGGAGTGTGTCATATGGACAAGAATTTCCATCCCAGGAGCCTCCAAGCAGAATGAATGGCTTCTCGGAGAGAAAAATGTTCCAAATCACAGGAAGGAGTCCCTTCCTTTGTCCTTGTGACTGGAGCCCAGTGCAGGGGAGAGGAGCTTTCTGGCACACTGGCCTGACTTTTGTAATTACAGTAAACAAAGTAGGCAGTTCGGGGTGACACTTACCCAGTGGAGAATGAGATGGGAGAGAGGAGTAGAGTGGGGAGACAGAGCAGGCTGCAGGAGCCAGAGAGCTAGCTGCCCCTGTGGAGGGCACAGGGGGCCATAGCCTGGAGAGGAGAGCGGCCTTAGAAAGCAGGGGGAGGGAAACAGCAGCTGAAGGACTGGACTCCAGATTTTGGAATCCAATTTTGGGAGTGGCAGAAGTTAGCAGAAACAAATGAGCCACCCATACCGTAGGAGAGTCAGATCAGCACACTTACTTCTGGAGCCATCTTACTGGCCCTCTTTTCCTCCCCCCTCCCCTCCCTTCCTCTCTCCTCCCCTTCCCCCTACCCTCTTCCCTTCCCTTCCCTTCCCTTCCCTTCCCTTCCCTTCCCTTCCCTTCCCTTCCCTTCCCTTCCCTTCCCTTCCCTTCCCTTCCCTTCCCTTCCCTTCCCTTCCCTTCCCTTCCTTTCCCTTCCCTTCCCTTCCCTTCCCTTACCTCCCTTTCCCTCCCCTCTCCTCTCCTCTCCTCTCCTCTTCTTTCCCTTCCTTTCCTTTCCTTTTCTTCCTTGTATCTTTCTTTTTAAACTTTAACTCCCCTTCCTTCTTTCTCTGCTTGCTTTTCTCTCCCTCTCTTTTTCTTTCTTTTCTTTCCTCTCTTACCTCATCCTCGTCATTTCCCCTTTACTTGTTTCCATGTGGGTTTGGTGACGTTCTGGGCTGGTTTACACATCCAGTCTGTCTGCGTGTTTCCATGGCACAGCTAAACGAGGCAGCCTGAGCGACTGCTTCTCCTGCCCGCTCTGCCCAGGCTGGCGCCTGTGTGGCACCTACAGGGGCATTTCCTCATGTCATAAGAAGAGCTTTATGGCTCTAAGGGGTCCAGCAAGCAGAGACTGCTGAGCTATTGGGAAGAAGAGGTGTCCTCTGGGCACAAGCCACCTGTCACTCACTCCTTAGCACGCTGATGCGATGCACACTTATGGGTTGGGCATTATTCTAGGACTCCTCCCCTCTTTGTTTAAAAAAAAAAAAAGGACTCATTTGATTCCCCACAGTTCGTGAGGCAGGGCCGGTCATTGCCCTCGTTTTGTGGGTAAATAAAGTAAAAGCCGGGGAGGTTAAGCACTTTGTCACATGGCAAGGGTTCAAATAAAAACCAAGGAAGGGTGCCACCAGCTCTGCGCTCGCTCTTTCAATGGGAAAGACCAACTAGGGTGTTTACGTTGATCACAAAAATAATTTATATGTATCAAATATCAAAGATATCAAAAAAACAAACAAAGATTCAAATATCATGCATGTGGCTCTGTCTCATACTCTGCTCAAGCCCACGGAGGGTCTTTCCTTCCACTCCTGCCACGCTCTTTTTATAAAATTTATCTCGCCTATATCTCCACTTTTTTCTTTTTTAATTAATTAATTATTCATTTTTACACTCCAGATTTTATTCCCCTCCTGGTCCACCCTTCGACTGTTCCACATCCCACACCTCGTCCACACCTCCTGTCTCCATGAGGATATCTCCACCTGCCCCCACCCCAAACCCCATGTCACCAGACCTCTAAACTCCCTCCCTGGGGCCTCCAGTCTCTTGAGGGTTAGGTGCTGTCTTCTCTGACTGAACCCAGCCCCGGCGGTCCTCTGCTGTATATGTGTTGGAGGTCTCATATCAGCAGGTGTATGCTGCCTGTTTGGTGGTCCAGTGTCTGAGAGATCTTGGAGATCCAGGTTAGCTGAGACTGCTGGTCCTCCTACAGGGTCGCCCTCCTCCTCAGCTTCTTCCAGCTTTCCTCTAATTCAACAGCAGGGGGCAGCAGCTTCTGTCCATTGGTTGGGTACAAGTACCTGCATCTGACTCTTTCAGCTGTGTCTTGGGTCTTTTGGAGTGCAGTCACACTAGGTCCCTTTCTGTGAGCGCTCCATAGCCTCAGTAACAGTGTCAGGCCGTGGGCCTTCCCTTGAGGTGGATCCCACTTTGGGCCTGTCGCTGGACCTTCTTTTCCTCAGGCTCCTCTCTATTTCCATCCCTGTAGTTCTTTCAGACAGGAACAATTATGGGTCAGAGTTGTGACTGTGGATGGAAACTCCACGCCTCACCTGATGCCCTGTCTTTCTGCTGGAGGTGGGCTCTTTAAGGTCCCTCTCCCCACTGTAAGGCATTTCATCTAAGGTCCCTCCCTTTGAGTCCTGAGAGTCTTTCACCTCCCAGGTCTCTGGTGTGTTCTGGAAGATTCCCCCCAACCTTCTACCTCCCAAGGGTCCCTGTTTCCATTCTTTCGGTTGGCCCCTAGGGCTTCAGTCCTTATTCCCCCACTCAAAACCAGATCATGCCCCACCCCCATTCACTTTCCCCGCCCAGCTCCCTCCCTCCCTCCCCCTTGTGCTTTCTTCTCCCTCCCACATGGGGCTGAGGCGTCCTCACTTGGGCCCTTCAGCTTGTTGACCTTTTTGAGTTCTGTGGACTGTATCTTGTGTAATCTGTACTGTGTTTTTGGTTGTTGTTGTTGTCGTTGTTTTTGGCTAATATCCACTTAATAGGGAGTACATATCATGCATGTCCTTTTGGGTTGGAGTTACCTCGCTCGGGATGATATTTTCTAGTTCCATCCATTTGCCTGCAAAACTCAGGATGTCCTCATTCTTAAAATCTGAGTAATATTCCATTGTGTAAATGAAATGCATTTTCTGTATCCATTCTTCTGTCATGGGACATCTGGGACGTTTCCAGCAACAAGGCCGCTATGAACACAGTGGAGCACGTGCCCATGTGGCAGTGTGGGGCATCTTTTGGGTATATTCCCAAGAGTGGCATTTCAGGGCTGGAGAGATGACTCAGCTGTTAAAGGCTGGGCTCACAACTGAAACTATATCTCTATATTTCAAAAACACTTATCTTCTTCCTTTTGTAGATGGGAGGAGGGACCTGTCTATTTTTTTTCATTGTCGTAAAAGGCAAATATATCTACAATGAGAGATGATGTCTCGATAAATGTCTGCACATGGAATTGCAAGCTCAAACTAATTAACATAGGCACTGCATGTATGATAATTTTTAACAGTGAGAACTTTAAAAAAATTAAGAATACAATATTACGTGCTGTCATCTCTCAGCACTGCAAATCCCCGTTGCAAAGTTCATCCTGGATCTTCTCAACCACTCCCCACCCTAAACTTTTCCAGCTCAGTGGACCTCCCTTCCCTCAGCTTCGCACTCCTAGACAGCCCCGCCCCTCAGCCACGTGGTCCCTTGGCGCTCCCCACCTGTAGTGGCTATTCCTGGTTGTCAACTTGACTATATGTGGAATGAACTACAATCTAGAATTGGAAGGCTCACCTATGATCCTAATCTGGAGGCTCAGAGATATAAGTTTCTGACCTGGACTTAGCATGGAGATCTTGAAGCATGGATTCCAGTTCAAGGTCATCTGGGATTAAAGGCATGGATACACACACCTTTAATCTGGGCTACACCTTCTACTGGAGACATATATAAGGACATTGAAAGAAGGAAGACTCATTCTTCCTTGCCGGCTTGCCTCGTGGGACTGAGCAACTGCAAGATCCTTGGACTTCCATCCACAGCTGCTGCTGACTACTGTTGGGGAGTTGGACTACAGACTGTAAGTCATCGACAAATTCCCTAACTACATAGAGACTGCCCATACGTTCTGTGACTCTAGAGAACCCAGACTAATACACCACCCCTCTGTCTCCTGCTGCCCTTCCTCTTGGTCTTCCTCTTTGACTGTCCCCTCCCCCTCCTCGCGGGACTTGGTCTTCAGCTGACCATGGTTAGTCTCCTACTACCTCGCCCTGCTCTGGACCCATCCAGGTGCCTCTGGCTGTCCTCTTCCTCATATTTACAATAAAAACCTCTCCCTAAACCATAAAAGATAGGTCTTTACTAAACACAAACCAACCAGCCAACCACACACACAGACTATTGTAGCATCCACAAGGCCTGAAGAGTTCAAGCCAGAGGACGTCCCACCCCCAACCGAGAAGGTGTTTGCAATCCATACCCAGGGACACATGGAAAAGCCAGTTTTCTCTAATGGAGTGTGACTGGGCATGTCACTCACACCGCTCCACGCTTTTGAGCATGTAGCCAACACCAGACAAACTCCATGGGTTTTTGGGAAGGGAAGGACTTTTTGTTTTGATTTTTTTTGTCTTTGTTTTGACTTTATGTTAGTTTTTTTTGTTTGGAATGAAATGGAAGAGAGAGAGAACATAAAGTTGGGTGGAAAGGGAGGTGAGAAGGGTAGGAGAGGACTCGAGGGAGGGCAAGAGGATCGAAACATTGTATGAAAAATTATTTTAATAAAAAATAAATACATTCAAAACTTTATTATAAAGAGTTACCACTCCACCCCCCCAAAAAAAAAACTCCCTGAAAGCCCCAACGCATTGAAATTAACCAAACCCAAAGACTATACAACTCAACGAACTTCTATAAAACCAGAATGGAAGCTGTGGAGCATCACTGAGAAGTTATTTCCCTGCTGGAAAATGAGCCAGTTAAAGCCAGATGATGGTGATGATGATGATGATGATGATGATGATGATGATGATAATAATAAATATTTATATATACACACACACAAGTCTATTGGGAAGATGCTCTTGGGTGGGCGAGTTCACTAGACCCATGCAAGGAGGGCGGGAGGCCATGGAAGTCTTCATGGGAAGGTAGAGGGGCTGGGGGAGAGAGAAAGAGAAAGAGCATGTGGAGGGAGAAGGAAATGGGGTGGAAGAGGAAGAGGAAGAGAAAGAGGAAGAGGAAGAAAAGAGGAAGAGGAGAGAGAACCCAAAATGTCCAGGTTGTATACCATAGAGCCTCTTGGGGAAGGGCAGCCCAAGCCCTGGATTGGAAACTTTAGGGTTGAGGGGAGGGGGATGCCAGGTAGAAACTGAGGGATGCTGGGAAAACCTGATGGCCAGTCTACGTTTTTATTGGATTTTTTCTTTATTTAAATTTCAAATGTTATCCCCTTTCCCGGTCCCCACCTCCCGGAAACCCCCATCCCATCCTCCTCCTCCTGCTACTCTAAGGATGTTGTTCCCTCACCCACTCCCTCTCCCATCTCCCGTCCTCCATTCTGGGGCATCTATCAATCCTTCCTAGGACCAAGGGCCTCTCCTCCCATTGGTGCCTGACAAGGCAAACCTATTCTACACATGCAGCTGGAGCCATGTGTACTCCTTGGTTGATGGCTTAGTCCCAGGGAGCTCTTGGCAGGCGGCATTGTTTGGTTGTTATTGTTGCTCTTCCTATGAGGTTGCAAACCCCTTCAGCTCCTTTCTCTAACTCCTCCACTGGGGACCCCACCCTCAGTCCAACGGTTGGCTGCCAGCATCCTACTCTGAGTTCAAGGCCAGCCTGGTCTACAGAGTGAGTTCCAGGACAGCCAGGGCTACACAGAGAAACCCTGTCTCGAAAAAACCAACCCCCTCCCCCCAAAAGAAAAGAAAAAGAAATTGAAAGGGTTGTACCAGTTTGAAATCCCACCAGCAGTGGAGGAACATTTCTCTTTCTCCACATCCTCGCCAGCACCTGCTGTCACCTGAGATTTTTATCTTAGCCATTCTGACTGGTGTGAGGTGGAGTCTCAGGGTCGTTTTGATTTGCATTTCCCTGATGACTAAGGATGTTAAACATTTCTTTACAGTAATCAGTTCTGCAGTTTCTCAGAAAATTGGACATTGTACTACTGGAGGACCCAGCTATACCACTCCTGGGCATATACCCAGAAGGTTTTCCAACATGTAATAAAGACACATGCTCCACTATGTTCATAGCAGCCTTATTTATAATAGCCAGAAGCTGGAAAGAACCCAGATGTCCCTCAACAGAGGAATGGATACAGAAAATGTGGTATATTTACACAATGGAGTACTACTCAGCTATTAAAAACAATGAATTCATGAAATTCTTAGGTAAATGGATGGAACTAGAAAATATCATCCTGAGTGAGGTAACCCAGTCACAAAAGAACACACACACGGTATGCACTTGCTGATAAGTAGATATTAGCCCAGAAGCTTGGAATACCCAAGATACAGTTCACAGACCTCATGAAGCTCAAGCAGAGGATGGCCTTGTTGGTCATCACAGGGAGGAGAGGCCCTTGGTCCTGAGGAGGCTGGATGCCCCAGTATAGGGGAAGGTCAGGACAGGGAAGAGGGAGTGGGTGGGTTGGTGAGTAGGAGGAGGGGGGTGGGATAGGGTGTTTTTCCAGGGAAAACCAGAAAACGGGATAACATTTGAAATGTAAATAAAGAAAAATCTTATTAAAAAAAAAAGAAAAAAGACAAAGAAGAAATGGAGAGGGAGCAGAGCTGACGGAAGGGGTCAGCTAGAGAAGACCGCGGGCGGGGACTGTTGGAGAGTAAGGAATGAGGACGCGGCATAGGGATGTATGAATGCAGACGCCAAGCCGAAAGCCAGCATTCTGTATGCTAGCCTAAAAATTAATTAAAAATGATTGGCCGCATTGAGTACATCGATAATGTGGCACATTATCAATGTAAAAGCAGCACTCCAGGCTGCGTTCATGACGTTGTTTCCACCCCCCACTGTACACTTATTGAACGGCCCCACCCTTATCCCTCCACACTGCCCCACCCTTATCCCCCCATGTAAGCTCTGTGCTGTATCCTGCTTCTATGGCTTCACCTTTTCTGGGCATTTCATGCAAGCGACATGGCACATCAGTCCTTTAACTTTCAAAAAAAGAAAAGAAAAGAAAAAATCTTTGAGAATATTGTGGGATGTGTTCGGATTATATATACCTTTGCCCCAAATCCTTTCCCCTATTCACCCAACTTTGTGTTCTTAAAAAAAAAAAAAAACTTCTTTAAAAGCTCTCAAGGGCAGTTTGTGCAGCCCAGATACACTTGGGTACATGACCTTCTTCTATTAGACCACGGCCAGCTTTGAGAGCGCCCACTCTTAAAGAGAATGGACTCTCGCTTCATCCAACAGAGGATGGAAACATGGAGAGACCCACGGCCAAACATCAGGCAGAACTCGGGGAGTTGTGTGGACGATTGAGGCTAGAATTGTGTGAGCTGAAAGGGCCCAGGACACCACGAGAAGACCTACAGAGTGAACTAACCCGGGCCCATGGGGGCTCACAGAGATTGAACCCCCAACCAAAAGGCATGCAGGGGCTGGACCCCCACCCCCACCCCCACCCCCACCCCGCACATTTGTAGCAGTTGTGTCGATTGGTCTTCATGTCGGTCCCCTAACAACTGGAGCAGGGGTTGTCTCCATTTTGGTTGCCTCCAGGTCTCCCTTTCCCCTAGCTGGACTGGTTGGACCACAGTAGGAGATGTGCTCAGTACTGATGCGACTTGATGTGCCAGCGCGAGGTGGTACCCACCGGGGGGGGGCTTCTCTTTCATTCAGGAGAAGGGGAGAGAGTAATGGGTGGACCGGATCTGTAAGGGTGGGGCTGAGAAGAGAGAAGGGAGAGGGTGCGCTTGGGATGCAAAGTGAGTAAATAAATAAATTGACGTGGAAGAAAAGAAAAGGAGTCTCTTTCCCAGTAGCTTGCAAATGCCAAGAGAACGGCTTCGCGCTCACTGTCCTCTCTTGGGTGCGATTTGGCTTTGACGCTTGGTCTTTTCCAATGGAATCTTCTGCAACAGTGTCTTTTGAAATAGTAAGAAAACTATGGCCGGGGAACACAGGTCAGGGGAGTGACCTGACAGCATTGATGAAGCCCTGCGTCCCATTCCCCGCGCCACATAAACCCACGTGTGGTGGGGTGTGGCTGCGGTCCCAGCCCGGGTGGGGTGCAGGCAGTGCGGTCAGAAGTCCAAGTTCGTCCCGTGTCACAGAGCAAGTCTGAGGCCAGCCTGGGCTGCATAAATCAGTTAAAATGAAAGATAATCCTCATACAAACTAATGCATGCGTGCAGGTTCAAGGGAGACTCTAGCCTCTGGTTCTTTTCCTCAGGCCTCTGTGTACTGCAAGCGGTTCAAGCACAGAATGGTGAGTACGGTCTCCCAGCATCCCAAGCCTCCTGGCATCCAGCTAGTGAGAGGTTAGAGGGCGTGGCAGGACTCAAAAGGGACCTGCTTTGATCGAAGCTAACCTAGAGTCTGTGATTCCCTTCAAGAGCCACTCCCCAAGCCTTCTCTCCGGGCTGAGCCCAGTTTCCTGGTGCCTCTGGGTCAGCCAGTCACTCTGAAGTGCCAGGGGCCTCGAAATGTGGATTTATATCGCCTGGAGAAACTGCAACCGGAGAAGTATGAAAATCAAAACTTTCTTGTCATCCCTACCATGGAAAGAAGGAACGCTGGACGTTACCGCTGCTCCTATCAGAATGGGAGTCAGTGGTCTCTCCCGAGCGACCAGCTTGAGCTCATTGCTACAGGTAATGAGATGGGGGAGGGGCGGGGAGGGGGCGGGGGGCGATCGGAGCACTGTTGGTTTTGTGGTTTCAGTTCTGAGCCTCAGTTCTGGACTTGGGGAGCATGGAAGTGGGTGCACGGTAGGCGATAGCGACTCCCAAGTCCCCGGGTGCTGGAGTTAGAATGGACAACATACCATGGGTATTCTTTTGAGACTGGGTTACCTCATTTAGTATGACATTCTCCAGCTCCATCCATTTCTCTAAGAATTTCATGAATTCATTGTTTCTAATGGCTGATAGTACGCCATTGTGTATATATACCACATTTTTTGTATCCTTTCCTCTGTTGAGGGACATCTGGGTTCTTTCCAGCTTCTGGCTATTATAAATAAGGCTGCTATGAACATAGTGGAGCATGTATCCTTATTGCATGCTGGGGAGTCTTCTGGGTATATTCCCAGGAGTGGTATGGCTGGATCAAATGAGTCGTTGGTCTTCGTACTGGATTTAGGGGCCAGTGTCTTCAAAACAGTCATTAATCAAGACAAATAACGTTTCACTGCAATACAAAAAAAAAAAAACTAAAAAAAATTGTTCTTGGAGAATTTCATGCCCGCAAACAATGAAGTATAACCCTACCTTTGCCATCCTAGCCCAAACGCCCCTGCCGTCTCTTTTATCACATCCTCTTCTCAACTTCATGACCTTAAAAAAAAAAAATCTCACTATGTGCAGTTAGTGCTGCAGGTCTGTGCGCAGGTGTGGCGGGGGTCACAGAAAGAGTTTCCTTTCTAGCAGCTATCAGCGGCCAGAAATTTCTCAGGGAGGCCCTCTCCTCTCCAAGAGTAAGCTGGCTTGATCTTGTACAGGTAGCCACAGCGTCTGTGAGGTCACAGTTGAAATGCCCGTGTCGTGCCCTGAAGATGTCATCTTGTAGATCTTCTCCATGCTTTTAAGCTTTTTCTGCTTTCTCTCCCTCAAAGTTTCTTGAGTCTCAGAAGGCCTTTGTTCAAATGCCCTATTTAGTCATGAGCCTGGCCTTGGCATATTCTTTTTTTTTAAAATTAATTATTCCATTCGTTTATATCTCAAATGATATCCAACTTCCCCGTTACCCCTCCACACACACACACCCATACCACAACCTCCCTCTCCTTCCTCCCCTTTGCCTCTGTGAGGGTGCTCCCCCAACCACTCACCCTCTGCAGCCCCACCCCTCCATCGTCCCCCTAAGCTGTGGCATCAAACCTCCACAGGGTCAAGGGCCTCCCCTCCCGCTGAGGTCAGACAAGGCCAGCCTCGGCTACCTATGTATCTGGAGCCATGGATCCCTCCCTGTACAGTCCTTGGTTGGTGGCCTAACCCCTGAGAGCACTGGGTGGGCTGGCCAGCTGTGTTGTTCTTCCTATGGGGTTGCAATCCCCCTCGGCTCCTCCAGTCCTTCCACCAGCTC
The DNA here is from genome assembly GCA_964023405.1 of Apodemus agrarius. Taxonomy (NCBI): domain Eukaryota; kingdom Metazoa; phylum Chordata; class Mammalia; order Rodentia; family Muridae; genus Apodemus; species Apodemus agrarius. The sequence goes on from OZ030005.1 coordinate 11,627,431, forward strand.
CCCCACCGGGGTCCCTGAGCTCAGTCTGAGGGCTGGCTCCAGCACCCACATCTGCACTGGTCAGGTGCTGACTGACCCTCCCAAGGAGCAGCCACCCCAGGTTCCTGTCAGCACGAGCCTCTTGTAAATGGCAGCAGCGCCAGGTTTGGTGTCTGCAAACAAGATGGATCCCCAGGTGGGGCCGTCCAGGGTCCTTCAGTCTCTGCTCCTTTCTTTGTCCCTGTTCTTCCTTTGGACAGTAACATTTCTGGGTTAAAGGCTTTGAGGTGGGTGTGTGGCCCCATCCTATCTACTGGAGCTGGTCTCTACAGGTTCTTCCTCTCCTTCTCTGCTAAAATCATGCCCACTGGGTCCTAGGAGCCTCTCATTTCCCTGGCGTCTGGGACCCTCCAGTAGCTGTCCCCTCTTCCTCATCCCCCTGCTACATATTTTTATTTGATTTCCTGACCCTCTGTACCTCTCTCACGCCCCCTCCAGTTCCTGATCCTGGCCCCTTATTTCCTCCCCGCCCTCTCTACCTCCCAGGAGCCCTCTCCCTCCACCTGCCATGATCATCCTGTTCCCCTCTCAATGCAGGACTGAAGCACCCACACCTGGTCTTCCTCCTAAACTCCATGTGCTCTGTGGGTTGTATCCTGGGCATTGTGAGCTTTTGGGCTAATATCCACTTATCAGTGAGTGCACACCGTGTGTGTTCTTTTGTGTCTGGGTTACCTCAACCGCAATGATATTTTCTAGTTCCATCTACTTGCCTGAGAATTTGATGAAGTCCTTGCTTTTAGTAACTGATTAGTACTCCATTGTGTAAATGTACCACATTTTTTTTTATCCATTCTTCTGTTGAGGGACGTCTGGGTTCTTTCCGGTTATGGCTATTATCAATAAGGCTGCTATAAACATGGTGGAGAGTGTGTCCTTGTTATATGTTGGATCATCTTTTGGGTATATGCCCAGGAGTGGTATAGCTGGGTCTTCAGGTAGAACTATTTCTAGTTTTCTCAGGAACTGCCAGACTGATTTCCAAAGAGGTTGTATCAGCTTGAAGTCCCACCAGCAATGGAGGAGTGTTCCTCTTTCTCCACATCCTTGCCAGCATCTGCTGTCACTTGAGATTTTGATCTTAGTCATTCTGACTGGTGTGAGGTAGAATCTTTTTTTTTTTTTTGTCATTCCGGTTTATTGAATGAGTAAATTTATAGCTTTGTTCATATACTTGAAAGTGCACAAGAAGACAAGCACATACAAAACAGTGTGTGGCTGATCATCAGTTTCAACAAATTCCACTATCTAGAAAGAGTTACCTCCAGTTCAGCACATCTTCAGGAATTTGGAAATTTTAAAGTGTGATGTCAAGTCTGTGTTTATAATGACTGAGTAGGAAGTCCGCCAGGAAAAAAGAAATATATATCATAGATAGATAATTAACGATTAGAAACCCACAGGACTTCAGCGTGGATTACGTGGGGCTAACCAGCAGAGGTTCCCCAGGCTGGCTCCGTGGTTAAAGCCTGAGCAGTCATTCTCTTCCAGCGAAATGTAGGACTGCACCAACATCCACAAGGACCCGAGCATTTTGGGTCAAGAGATAACATTAAAATAATACTCAACACGAACTAAAGAAAACACAACTTGTCAGGAACAAACCCTTCAATCCCGTATACCAAAAGACCTGAAAATGAAAATGTACTGTGTAGGTTTCCGAGGTTATGAGGAAAATGTTGCAGGCAGATTTTTTAATGATAACCGCAAATACTTGTCCGTGATTGTGGCTTCAGGAAAGTTTTCCAGTTACTTGATCAAGGCTTAGTCATCCAGTAAGGACCGGTGCGTTTGGCACAGTCACATTTAGCTTTCAGAATCTATTCCTTCATTGCTGAGCAGAGTCTAGGTCTTCTACTGTGTTGACCTGCTCTGTGAAACATCAGTCTAAGAGAATGGCCCCCCACGCCATAGGCAGGATGGAGAGGGCACACCTTCTGGAAGTCTGGCCCCTGGACTAGCAGTTACTGGAGTGGGTGTGTGCACTTCAGACCTGTGAGTCACTGAATGCTTTTTGACGCCTGAGAAATCTGTTCCTGGTAAACGGGTGATATTGCTTATATAAACCCAGGAGCAAAATGAACTGAAAGAGAAAGACAGGGAGAGATAAACAATGCTTTCCTCTCATTTAAAACAGCCAGCAAGAGAGATTAAAAATGGAATAGCCTACATCCTGGGAGAAATCACCCAGGATGAGAAATTATACCATTTTTTTTTAAGCAATGCACACAACAATCATCTTGATTGGGAAAAAAAATCACATGAAATAAAATCAGGATCTTCAAGGAAAATGTAGGGCGTAATGTCATCAGGGTCAAACAGCTGCAAAATGTCTGGAATGAAAACAATGTGGGGCCCCAGGGAGAAACTGTTTTATTAGCTTGAATAATGCCTTATGTTTTGAGTTAGACCTTTCTCTTCTTCAAGTCAAAGTTAAGTGCCATTTGGGGCAACACTGGTAAATGATGGCAATTAGCTGAGAAACGGCCATCTTGAAATGGTCCTCCGGTGGATTTGAGAAGTTAGTCTTGCTTTCATTTTATTTAAAAAAATTCTTTCTGAGCCAGGCGTGGTGGCGCACACCTTTAATCCCAGCACTTGGGAGGCAGAGGCAGGCGGATTTCTGAGTTCGAGGCCAGCCTGGTCTAAGAGTGAGTTCCAGGACAGCCAGGGCTACACAGAGAAACCCTGTCTCAAAAAAAACCAAATCAAAAAAATTGTATTTTAAGCCGGGCGGTGGTGGTGCACGCCTGTAATCCCAGCACTCTGGGAGGCAGAGGCAGGCGGATTTCTGAGTTCGAGGCCAGCCTGGTCTACAGAGTGAGTTCCAGGACAGCCAGTCTGGAACTTGAAACCCTGTCTGGAAAAAACCACCAACAGCAAACTCTTTCTGGGTGGGAATTGGAAGCAAGGTCTTATTTCTCTGTTAAGAGGATGTTTAGGTTTATGCTGCACACCAGGAACCCCAAATGACTGAGAGCTATGAAGATTTGAACATTTACTCACGACAGTGTGGTATTAAGGGTAAAAGATGACCAAATCTCCCAGTGCAGGGCAGAATGGAGAATATTCGGGAAGGTTCGAGGGGCACAACAGGCAAGGATCTGGTAGGGAAGCTGCTTCATTTATAGTGGAGCTGGAGAGTTTAGGAGCTTAACTTACATAAAGCCATAGTTTCAGGTTAGCTTTAGCCTAGACCGAAAGTGAAAGGTATTTTACAAGCACAAGAGTCCAAGACAAGGAGGGAAACAGGCTATCCGTCAAAAGCTGCAGCAAGGACAGAGGTCAGCACGTTTCTGGCTCTCTGCTCCGTCCTTGACCCAAGCCAGTCTTGTGCTCATCTGGATAGTCAGCATCACAACTTCAGAAGCTAGGCCACGGGGTTTTCCAAAGGGCTCCTGAGGGCATCCGAAGCCGCAGGCTGAGAAGCCACGGAGAGGTTTGATGACTTGAGCCCCTCGGAGAAAGGGTGCCCGAGTGAGTTGTCAGCAGACCTGATACCCGAGAGCACACCTTGCCTGGGGGCTGGCTTTGGTGGTTCGTTAATCTTGTTCAACAGTTGATTGGCCTCGAAACCATCGCGGTCTACAGGCTCCTGAGGAATGCCGACTTCATTGTTGAAGTTCCTGGAGAAGGCGCTTGACGTCCCAGAGGGAGGTGTCTCTCCCTTCCTTGAGGGTCCAAGAGGTGGCAGCCGCAGCTGGAAGTCCTTAAACATTTCTTTCACTTCCTTAACCTCTCCAAGGAGGTCTAGGCCAGTGAAGGCGACACTAGGAATGTCCTTTAGTGGACCATGTCCGGGAAGTGGTTGAGGAGGTGTGGCCAGGACAGAGGACGTCATAGACCGAGGAGAGGACAGAGTGCACATGGTGGGAGGTGGAAAGATATTATTACTCTGAAAAGGATTCCCCGGGGGCTTGTGGGTGAGCAGGTATTGTGTGCCACAGATGTAGTAGGACACCAAACTGCAGGGGGTGGAGGGGGGGGGGAAAGCCGGGATTGTAAGTGATGAGGGCTGATGATTCCAGACTTGGACTGCTGGGGTTGTACGGAAGACCAGTGGCTGACCAAAACCTGGGGGCTGGCCACTTATTGTGGCTCCTGGGATCGCACTTGTGGAAGGATTACAGACAACAGGTGCCCAGGGTCCTGCTTGTGGAGGTGGGAGAGGTCACTGTGACAGTACCTAGACCTACAAGGAGCCCCACTGGGGCAGGAGCGCTGCCTTTGAAGAGATCCAGAAGATTCAACATGTGGGAGACGTGTGGCCTGGAGGTTCTGAGGCAACCATGTCTGAAGCAAGCAAGTCGTTCGCTGTAGACTTAGCAGTCCTGCGGCTTCCTGGGTTGGTACTCTGTGGAGGAGTTGTGGGCTGAGGACTGTAGAGAGCGTTCCAAGTCCTGCTTGACGCCATTCGGTACAGATAGTCCTTTGGGAGGGCTTCCCACCAAAGGGTTCAGGGAAGATTTGATATGGGAGCCGTTCTGCTCTCTTTCAGATACCGCATTTTGAGTTCTCACTGCTTGCTGAGTGTGCAAACTTGGATAGGGCCATGGGCCTCCCTGAGCTTCCTGTTTGCCAGTCCGGTTAGCGATCTGGTCGCATTGCTGACCAAAGTAATCAGTTCAGGGGCCCTTGACTCTGTGGAGTAGACAAGCTACTCAGATGCACTTTCTTCTGACCTGAAGATGTGAGAGAATCAAAGGAAGAGGGTGCCGAAGACCTAACACCAATACTCGACCTTTTTCTTATCTTCTTCCTTTTTCTTTACATTATAGATAACTTGAAAAGGGTCTTTAAGATCGACACCTAACGGTTCAGCCGGTTCCCCTGTATTGTAGCAAAAAAATCGATGCTGGTTTCCTCCTGCACAGACATAACCAAATGCTCTGCCGTCTGCCACATCACGAGCAATGGAGGACATCTTATTTCCTGGATGTTCATGCTCAATCACCCCAGTTTTCCCGACAGTGATTTTTATGCCAGAAAGGGAAATGTGGACCCAGATTCTTTGCTTGTGTTGTGCCTGAGAGAGCGACCAGCTGCTGCTGGTCCCTTGAGTTTCATCATAGAGTCCTGGCTCATCTTGTCTCCTCTCCCCTCAGGCACATCACCCATACCAGTCAGCTTCCCCTTGTACTTTAAACCTTTGAACCTGGCCACACCTTTCTTTCTTTCATTCTTTCTTTCAGAACCTTTCTTCTTTTCCTGCTTGGATGGTGCTTTCTGTGCATCCTGTTGGTCAGGCTGACTGTTGGCTGTGCTTGTTTCTACTTTGTTAGACAAGACAGGAAGGCAAGCAGAAAACCCAGCAGCCATCACTCCCTGAGACCAGGCAATCCCCGATGCAGGTCTCAGATGGACATAACCCACAATGCACACGGACTAGCTAGTGCCACTCCGGGGTAGAGATATGTGAGGTGGTTTCTTTGGGTCCTTTTGATTTGCCTTTTCCTGATGACTAAGGATGTTGAGCATTTCTTGAGATGCTTCCTAGCCATTTGATATTCCTCAGTTGAGAATTCTCCGTCAAGCCCTGTACCCCGTTTTTAAATAGGGTTATTTGGTTCTCTGAAGTCTAGAAGTCTATTCATTGAGTTCTTTATATATTTTGGATATTAGCCATCTATCAGATGTAAGGTTAGTAAAGATCTTTTCCCAATCTGTGGGTTGCCATTTTGTCCCTTGACATACAGAAGCTTTACAGTTTTACGAGGTTCCATTTGTCGATTAGTGATTTTAGGGCATAAGATTTCCCCTATGACTAGGGGAACTAAGACCTGAAAATGGAAATAGAACCAATAAAGAAAACATGAACTGAGGGAAATCTGGAAATGAAAAATCTGGGTAAGCAAGCAGAGACTTCAGAGGCAAGCGTGACCCACGCCAACAGTGACACACCTACTCCAACAAGGCCACACTTCCTAATGGTGCCACTCCCTGGGTCAAGCATATACAAACCATCAAAACAGTGACTGAATATTTTGCTGGGTATCGTGATCTAGGCTGACATCTGACATCTCTTGGAGTCTGCAGGACATCAGTCCAGGCCCTTCTAACTTCTAGGGTCTCTGTTGAGAAGCAGGTGTGATTCTGATAGCCCTGCCTTTATGTTTCTTGGCTTTTCCCCCTTGCAGCTTTTAATATTCTTTCTTTGTTCTGAAGAGTTAGTATTTTGTTTATTATGTGGTAGGAGGATTTTCTTTTCTGGTCCAATCTATTTTGTATTCTGTAAACTTCTTTTACATGCTTTATAGGCATCTCCTTCTTTAGGTTAGGATATTTTCCTCCTGTGATTTTATTGGAAATACTTTCTGGGTGTTTGAACTGAGTATATTCTCTTCTTCTGGTGCTACTATTCTTAGTCTTTGGCCTTTTCATCGTGTCCCAGATTTTCTGAATATTTTCAGAAACTTTTTAGATTTAACATTTTCTTTGACCAATAAATATATTTCTTCTATTGTATCTTCAGCACCTGAGACCCTCCCTTCCGTCTCTCACACTGCTGGCCACGCTTGCCTCTGAAGTCTCTGTTTGCTTCCCCAGATTTTTCATTTCCAGATTTCCCTCAGTTCATGTTTTCTTTATCGGTTCTATTTCCATTTTCAGGTCTTAAAATTTTTATTTCTTTGCTTCATCTGTTTGCTTGGTTTTTTATTAGCTTTCACGGCTGTTTTTAAAAGACTTTACCCTCCTCCATTTCTTTTTGTCTTTTTCTCAAATTCTTTAAGGGATTTATTCATTTCTTTTTGAAAGGCTTTTATCAACTTAATAAATTGGTTCTAAGGTCTTTTTCTTGTGTTTCAGCTATGTCAGATCACCCAGGGTTTACTACAGTAGGATACCAGGGCTTTGCTGGTGACATATTGCCCTGGCTGATAGTGATTGCGTGTTTTATTGGTTCTTTGTGAGGTTCCCATGCACCCTCATCCCACTCATCTACTCACCTCTTCATGTCTACCCTCTGCCCTTGCATCCCCCCCCAGGAAAACAAAAAGAAAACAAAACAAAAAGTCTTGCAGGTGGAAGCTGTGTATCTTTTTGTCTAAACAGCTTTACGTGCAAATGTTTATCACATGGCATCGTTGGTCTGGTTCAAAGCCTCTGGCTTCTGCCACACTTCCAATTCTGAGTCCTTCCTGGGGCTCCTCTGGAATATCCTGTTGTTTCCCTGTGTCCTGGAGATCCTAGAGCTTAGGTTCTGCAGTTCAGGCCCCTTCACACACTCCTGAAGTTCATCAATCGTGGAGGTGTTAGTGTGGGCTAACTCAAAGTCCTGGATCTGAACCCAGCTGGTAGCTGAGCTGGTCTGCCTACCAGCTCTCCTGCACCAGTACTGCCAGGGCCAGCTCTCCAGTGCTGCTCAGGTACAAGGTGTGGGACCCACTCCCCTCCGTACAGCAGCCAGTGTGGGTTGGGGCCAGCGCTCCTGCCTGAGTCAGGAAGAAAGAGGCAGGGGACAGGGCGTCTCTCAGGCACCCAAGCAGCTTCATTGCGGATGAGGGACAGGCCCAATGCTTCCTCGTTCATGCCCTTGGGACCGTCTTACCATCTTACTATCTTACCACCACAGGCAGCTACTGTGCTGTCCTGGCGAGATGTGGGGCTCATTCTCCCAAATGCTGTAGCTGGCCAAAGAAGGGGCCAGCTCGCCCATGCTGCCCAGTCAAGGGGAGCTGACCGTCCTCCTGCTTGCCCCAGGCAGCAAAGGGTAGGACCACCTCTTCCATACCCATACAGCCAAACGGTGAGGGGGGCATGGTGCCAGCTCTCCTGCCTGCTACAGAAGGTAGGGGTCGGAAAGGAGGTATCTCTTCAGAGGGCCTGCCATTACACAGCTGTCAAGGTGTACGGCCAACTCTCTTTTGCTAAAACCTTCAGAGCAGGCTTACCTACCACCAGGACCCAGATGGGGCCTTTCCTCCAGGGTATTGCAACCAGGGAGGCCCAGGTTCAACTCTCCTGAGCTACCCAGGTGACAGGTGGGCCAGATCTGATCAGCCCGCCTTGTCAGCATGACCAAGACTTCAGCATAGCCGCAGGTAGCAGCACAGGCTACCCACACCAGGCTGTTCCACCTCGCGTCACAATGCACAAACCATTCTGCGTCTCTTTCTCTCCCGTGTATGTGGTGTTCTGTGTATGGAGTGCATATTCTGTGTGGTGGAGTGTGTCTGAGCTGTGTGTATTATATGTTTACTGTTGTGGGGTGTATGTGTATGCTGTGAGTGCTTGACGTGTGCTCTGTGTCCAACGTTTTTTCTCACGAGATCACCAGTCATATCAGATCAGGCGTTCACTGTACACCAGTATCACTTCATTTTCACTGCATCAGTTACAAATTCAGCACACCTATTTCTTAATAAGGTCACATTCTAGGCCAACAGAGATAAGATTTCAACATTCAAATGTGAGGACACCTTGCAAACCCACAGAGTTGGTAATAATGATGCTGAAAATTTACATTTTTGCTGTTCCTGCTGCTGCTGTTGTTGTTGTAAACCAGGTTCTCGTGTACCACAGGGTGAACTCAAAGATGTTATGTAACCAAGAGGGACTTTAAACCCCTGATTCTCCTGCCTCAACCTCTCTAGGAGTAGAGATACTATCTGTCTCCACACCCAGCTCTGCAATTTTACTTCTCCAATTCCCAATAGCGCTGAGCATGACCCTTATATGGTCCTATGAGCTTGCACTTTTCTCCTGTAAACTGTATGCTTGTGAGTCTAGCAGAAGCAGAATCTGACCACGCCTCCGGGTGCCGCTCACCTCTCCCTCCCCAGAAATGGGCATGCACCTTCACCCCCAGCCCCAGTTCACTTCCACGCAACACTCTCAGTCCCTCCTAGTTCTTCTCCTCCCTACCCAAAGCCACTTCACAGCATCTCCCTGCTCCTGCATACGGCTTCCTTCTCAGCCTCCTTCTCTGTCTTTTTCTCCTCAGTAACTTTTAAAATGTTTTATTTATTGTTAATCCATGCTATAATAAAACTGGATCAAATCCACCTCCCATTATCTTCCTCAGAACCTCTCCCCCATTTCCCCACCAGCTTTTCCTAACAACTTTTGTTTTTGTTTTTGTTTTTTTTTACTTTTAGAGACGGGGTCTTACTTATCTAATCAGTTCCCTTCTTCTACTGTGTAGACACCAGGGATCAAACTCAGGGCTTCAGGCTTAACAGCAGGCACCTCCACTGACACCTGTGACCCTTTCCTCCTGGCGCCATACATAGTAACATTAAGTGATTGGTGCCCTCCACCAGAGTTACTGTCGGTGAGAGAGCAAACCAGGTGGAGGAGGTGGAAACATAAGAGGTAATGGGAATATGAACAAAGTACAATGACGTGTGTGTGTGTGTGTGTGTGTGTGTGTGTGTGAGTGTGTGTGTGTGTGAGTGTGTGTGTGTGTGTGTGTGTGTGAAATGTATGTGTGAATGATGAAGTACATTATTCAATATGCTAACTAAAACATTAGTAATAAAACATAAAATGGACACAGTCCTGGATTCTATTCATCCTCAAGAAGATGTAAAATTTCCAACAAGTAGAGATAAAGGGGTTTGGTGCCCCTAGCCATCACGTAAACGCCAATCAAAGCCACCATGAGATAGCACTCACGTCTGCTAGGATGTTCATCGCCAAAGAGAAGAGGTGACGAAGGATTAGAAAGGGTGTGGAAAGTAGGGGACACTTGTACACTGTTGGAAGGAACACGGATTGCCACCGCCTCTGTGAAAAATGGCGTGGAGGTTATTGAATAAACTTGAAAGGATTTGTCTATTGTTTTACCCAAATCATTTCTTCTGCGCATGTGCACAAGTGAAGTAACGTCATCTCATCAAGAAGATTCCTGCAGTCCCATGTTTGTTTCCGTGCTCTTCACAATACCAGGTGATGGCACGGACTCTCGTTTTGCTTGGCAAAAAGCAACTTAAGGGAGAGTCCAAAGTTACAGTCCAGCGTGGTGGGGAAGTCAAGGAAGCGGGGATCTGACGGAGCTCACAGGCTGCACCCACAATCACAAAGAAGACGCTAATGGACCCTATGCTCAGCCATCGATCTCCACTTTACAGAGTCTAGAATCCCAACCCAGGGAAGGCAAGGGGCAGGTCCACCTCAATTAGCCTAATAAAAACAATCTCTCACGCTTGCACAGGGGCCGGGCTCCCAGGAGACTATATCTCATCATGTTGAAAATTGAGAATAATCGTCACCAAGGGTTTGTTTTGGCGTAGGGTGAACGTGTATTCTATCATGGAAGTGAGTCTACGGTAGATAAACGTGCCTCTAGGTGTGGTGCTTGGCACATGACACAGATGTGTCATTCTAAATGATAATGGTCTACAGATAATGGTCATCCTAAATCCATACTTGGGAAGCAGAGACAGAGATCAATGAATAGTAATGTTACACTTAATTTCTACTTTTTATTTAACCTAATACCCTGCCCCATAAAATAGTGCCACCAATATACACGGTATGTCTTTCCACTTCGGGTAAGCCTCTCTGGAGGAGCCCTGCACACGCCCCTACAGGCACATCTCCTACATGGTCCTAAAAGCCGACACTTGCCGGCCAAGGTTAAGGATCGCACTGTTGAGGTGTTCTGCCTCACAAATCAATGGGGTCCCACGTTGTGCAACTTGCCACTTTCGGTATATGATGGAAACGACGTCTTCGTTAATGTGAGCCCGAGGAAAGAGCCATCTGCACACATCTGTACACATCTGGCAGTACATAAGTAAGCAAGTGAGCAAATAGCCAGGAATCAGAGGTCTGCTGGGTGGGGCCTCTGCAGTCAGCACGCCTCTCTACACTTGAGTTCATTGGGGCTCCAAGATGATGGCTTGAGTGAAAGAGCATAAGCTTCGTTCATGGCGCCCCCTTCTGGGGAAGAAGTACCCGCACACCTCACTGCCCACTCTGGCTCTCCTCCTGGGATAATCTGAGTGTGGCATACACACAGGTCTCCTGTGTTGAGATGCCCTGAAGTGGTTTGAAGGGAAGTGAATCCATGTTCTCCAGGAAGACGTCTTGGCAGAGCTGGGCATAAGTCACTTCCTTTGAGTCTTCTACTGGAGACAGCTGCCATCAGGAGACACAAATTATGAAGAGAATACCTAGGTAGGATCCGAGAGGAGGGGAAGAGGGAGGGAAAGCTCACCTGTGCGTCCAGCTGGCTTCCGTTCTCCGGCTGAATGCATTCTAACTCATCATCTGGAAGGAAAGGTAAGAGAACCGGCCTCTTGCACATGAGCCTTTAAACTATAGAGGGTTGTATTTTATGTTTCATAAGTGGCCAACAGAATCCTAGGGAAAGACAGGGACATCCCACAGCAGGGTGACACCTCCCACCTCGTCTGCTCTTCCCCGAGGGCCTGCTAAGCCCCACAAGTGTCCCTTCCTCAGGGACACTCCACCTTACATTTCATTTTGTCCTCGGTGTCCATGGCTGGACTGGAGCTGAGTTAAAAAAAAAAGTGGAAATGTTAAAATGTGCCTAAGAAGTTATATATAAGTAGAATGTTTAGGAGTTTAGAGTGCTTGTTGAGCAGGAGGGGCCCTGGCTTCAATCTCCAGCACTCAGACAAACGTCTTAGATGGAGAGGAAGAGGTGTATTTATTGGGAGAGTCAAATTTCCCTTACCTTTTCCCTTGGATCCTAGTCTCCCTACTGCTGGTCTCTACAGAGAGACAAAGATCAATCTTAGAACCCAACAAGCCCCAAACACCCCACACACCCCATATACCCATACACCCCAGACACCCCAGACACCCCATATACCCCATACACCCATACACCCCATACACCCCATACACCTCATATACCCATAAACCCCATACACCCCATACACCCTATACACTCCATATACCCCATACACCTCATACACCCCATACACCCACACACCCCATACACCCATATACCTCATACACCCATATACCCCATACACCCATATACCCCATACACTCCATACACCTCATATACCCCAAACACCCCATACACCCCATATACCCCATACACCCATACATCCCTTACACCCCATACACCCCATACACCCAATACACCCCATACACCCCATACACCCAATACACCCCATACACCCCATACACCTCATACACCCCATACACCCCATACATCCCATACACCCTATACACCCCATACACCCCATACACCCCATACATCCCATACACCCTATACACCCCATACACCCCATACACCCCACATACCCCATGTACCCCATACACCCCAAACACCCCATACACCCCATACACCCAATACACCCCATACACCCCATACACCCCATACATCCCATACACCCTATACACCCCATACACCTCATACACCCAATACACCCCATACACCCCATACACCCCATACATCCCATACACCCTATACACCCCATACACCTCATACACCCCACACACCCCATATACCACATACACCCCAAACACCCCATACACCCCATACACCCATACACACCCATACACCCCATACACCCATACACCCTACACCCCATACACCCCATATACCCCATACACCCATACACCCCATACACCCATACACCCCATATACCACATACACCACATACACCCCATACACCCCACATACCCCACACACCCCACATGGCCCATATGCCCCATACACCCATCCCAGATTAACATCATCCCCAGGACATACTGCATTTGGCCCAATGGTGGCAGAGGCAGATGAGGAGAAGGACGATGAAGAAGCAGACAGCAGCAACAGTGACCCAAAGCACAGTGGAAGACACCGACGGGCCTGCTATTAGAAGACGGCAGTGATCTGTTATTAAATGTCTGTTACATTCGTTCACTTAGGCAATTAAACATTTACTGTGTGCCAACCTTATACCAAACAGAGAGCTGGGTATTTAGGAAGCTATAGAGAACCTACCTAACAAAACAACTGAAGCAATCAATCCATATGTTATTGATCGTATAGGTAGTGTCTATGATGAGTCTTATAAAATAGAGGCTTACTATGTAGCCCAGGATGACTTCAACCTTGAGGCCTACCTGACGTCAGCTGTCTTCAGCTGGGATCATAGGCATGCACCAGCATACCCAACTGACGAGAAAAATTAAATACAATACCAAAGGAAATTCAATGGGGGGGGTGGTTCATAAAGGATAACACTCAGTCCACTGAGGTTCGAGAACTCTTTCCAGATAGTCTAGGAAGAACATACACTAATCTTGACTGGGAGCCCGAGTGAGCCACATGTAGAAAAGAAAATCAGGAGACAACAGGGAAAGTGTTTTATAGTAAAAATTGAAGGTCAAACATAAAATTCAACAGATATAAACTGCAAATTATTGTAATCTACAAAGACATGTTTAAATGAAATAACAGCCTACAAAGAGATTGGCATACAGTGACTAATATATTGTGTTTTGTTTGTTTTGTTTTGTTTTGTTTTAATAAAGGGAGAGAGCGTTATACCTCATCCTGACAAACTCTAAGTAAACTCAGCAGGGTCTTCAACATTTGTGTGCTCTAGTCGGGGCAGCCAGGGAACACACACGGCAGCTTAGAGATCCATTCACTGATAAATGCATAAGAGAATGTAAGATGTAGGCAGAAGAGAACTTTAGACATCTAGAGAAGAAAATGAAATCATAATGCCCATAAGAAAATAGATGGACAACAACACCAAGATTGCCCCAACACCAGGGAGTAACTGGGACCAGCAGAATCCAGGGATGCAGGAACCCTGCCAGACCAGTGGCCAATACCCTGAGCAGACCTTGGGCACTACCTCCACAACACCCAAAAAAAGCTCAAATCCCAGGCGCTCTAACAAGCCCGGTAACAAAGGATCTCAGGATCTCAGGAGCTTGGTCACACCAGGATCTCAGGATCCCAGAGGCAGCTTGACTCCTCAGAGCTAGGACACACCCAGCATCTCAGAATCACAGAGTCACAGAGACAGCTTGACTCTGAGGGGTTCTGACACCACCAGGATCACAGGAGGGACAGGATCCAGTCAGTTACATCAAGGGCAGGTAGCACTAGAGAAAGTCAGATGGTGAGAGGCAGACGTAAGAGCATAAGTAACAGAAACCAAGGTTGCTTGGCATCATCAGAATCCAGTTCTCCCACCATAGCAAGTCCTGGATATACCATCACACCAGAAAAGCAAGATTCAGACCTAAAAATCACTTCTCAGGGTGACGATAGAGGATTTTAAGGACATAAATAACTCCCTTAAAGAAATACAGGGGGTCCCTTCTGCCCCTTCCACACCTTCCACCACCCGGTCCTTTCTCCTGGGGCAGACTCTTGGAGGGTCTGCTCCAGTGAACACACCACATTCTGATTCATCCTAGAGAATCCGATGCGCTCAGAGCAGGTGAGGCCCCTCTAATCTCAGAACAGTTGAGAACCCACCGCACTCAGAGCAGGTGAGGACCCTCTGATCTCAGAACAGTTGAGAACCCACCGCACTCAGAGCAGTTGAGGATTAGCTGTACTCAGAGAAGATGGACAACATCCTGACTGCTCCACTGTAGACCCAACATTCTAAAGGCCTCCCAGGAGATCAACTGCAGCCAGGGCAACAGATTAGTAGCTTCTCTGCCCCTGTGAAGAGACCCCCATAGGAATGCCCCACGGGTGGTCTGCTACAGCCAGGGCTGCAGGCCTACCAGGAGACTTGAAGCAACTCAGGGTCAAAAGAGGCAGACTCCAGAAAATCACTCAGACAAACAAACACCGGGGATATCCAGAAGGTGAAAGGCAAGCGCAAGACCATAAGCAACTGATGTCAATATACGTGGGCATCATCAGAACCCAGTTCTCCCACCACAGCAAGCCCTGAATACAACAACACACCTGAAAATCAGGAAGCTGACCTAAAATCCTATCTCATAAATATAATAGAGTCCTTTAAGGAGACTATCAATAACTCGATGAAAGAAATACAGGAAAACGCAGGTAAACAAGTGAAGGAATTAAATAGAGTGATCCAAGACCTAAAGGTAGAAGTAGAAACAATAAAGAAAACACAAATGGAGGCAAACCTGGAAATGTAAAACCTAGAAAAGAGGTCAGGAATCACAGATTAAGTATCAACAACAGAATAAAAAAATAGAAGAGAGAATCTCGGGTGCAGAAGATACCATAGAAAATATTGGCACAACAGTCAAATAAAATGCAAAATGCAAAAGCCCCTGACCCAAAACATACAGAAAATCAAAGACACAATGAGAAGACCAAACATAAGGATTATAGGTATAGAAGAGAGTGAAGATTCCCAACTTAAAAGGCCAGTAAATATCTTCAACAAAATTATAGAAGAAAACTTCCCTAACCTAAAGGAAGAATGCCCATGAACATACAAGAAGCCTTCAGAACTCCAAATGGACTGGACCAGAGCAGAAATTCCTCCCATCACATAGTAATCACACTAAACAAAGGAAGAATATTAAAAGCAGTAAGCGGGAAAAGGTCAAGTAACATATAAAGGATTATCTATCAGAATTACACAAGACTTCTCACCAGAGAGTCTAAAAGCTGGAAGATCCTGGGCAGATGTCATACACACCCTAAGAGAACATAAATGTCAGCCCAGGCTACTATACCCAGCAAAACTCTCAATTACCATAGATGAAGAAAATAGGATATTCCATGTCAAAACAAAATTTACACAATATCTTTCCACAAACCCAGCTCAACAAAGAATAATAGGTGGAAAACACCAACACAAGAAGGGAAACTACATCCTAGAAAAAGTATAAAGGTAATGTTAGAGCAAACCCAAAAGAAGGTAGACACACAAACGTAATTCCACCTTTAACAACAAAAATAACAGGAAGTAACAATCACTTTTCCTTAATACCTCTTAACATCAATGGGCTCAATTTGTCAATAAAAAAGACATAGACTAACAGACTGGATACATAGACAGGACCCAGCATTGTGCTGCATACAAGAAACCCACCTCAGTGACAAAGACAGTCACTACCTTAGAGTAATGGGTTGGAAAACAATTTTCCAAACAAATGGTCCTAAGAAATGAGCTGGAGTAGCCACTCTTATATTGGACAAAGTTGATTTTCAACCAAAATTTGTCAAAATAGATGAGGAAGGTTACTTCAAACTGGTCAAAAAGAAAATTCTACCAAGATGAACTCTCAATTCTAAACATCTATGCTCCAAATGCAAGGGCATCCATATTCATAAAAGAAACTTTACTAAAGCTCAAAGCACACATCACACCCCACATAATAATAGTAGGAGACTTCAACATCCCACTCTCAGCAAAGGACAGATCAGGGAAACACAAATTTAACAGAGACACAGTGAAACTAACAGAGGTTATGAACTAAATGGATTGAACACAAATCTATAGAACATTTCATCCTAAAACAAAAAGAATATACCTTCTTCTCAGCGCCTCACGGTACCTTCTCCAAAATTGACCATATACTCAGTCGCAAAACAGAACTCAACAGAAATAAGAAATATGAAATAATTCCATGCATCCTATCAGATCACCACAGACTAAGGCTGGTCTTCAATAACAACAAAAACAACAGAAAGCCACATACATATGGAAGCTGAACAACACTCTACTCAACGATAACTTGGTCAAGGAAAAAATTAAAGAATTTTTATAATTTAATGAAAATGAAGACACACAATACCAAAGCTTGTGGGACACAATGAAAGCAGTACAGAGGAAAATCCATAGCTCTAAGTGCCTCGAAAAAGAAAATGGAGAGAGCTTACACTAACAGCTTAACAGCACACCTGAAAGCTCTAGAACAGAAAGCAACAAATACACCCAAGAGGAGTAGACAGCACAAAATAATCAAACTCAGGACTGAAATCAATCAAAAAAAAAAAACAAAAAAAAAGTTATACAAAGAATCAACTGAACCAGGAGCTTTCTTTCTTTGAGAAAATCAATAAGATAGATAAACCCTTAACCAGACTAACCAGAGGGCACAGAGGCACTGCCCATATTAATAAAATCAGAAATGAAAGGGGAGACAAAACAACAAAAACTGTGGAAATTCAAAAATGTCATCAGATCCTACTACAAAAGCCTATGCCCAACAAAACAGGAAAATCTAGAAGAAAATGACAATTTTCTAGACAGAAACCAAAGTTAAAACAGGATCAGGTGAAACATCTAACTAGTCCCTTAACCCCTGAGGAAGCAGAAGCACTCATTAACTGTCTCCCAAACAGAAAGAGCCCAGGATCACATAGGTTTGGTGGAGAATCCTGTCAGATCTTCAAAGAAGAACTAATTCCAATACTCTTCAAACTATTCCATAAACTAGAAGCAAAAGGAACACTACCCAATTTGTTCTATGAAGCCACAATTACGCTTATACTTAAACCAAACAAAGATCAAAGAAAGAGAACTTCAGACCAATTTCCCTTATGAACATTAATGAAAAATACTCAATAAAACTCTTGTCAACTGAATCCAAGAACATATCAAAACGATCATTCACCACAATCAAGTAGGGTTCATCCCAGGGATGCAGGGATAGTTCAATATATGGAAATCCATCAATGTAATCTACTACATAAACAAACCCAAAGAAAAAACACATGATCATTTCATTAGATGGTGAAAAAGCATTTAACAAAATTCAACCTTCCTTCATGTTAAAAGTCTTGGAAAGATCAGGCATTCAAGACCCATACCTAAACATAGTAAAAGCAATATACAGCAAACCAGTAGCCAACATCAAACTAAATGGAGAGGAAATTGAAACAATTTCATTAAAATCAGGGACTAGACAAAGCTGCCCTCTCTCTCCCTATCTATTCAATGTACTACTTGAAATTCTAGCTAAAGCAGTTAGACAGCAAAAAGAGGTCAAAGGGATACAAATTGGAAAGGAAGAAGTCAAAATACCACTATTTGTAGATGATATGATAGTATACTTAAGTGACCCCAAAAATTTCACCAGAGAACTCCTAGAGCTGATAAACAACTTCAACAAAGTGGGTGGATATTTTTTTTTGTTGTTTTTCAAGACAGGGTTTCTCTGTGTAGTCCTGGCTGTCCTGGAACTCACTCTGTAGACCAGGCTGGCCTCGAAGTAAGAAATCTACCTGCCTATGCCTCCCAAGTGCTGGGATTACAGGCATGCGTCACCACGCCCGGCTAAACTATGTTGTTTGTTTGGTTGGTTTTCTTTTCTCTTTTCTTTTTTTTTTTTTTTTTTTTTTTTTTTGGCTGGATATAAAATTAACTCAAGCAAATCAGTAGCCTTCCTCTACTAAAAAGGATACTCAGGCTGAGAAAGAAATTAGGGAAAGGACACCCTTCACAATAGTCACAAAAAATATTACATACCTAGGTGTGACTCTAATCAAGCAAGTGAAAGATCTATATGACAAGAACTTCAAGTCTCTGAAGAAAGAAATCAAAGAAGATCTCAGAAGATGAAAAGAGGTCCCATGCCCACAGAATGGCAGGATTAATGTCATTAGTCATTAAGGAATGCAAATGTTTTCCTGTAATTCTTTAAGGGATTTTTGTGTTTCCTCTTTAAGGGCTTCTGCCTGTTGACTCATGTTCTCCCGTATTTCTCTTTTTCTTTCCTTTTTTTATTGAAAAAGGAAGTAAAAAACATTTTATGATAAAATTGAAGTTTACATAGAAAATATTTCTGGCAAAATTGGAAAAAAAAATGTCTCCTGTATTTCTTTAAGGGATTTTTGTGTTTCCTCTTTAAGGGCTTCTACCTGTTGACTCATGTTCTCCTGTATTTCTTTAAGGGAGCTATTAATATCCTTCTTGAAGTCCTCTATCAGCATCATGAGTTGTGATTTTAAATCCAACTCTTGCTTTCCTAGTGTGTTGGGCTATCTGGGACTGGCTGTGGTGGAAGAACTGGGTTCTGATGTTGCCAAGTAGCCTTGGTTTCTGTTGGTAGGATTCTTGTGCTTGCCTTACAACATCTGGTTATCTTTGGTGTTAGTTTGTCTTACTGTCTCTGGCTGGATCTTGTTTCTCCTGTGGGTTAGTAAGCCTGTGTCCGTATTCCTAGGAAACCAACTCTCTTTAGTTCCGTGCACAGAAGGCTGTGGAAGTGCCTGGCTCCCTGGTGCAAATGGCGACTGGAAGGCTCCTGTCCCAGCTGCTCCACTCGACTCTTTCATTTTCAATATCACTATTAGCTAGGGAGGTATGTATGTGCATGTGTGTGTGCATGTGCGAGCATGTGCACGCACCCAAACTGAAGTAATTTACATAGCCATAACTGAGTAGAACACACTGTATCGTGATGAATAATATCTGTCCTCTAAGAGAATACACCTGCATCTGCCCTATTTTCACATGATTAGCAGAAAATTTTCAGAGTCCAGATGCAAATAAACAATCCCAGTCAGAATCAAATAGCACGCAAGCAGACATAAAGTGGACTTGATATATCCTACATCCATTGGGAATTCTCTAAGCACAGAGACAGTGACCAAGTATCACACATCCTTACCCGGGACTGAAAGCTCAAGGGGGTCACTAGGCTGTGACCACAAGTAGGAATTCCTTTGGAAGGAGGCAAAGCATCTGTAGGTCGTCTTGTGCCCTGGGCTCAAAGGGAAGATGAGGAATGTGTTGTGGTCCTGTTGTAAGCAGTTCTGAGGAAAGGATGCGTTTCCACCTCTGCAGAGGATAAAGATCTCAAAGAAATACTTTGTGTGACAGACAAGAGTCACATTTCTTTCTGAGAATCCCTTGGGTCCTGAACCAACAGTAAGGGATGGCTTATCGTTGTAAACACCTAGAAGTGAAAAAACCCTGTTATTAGCTGCTCATGGTAGCACAGACCTTTAATCTCAGGACTCAGGACACAGAGGCAGGTAAATCTCTGTGAGTTTAAAATCATCCTGTTCTATATAAAGATTTCAAGGCCAGAAACAGTTACACATGAGACCTAACTAAACCCACACCTCACCCCCAAAATCACAAAAGACCCTGTTATTTAAAAACATTATTAAAATTGACCATAAAATTCAGTCTTATAAAACAGAAGGCAATATGAAACCAAAAGGAAATTCTTCAGTCTATAAATACAACCATAGAAGGCTCTATGTCGGTACAGAAAGCTGCTGCCGTTCCCCATGAATTCCACCACACAGGGACATAGTCACCATTCTAAAGGGACCACGGTCAGCACAGAGGGATGATCACAAATCTACAGAGGGTCTAGGTATGAATCTAAATCGGTAGAGCTCTTGCCAATTATGCAATGCCCTGTGTTCTATGCCCATCACCACATGATTATGTGGCTGTCCAAGTGTATAATGCTAGTACTAACAGCATAGAAGCAGAAGGATCAGAAGCTCAAGATTATGTAGGGACACTCGTCAAGTTGAAGACCAGACAGTTAGTTGGGGTCCCATGGCAAAAAAAAAAAAAAAAAAAAGTATAGAAAATGGAAATTTGCCGGGCAGTGGTGGCACACGCCTTTAATCCCAGCACTTGGGAGGCAGAGGCAGGCGGATTTCTGAGTTCGAGGCCAGCCTGGTCTACAGAGTGAGTTCTAGGACAGCCAGGGCTATACAGAGAAACCCTGTCTCCAAAAAAAAAAAAAAAAAAAAAAATGCTTTTTCAGCATCTAATGAGATGACCATGTGGTTTTTTTTCTTTTAGTTTGTTTATGTAGTGGATTACATTGATGGATTTCCATATATTGAACCATCCCTGCATCCCTGGGATGAAGCCTACTAGGTCATGGTGAATGATCGTTTTGATGTGCTCTTGGATTCTGTTAGCAAGAATTTTATTTAGTATTTTTGTATCAATATTCATAAGGGAAATTGGCATGTAGTTCTCTTTCTTTGTTGGATCTTTATGTTGTTTTGGTATCAGCATAATTATGGCTTCATAGAACGCGTTGGGCAGTGTTCCTTCTGTTTCTATTTTGTGGAATAGTTTGAAGAGTATTGGTGTTAAGTCTTCGTTGAAGGTCTGATAGAATTCTGCACTAAAACCATCTGGTCCCGTACTTTTTTTGGTTGGGAGACTTTCCATAACCCCTTCTATTTCTCTCAGGGTTGTGGGATGGTTGAGCTGATCTAATTGATCCTGATTTAATTTTTGTATTTGGTATTTGTCTAGGAAATTGTCCATTTCCTCCAGATTCTCCAGTTTTGTTGAGTGTAGACCTTTGTAGTAGGATCTGATGATGACTGAGAAGCACCTTAAGAGATGTTCAACATCCTTAGTCATCAGGGAAATGCAAATCAAAACAACCCTGAGATTCTACCTCACACCAGTCAGAATGGCTAAGATTAAAAACTCAAGGGACAACAGGTGCTGGCAAGGATGTGGAGAAAAAGGAACACTCTTACACAGTTGGTGGGATTGCAAGATGGTACAACCGCTCTGGAAATCAGTCTGGCAGTTCCTCAGAAAATTGGGCATGACACTTCCAGAGGACCCTGTCATAACTCTCCTGGGCATATACCCAGAGGATTCCCCTGCATGCAATAAAGACACATGCTCCACTATGTTCATAGCAGCCTTATTTATAATAGCCAGAAGCTGGAAGGAGCCCAGATGTCCCTCAAAGGAGGAATGGATACAGAAAATGTGGTATATTTATACAATGGAATACTACTCAGCAATTAAAAATAATGAATTAATGCAATTTGTAAGCAAATGGTAGGATCTGGAAAATATCATCCTAAGTGAGTTAACCCAATCACAAAAGAATACACATGAAATGCAATCACTGATTAGTGGATATTAATGATCCCAGAAGCTCTGAATACTCAAGGCACAATTAGAAAATCAATAGATTCCCAAGAAGAAGGAATGAGAGGACCCTGGTCCTGAAAAGACTGGATCCAGTTTTGTAAGAGAGTACCAGAACAGAGAAATGGGGGGGGGGGTGATTGGGGAATGGGTGGAGGGAAGAGAACTTATGGGACATATGGTGAGGGGGGAACTGGAAAATGGGAAAGCCTTTGGAATGTAAACATTTTTATTAAATAAAGTTAAAGAAACCAAAAAAAGAAAAAAGAAAATGGAAATTTAAAAGGAAAGGATAGATGAGATGAATAGAGTCTTCTCAAGATGTCCCAAGATGATGTGTCTTCCTAGGAGAAGAGGAAGCACAGAAAGGAGAGGACAGGACAGAAGTGGAAAAGAAAGAGGAGAGATCAGGGTATAGGAGCAGAGATACAGAGCAGGACCTGTGGTGGGGCGTGTGGAGTTCATGGAGGTAGGCAACAGAGATTTAGACTGGCGAGCAGTGTTCGAGGCAATTGCTCACCTGTCACAGACAACTGCAGTTTGTCACTAATCTCTGTCCATTTGGATCCATGTATGTATATACAAGAGTAAATCCCAGCATCGGTGTGCATCATATTCTGCAGACTGAACTCAAAAACTTCTTGGGTTTCTCCCTGTGCTGCTATATCACGCCACATCCCCCTGGGTATATGATGTCGTAGACGCACCTCGGTCGCTCCTGGAGGGGTCCTACAGAAGATAGTCACGGCACTACCTGTGGAAACCACAGACCCCGGAGTTGCCCAGATGGAAGGCTGGGGAGATGGCCCTAAAGGAACGCAGAGAAAGAAGTCTAGTCATCCGATGTCAGGAGGTTCCCGGGGAGCTATGGAGTAGCTCCCCCATCAATCGTGAATCAAGAAAATGGCCACACAGACATGCTCACAGGCCTGTGTGGTGGAGGCAGTTGCTCTGGTGGCATCCCGTCTTCCCAGAAGACTCCAGCTTATGTCATGTTGAAAGAAAGCTAACCAGCAGAACGCCTGGCGTGTTTCAATAGGCCTCATCATCTTTGCTGTTCTCAAACAGTGGAAGAATAACTCTCACACCTTAGTGCTGTCTAGTGGCTTCTCTCCTCGTCTCCTGACAGCCCAGGAATCAACCCTGAGGATTGTCCCTCTTATCACCGAACCTTGACACTTCCACGGGCCAGCCAACATGGTGTTCCATTAAAGCACTGACATATGTCTTACTTTGCCTCTTTCTTCCCGGTACAATCCAACCACTCCATTCTCAGGAAAATCCTGGGAGCCTGTGAGTCCAGATAACTGCCTCTGTCCTGCCCCCTCATTGCACAGCAGTTACTTCAACTCTGCCCCAAGATGGAGTCTTCAGAGGAGCAGGCTCAGTAAGAGAGCCAGAAGCGGCCCACATGAGAAGAGATGAGAAGAAAAGGAAAGCAAACTCAAGATTAAATGGCTGAATCTTAAGCAGCAAACGATTGCGTGGGCGCCCCTCCTCCACGCCGTTTGCTGCAATATCCTTCTAAACTGGAGAGCATGTGGGCCTGAGTAGCCCATGGTGGAGAATCTGTACCCCACAGAAGGCCACAATAGTAAGGGCTAAATATGAAGTCAGCATACAGCTGGTTGTCAGTGTAAACTGCATCTCAGGATCTGCTCCAAGATTCCTAAACTTCCAATGCTACTCTAAACCAAAAACCAATTTTTGGGTGCTTAAACAAAACAGACTCACCGTGGTGTGCCCAGATCCTCTGTTCTATTAAACACACTGAAACAGGAAAGAAAAAAGATCTGATGAGAGAAGTCTGCCCTGAGTTACACTGACGCCCTAACAAGAGCTCAGAGCAGGGCGAGAGGGACAGGCTGAGGAGTGACCCCGGGAGCCTGTATTCGTCACTCTCTAGCTAAGAACATTGACCCTTGTGCCACTTACCAAGTCCAAGAAGAGCAGCCCCGAGGCCCATGGCGGTGATTCGTGCCAGATCTCCACATCCACGTCCACAGAGAACTAGTTACACCGTCTGCGCTGGGGGACACACCCATGGGGTAGAGAAGACTGGTGTCCGGAAACCCTGTCAAGAATTGTGACATCCAACAAAACAGGAAGAGGATAAGCTCTTGCACAACACCCATCTCCACTCCTCAAGTCTATATCACAAATCTGGGCCAGGCAGTGAGTCCTCGGGTCACTTTTTGTCCAGGCTTTAAATCCACCCATGTTATGCATGTGGGCACAGTATCCTCTGGCATTCCCATGTATGTGTGCACCTGCGGGCAATGAGAGAAAACCATGAGATGCAACAGAAGACATGGATCCCAACCCCCCCCCCCAAATCTACTGGAACAGTTCAACTAGTCTGAATGGGAAATAGGCAGACGTGAAATAGGACAACTTGGATTACAGGAGGGAAGAGCCAGGAACGATGCATACCAGGGCTTCTGCAGTATGTGCATGGTCTCCGTAAATAATTCTCCTGAGCAACTAACTACAGAGTCGTTGTAGTTAGCAGGAACTAACTACAGTCCCTTAGAGCTGATGATGCCAATAACAGAAACAAAAATAACTCAACTCCAAAGCAGGCCACAGAGCTAGATACAGAGTTCTCGGAGGAAAACAAATGGCTAAGAAATATTGTCCTTGCCCACCACAGATCCAATAAAACTATCTTAAATTTTTATCATATTCCAGCCAGAATGGTTTCTCAAGAAAACAAAAGAAGGGTCATGCCACGTGACACGCCTACAGGCCTACCTGCAGTCACACCATGTGGCAAAGAGGAAGGAAGACACCCAGGTGCCAGCCTACGGCTCCTCACAGCGGGAACCAGTGCAGTGCGCAAGTATGTGATGCAGAGAAAGAGAAGTGAGCCCATCTGAGCATTGTACAGAGAGACAGAACGAGAGACGCAAGAGCGGAGAGGAGTAGCCTGGTGTGGGCGGCCCGCCCTGCCCCTGAAATGAAGCCCTAGCCTATGCTGCCACTAAGGGCCATGTACGCATCTACAGTCATGCAGCAGCAGGGGTCTGTGCACATGTCCAAAGTTTCATATTACCACTGTTGACCATTTGAATGTCCTTACTGTGGGGTGTTAGCAAGTTAGCGTGTCCAAGGGTTGTGCAGAGCCGGCCCCGCCACTCACCGAATGTTCAGTCCCCATCACTATCCAAAAAAAAAAAAAAAAAAAAAAAAAAAAAAAAGGTTGCTACTATGGTGGCGCATACCCATAATCCCAGGCAGAAAGATTGCCAAGTTTGAGGCAACCTAGGCTACATCCTGAGTCACAAGCTAGCATGTACTACAAAGTAAGACCATCTCAAGAAAGGAAGGGGGGGCACCAGTTCCCTCCAGTCTGTCTGAGCTGGTGCCCTGAGCAGACCTTGGGCGCAAATTCTGCAGCCAGTCCCACAACACCCAGAGGAAGCTCCATTTCCAGGTGCTTTTACAAGCCCAGGATCACAGGATCACAGGAGCTTGGTCACACCAAGATCTCAGGGTCCCAGAGGCAGCTTGACTCCCAGGAGCTCAAACACACCAAGGATCTCAGGATCCCAGGATCACAGAGACAGCTTGACTCTGAGGAAATCTGACACACCACGATAACAGGAAGGACAGGCTCCAGTCAGATGTAGAGAGGGCAGGTAGCACTAGAGATAACCAGATGGTGGGACTCATGCATAGGAACATAAGCAATAGAAACCAAAGTCACATGGCGTCATCAGAACCCAATTCTTCCACCATAGCAAGTCCTGGACACACCATCACATCAGAAAAGCAAGATTCGGATCTAAAATCACTTCTCATGATGATGATACAGGATTTAAGAAGGACATAAATAACTCCCTTAAAGAAATACAGGTGAACACAGGTAAACAGCTGGAAGCCCTTAAAGAGGAAACACAAAAATCCCTTAAAGAATTACAGGAAAACACAACCAAACAGGGGAAGGAATTGAACAAAACCATGCAGGATCTAAAAAATGGAAATAGGAACAATTAAAAAAAATCAAAAAGTGAGACAACCCTGGAGATAGAAAACCTAGGAAAGGCTTCAGGAGTCATAGATGCAAGCATCTCATAGAAGAGAGAATCTCGGGTGCAGAAAATACCATAGAAAGCATTGACATTATAGTCAAAGAAAATGCAAAAAGCAAAAAGCTCCTAGCCCAAAACATGCAGGAACCCAAGACACAATAAGAAGACCCAACTTAAGGAAAATGGGTATAGAAGAGAGTGAAGATCCCCAACTTAAAGGGCCAGTGAATATCTTCAACAAAATTATAAAAGTAAACTTCCCTAGCCTAAAGAAAGAGATGCCCGTGAACATACAAGAAGCCTACAGAACCCCCAATAGACTGGACCAGAGCAGAAATTCCTCCTGTCACATAATAATCAAAACACCAAATGCACTAAAGAAAGACAGAATATTAAAAGCAGTAAGGGGAAAAGATCAAGTAACATATAAAGGCAGGCCTATCAGAATTACACCAAAATTCTCACCAGAGATGATAAAAGCTAGAAGATCCTCGGTAGATGTCATACAGACCCTAAGAGAACACAAATGTTAGCCAGGGTTACTCTACCCAGCAAAACTCTCAATCACCAGAGATGGAAAAACCAAGATAGTCCATGATAAAAACCAAATTTACATAAATACCTTTCCACAAATCCAACCCTACAAAGGATAATAGATGAAAAATGCCAACACAAGGAGGGAAACTACACCCTAGAAAAGCAAGAAAGTAATCTTTCAACAAACCCACACAAACATAATTCCACTTCTAACAACAAAAGTAACAGGAAGTAACAATCACTTTTCCTTAATATCTCTCTTTTTGTTTTGTTTTGTTTTGTTTTGTTTTGTTTTGTTTTGTTTTGTTTTGTTTTGTTTTTCAAGACAGGGTTTCTCTGTGTAGCTCCAGCTGTCCTGGAACTCATTCTGTAGACCAGGCTGGTCTTGAACCCAGATATCGGCCTGCCTCTGCCTCCAAAGTTCTGGGATTAAAGGCGTGCACCACCACTGCCTGGCTCCTTAATATCTCTTAATATGAAAATTAATATTACCAACATATCCTAATCGATTGAAAGTCAAAAATATGAGGAATTAGAAATTTGTTGACTGTCACCCAGTGGTCTCTGTAATTTGGTAATTGAAAAAATATGCCCAATATTGTACAATCCATATACACTTTCTGCTTGTTTGTGCATGACAATGTCTTACTGTGTACCACATAATGGTCTTGGAATCATGCTTCTCCTATCTCAGCCTCTCTATAAGTAGGATTCGTTATTTGATGTTTTCACACTATGTTATGGTTTTCAGAACAGCTTACATATTTCAAATTTATTTGTACAGCCAAAAGGAACGTGGACAATTATTTTGGGAGGTGGCTTGGCTTGTAAGAGAACATCAAAGAGTGAGACTGAATGTTTTGCTTGATATTTATAATTATTATATCAATTTTGAAGAAGATGACCTTTTTCTGAGATGAATGCTTTTCAAAATTGCCACAGTCAATGAACTAGAATCTTACCCTGACCTAATGTCTGTGCCACCCTCCAAGCAGAACCATTGTTCATTGAAACAGTTGATGAATGACTTCATGGATAGACCATGTTAGATAATTTCTTAAATGAATGTAACCTGTTCCCTGTGGGCTGAGAAGGATGACAATCACTCAAGTCAAATAGCTTTGACCATAGCAGGAAATCTGGATCCAAATAATTGTGCCTACAGTTCATTCCTTGGTGCAGCAGAACTGTCAACTCTTAGCTTAGCTACTATGGAGGTAAAATCCTTTGGTGATGTGAGGTACACTGAAGTATAGCCTTATTACAATGAATTCCAATGTCTAAAAATTGTTTTTATTTTGGGTGTCTGCCACAGTAAGAGCCAAGATTGTAAGTTCTACTAAAAACAAAATGAACAAACAAAAAGACTTTATCTTTTTATGTTCATTTACTAACATCCATTATTTTTATGATTGGTATAAAAATATACTGTGATGAATATGATAAAAACTAAAATTAAAATTAAAATAAGAACACAAACTGGAACTAGATGCAAGGACAGAAAATAAATGATGGACTAGTTTATCTATACAAGACTTCAAAATAAAACACAAAGCAAACGATTTATCTCTTGACAAAACTGCTAACTTATGACGTAAAAATTATTGCTTTAAACTTTTAATGAATTTATATGCTAGAAAAAGATAATAAATGTTAGTCAGATACTAGTCATAATGGAAAGATATCTAAGCAATTCTTCTGTAACTCCTTAAACCTTTATTGATCGATAACATGAACTATTGCCTTAAACTTATTATGAATTTACAGAATGAAAAAATGCTTTAGAAAACATGTGATCAACTATCCTGAGATAAACACTAAGAACAACAATAAAATAAGATGTAAAATAAATTTAAAGAAGAAGAGTAAAAGGAAGAAGGAGGAGGAGAAGGAGAAGAAGAGGGAGGAGGAGAAGGAGGAGAAGGAGGAGGAGGAGAAGAAAAAGAAGAGCAAGAAGAAGAATTAGAAGAAGAAGGACGAGGAGGAGGAGGAGAACGAGAAGAAGAAGAAGAAGAAGAAGAAGAAGAAGAAGAAGAAGAAGAAGAAGAAGAAGAAGAAGAAGAAGAAGAAGAAGAAGGACGAGGAGGAGGAGAACGAGAACAAGAACAAGAACAAGAAGAAGAACAAGAACAAGAAAAATAAAAAGTCTGAGAGAAAGAAATTACTAGAGACCCAGAAGAATTCCAAGTCCCTTAGAGGGCATCAACACTTCCAGTCCTCTTCAAGGCACCTCCACTCCCATCGTTTTCACATTAGCACACTGAGGGCCAAGGTTTCCCCAGGCTAACCCCTGGAAACATCCTCGAGGCATATGCAAACCACTTATCTTAGGGCTTCTATTGCTGTGAAGAGTCACCATGACTACTCCAACTCTCACAAGAAAACATTTAACTGGAGTTGCCTTACAGTTGAGAGGTTTAGTCCAATATCGTCATGGCGGGAAGCATGGCAGCACACAGGCAGACATGGAGCGGGAGGAGCTGAGAGTTCTCTATGGAGACTGACAGTGAGCAGGAAGAGAATGGGACACTGGGCTCGGTTTGAACACTGGGCTTGGTTTGAGCATCTGAAACCTCGGTGCCCATCCCCAGTGACATAGTTCTTGCAACAATGTCACACCCACTCCAACAAGGCCATGCTTCCAATAATTCCACTCCTTATGAGTCTGTAGGGGCCATTTTTTCAAGCCACAACACCATAGGAACAGCAAATTCCACCAAAGCCTCCAAGAGGTTGTGGGGGGAGAGAATATGCAATGTACCACGGAAGAGTCTCCTAAGAGTTCTAAGATGCTTTTGAAAGCCAAGGTGGGAGCCCAGCATTTTATGGCTCATCTGCAATTCCAGAACAAAACTAGAGAGAGGAAGGGAGAGAGAGAGAGAGAGAGAGAGAGAGAGAGAGAGAGAGAGAGAGAGAGAGAGAGAGAGAGAGAGAAGGGAGGCAGGCAGAAACAGATGGAAATTCCTGCCTCTGCTCATTGGCATCTGCACAAGCCTGGGTGTTGTTCTGGTTACATACACCTCAAAAACTCAGTCTGGCTCTGTGAGAGTCTTACTGTGAGTCTAGGGGGCCTTAAACTCATGCCAATCCTGTCTCTGCCTCCCAAGGGTTATAGGCATGTGTCTTTGACACGAACCACCCCAGCCGAGTATGGGGTCCCCGGGATGAGGGTTCTCGAAGTCCAGGTGGGTAAGGATTCAGTGATGGCAAACAGAAACAAACACAGAGGCGGTTTGAATCTGGGTGTATTCTGCAGCTCTCAAGCAGGGGATTTTATACAGGAAACCAAGCGTGACACAGCTCTTAGAAGCCATATCCAGCCAAACAACAAGAATAATAACAAGAAGAATCACTTGACACAGTAAAATACAAAAATCATCTAAGCATTATGACTCTGAACTACATGTTCAGTGAATCACAAACAGAACAGGTGACATCATCATCAAAATATAACAATTCTAAAAGAATATGTTCAACAGGGCAATCACTCAAGGCTAGTGGCATATTCCCAAGAACAGGTTAATAAACCTTTATGGTCAGTGCTCTTAACGGCTGAGCTGACTTTCCAGCCCCTATGGTCAATTATAGTTTAACATCTAATACCTGATTTTTTTAATATATCTTCAAAGCATAAATTTAAATTATTTTAATTCTTTTTTAATTAAGGCCTTTACCATATACCAAAACCCACCTCCAGTGACACACATGCAGCCATATGAAATTTTATTGTTGGGAAAGTTTTATCTATCATAATAATTTTGTAAACGATTTGAAAAGTAAAGCATTGGTTTCCCTGGAGATAAGGTCAAGTTAGTGACCCCATCTGAAGAGGTGGTTTTGTACCCATTATTCTTGCTTAAGATCATTGTCTAGGCTACCAGGAACCTGTAGGTAAGAAAAAGGAATGAAAGAGAACAAAAAAGAAAGAGAACTATGGCTCAATTGTTTTCTCTGCCCAGAGAGTTCCACAACCAGTTCCAGGAGACCTCCTGCTTTTGGAGTCTAACGCCTCAGGCTGTGGAACTTGTCACACAGATGCTCCTGGGGTCAGTGTGGCATCTCTCCCTCTTTTATTTTTAATTGAAGCTCATAAATTTCTCTTTTGAGGGGGGGGTTGGAGAGATGGCTCAGCGGGTTAGAGCACCGATTGCTCTCCCAAAGGTTCTGAGTTCAAATCCCAGCAACCACATGGTGGCTCACAACCATCTGTAACGAGATATGATGCCCACTTCTGGAGCGTCTGAAGACAGCTACTTACATATAAAAAATAAATAAATCTTTTTTAAAAATCTCATTTGGCTGTAGAGATGGAGGAAAAGATTAGTTGGAAGACGATTGGAAAAATAAGAAAAAGAAGAATTATTCCTGTAACCATGGTGACAACAATGATCCAGTGTAGCCAACTAACAGGGTTTAAAGTCCGTAAACCAAGGCTAATCGACTGAGCCAAATCCTCCATGCCAGCAGATTCAACATGTGCTTTGCTCATAGCAAAGATTTGGGCTTGTAAATGCGCCACATCATAAGTGGTATCATCGTCTTTCCAAGTTCCCAAATGTTTTTAGTAATATTCCAATCGTGGCTTTCATTATATCTCCAAGTTCCCAAATGTTTCTAGTAATATTCCAGTCGTGACTTTCATGATAAGGTAATGGCATTACACACATGTTCCGAAAGCTGGCCTGGCACTTGGTAGAAAGCTGAACTTTAATATATTCTACCTCTTGTCCTAATGCCAAAGCTACAACCTCTAAAGCATCAAGTTTTACTTCTAACTTTCTATCTATAACTTGTTGCCTTGCAAGTACTAAAGAGACATTTTTATTTAAATCATCAACGAAATGTGCAGTGTTTATACCTAAAACTATTATAACTGTTGAGACTGTGAGGTAAGGAGGGCTATTAAAGCTTGAATCCCTAAACCTAAAGATGCAGCAAAACGCTTTGGGCTAATTAGCTCATTTACTCTTTTAAGCGTTTGCAAAGCTACATTATCAAACAAAACGCCATCTTTTAAATCTACAGGAAGCATAACATAAGAAGGTCTTTGTAATAGCAAAATGACTGAATAATTTTTAATTGAAATAGGATCAACACGCCGAGTGGTGGTGGTACACGCCTTTAATCCCAGCACTTGGGAGGCAGAGTCAGGTGGATTTCTGAGTTCGAGGCCAGTCTGGTCTACAGAGTGAGTTCCAGGACAGCCAGAGCTACACAGAGAAACCCTGTCTCGAGAAAAAAAAAACAAAACAAAACAAAAGAAAAAAAAGAAATAGGATCAACACAATTAGCTAGAATACATTTGGAACAGCTGACTTGATAAAACTTTCTACCTTAGTAATGTTTAAATCTGAGGATCGTCCAGCAAGTATACCATAAGGATAGTTTAGGCAAGATCTAATTGCCAAAGGAGCGCTCGTAGATTCCTCGGGCTTTTTTAGAAGGACCACGTTAGTTGCAGCAAAACGTCTAAATAATCCTGGAAAACATTAGAAATATTATGTGGAGAAGAGAGAGCAAGCTTCTTCATACTCCTTATTACTGCCCTTTCCTTCTTTTCTTTCTTTCTTTTCTGGGTTCTCGATAGAGGATTTTTGGCAGAAGGGTCGAATAAGTCTGTCTGGGATCCAGATTGGTGTTTCTGCATTCTGTGGAAAAATGCAAGCATATCCTCTCCCTGAGGTGGTTAACACATCTGGCCATTTCCAGGTACCTGTTAAAAGATCCTTCCACATCACTAAAGGAGTAACAGTCTGTGTAGGGCATCCCAATGTTTTTGCATAGGAGGAAAACCTTTATCATCGTTATTAAAGTGATTAGTGGTTAATAAAGCATGGCCTAATGATTGATGAGGTGAGTAGTCATGATCACTAGATTTTAATCTTGAATGTGCACCTTAAGATTTTGATGAGTCCTTTCTATGATAGCCCGACCTGGGGGTTATATGGAATTCCTCTCGTATGATCTATACCCCGTTGAATGCAAAGCTTTGCAGAAGCTTGGGAAGTGTAAGCTGGAGCATTATCAGTTTTAATTCTTTTTGGGACATATAAGGAGGAGAAGCATGCAATAAGATGTTGTATGATGGCCGGGCGGTGGCGGTGCATGCCTGTAATCCCAGCACTTGGGAGGCAGAGGCAGGCAAATTTCTGAGTTCGAGGCCAGCCTGGTCTACAGAGTGAGTTTCAGGACAGCCAGAGTTACACAGAGAAACCCTGTCTCGAAAAAAAAAAACAAAAACCAAACAAACAAAAAGATGTTGTATGACATCCAGCACGGCCTCCCCGGTTTTTGCTGTGGCCATGACCACGTAACACTCGCATAGGCCAATTTCCAAATTCTGGGATATGAGTTATGTCCATTTGCCACAAAACTTGAGCCTTAAGTCCCCTTGGATTAACTCCCATCTTTAATGGATGATATACATCAGGGCAGTGTTCACAGTCCTTCACAATTTGCCTAGCCTGTTCTCATGTCCAATTGAACATCCTTCTCAAGGCCGGTGCGCTCTGATGATGTAAAGCATGACTGTCTAATGCTTGTTCTTTTGTTAATAAATCGGCCACAGCATTTCCTAAAGCCAATGAGCCTGGCAGGACAGTTATGTCCTCTGGTATGTCCTATCAAAATTTTCCTTCTCTTGATTGAATTATATTTTGCAGCTGAAGCAAGAGTGATATAATTTGGGAATTTCCAGATATAAGAGCTGTCTTGCCGGGCGGTGGTGGCGCACGCCTATAATCCCAGCACTTGGGAGGCAGAGGCAGGTGGATTTCTGAGTTCGAGGCCAGCGTGGTCTACAGAGTGAGTTCCAGGACAGTCAGGACTACAGAGAAACCCTGTTTCAAAAAAAAAAAAAAAAAGAATGAAAAAGAATATCATCCATAAAATGTGATATGAAAGCCTTTTTATGCTTAACCCTGATGGATCTTAAAGCATGATCTACAAATTTCTGACAAAGAGTTGGACTATTTTTCATGCCTTGGGAGAGAACCTTCCATTGATACCTTTAAAATGGCTTTTGAGCCGGGTGTGGTGGTGCATGCCTATAATCCCAGCACTTGGGAGGCAGAGGCAGGTGGATTTCTGAGTTTGAGGCCAGCCTGGTCTACAGAGTGAGTTCCAGGACAGCCAGGACTACACAGAGAAACCCTGTCTTAAAAAACCAAAAAAAAAAAGAAAGAAAGAAAAAGAAAAAAAAAGAAAAAAAAAGAAATGGCTTTTGAAAAGTAATAGAAGGAATGTCGAAACAATAATACCACTTATGATGTGGCTCATTTACAAGCCCAAATCTTTGCTATGAGCAAAGCACATGTTGAATCTGCTGGCATGGAGGATTTGGCTCAGTCGATTAGCTTTGGTTTACGGACTTTAAACCCTGTGAGTTGGCTACACTGGATCATTGTTGTCACTGTGGCTACAGGAATAATTCTTCCACACAGCCTCACCGTTAACCCATGACGTTCTATCTGCATATAACTCATCAGCGGACCCTATAAGAATGCTGGATCGTTCCAGTTTTCATCTGTGGTTAATTTTACTTTCATTTCCCCCAAAATTTCTCTTCCCCAGAAGGAGAATGGGAAAGAGGAAATAATGTAAGGTTGAAAAATACCCACTTTGCCTTCCCATTCCTGTGTCAGGATTTTTGAACTCTGAGCTATGTTGGAAGCTAGTCCCAATCCCTCCAGAGTAGAGGCGGTGTGAACTACAGGCCACGCCCCAGGCCAGTCCTTCCCTGCAGTGCAGGACCTATCTGCTCCTGTGTCCCATTTTTCCTTCTACTTTTATGTTTTTAAGGGTCTTTGTCCAGTAGTTTCCTGAGCCCGGGAGGCCACTTCCGTGGATCCAAACCCTTCATCCCCTCTAGTCTGCTTTAGTATTGGGCTGGGGAGTTGTACTCTTTTCTGAACTACCCCTTGGTGTTGATGTAGTTATATTGTTTCTTTTAATGGCCTAATCATAAGTGTTACCTCTCCATGGAAGTCTGAATCAATTACTCCAGGAAGTACTTCAAAATTTTTCTTATAATTTGAGCTTCTCCCTATTATAAGACCAAAGGCGCCAGGTGATAGGGGCCCTTTACATCCTGTATCTGCTAAGTGCACTCCCTCAGGAATGGAGAGTATCCAGTCCTTGTCTACTGCAAGATCTAATCCTGCACTTCCTGGTGCTGCTCTGGGTGAGCTTAGGATGTCAAACTCAGGGGCCAGAGGATTCGTTTATTTTTTACCTTCCTGTGTCTCCCTATTTTACCTTTCTCGGAGCAGAGGGCGTGCCCCTCACCCCGTTTGTTGTCTCCTCATCTGGCTGTCCTGGAACTCACTCTGTAGACCAGGCTGGCCTCGAACTCAGAAATCCGCCTGGTCTGTCTCCCAAGTGCTGGGATTACAGGCGTGCACCTCAACCCAGTTGAGTTTGGTTTTTCTTATTTTTATTATTTGAAGTCTGCTCTTCTTTTTACAGTCACAGCACATTTGTCCTGTTGGCCTCAAGAAAAGCACGAGACCTTTTGGGTTCTTCCTCCTTGTAAGTTCTGAACACAGGCGCTGAAATGTTGCCCTTGCATTGCTGCAGCACAGGCTGTATCCTGGACCGCAGCTGGCCAGGCATCTATACATGTTTCCGTGGAATCT
This sequence comes from Apodemus agrarius, assembly GCA_964023405.1. Classification (NCBI taxonomy): domain Eukaryota; kingdom Metazoa; phylum Chordata; class Mammalia; order Rodentia; family Muridae; genus Apodemus; species Apodemus agrarius. The sequence continues at coordinate 11,662,435 of OZ030005.1, forward strand.
TGCAGGGCCCCTGTGTTTCTGGTTGGTCTAATTAGCTCCTGGCAGAGAGGATTGGCATTTTACCATGCAAGTTGTTTTAATAATATGTCTGAGCCCTCAGAGGGAGGAAGTATCCTGCCTATTCTTTCTTCCAATCTAGCGATAACGTCTTCTAAAGACAGGCTTCCTTCCTCCACAAACCACTGACTGACACTCAGTACAAAGTCATAAAATGCCGCTAAACTCTTCCCTAAGGTTTTAACACCTCTGCTTTCTAAAATATGTCTCAATACTGCCAGGAACAAGCCTCTGTTTTTTGGACTGTGAATGCCCCATGGTTCTTTCCTTCTCGTCTTAACTCGATCTGTCTCTATCGAGAAGTCTGTAGCACTCTTGACGAGCTCCTATCTTTTACCTGAAAAAAGCTTTTTTAGAAAAAAAGGAGAGAAGGCCGGGCGTTGGTGGCGCACGCCTTTAATCCCAGAACTTGGGAGGCAGAGGCAGGTGGATTTCTGAGTTCGAGGCCAGCCTGGTCTACAGAGTGAGTTCCAGGAGAGCCAGGGCTATATAGAGAAACCCTGTCTCGAAAAACCAAAAAAAAAAAAAAAAAAAAAAAAAAAAGGAGAGAGAAAGCTTTCCTGCTTCGAGCCCAATGTTGAAGCACCAGCTGCCACAGACAACCTCAGGCGGGTACGGGGGTCCCTGGGGTGGGGGTTCTCGATCTCCAGGTGGGTAAGGATTTGGCAGTGACAAACAAAAACAAACACAGAGGCAGTTTGAATCTGGGTGTATTCTGCAGCTCTCAAGCAGGGGATTTTATACACGAAACCAAGCATGACACAACTCTTAGAAACCATATCCAGAGAAACAATCGTGAATACCAACAAGAATCATTTGGCACAGTAAAACACAAAAATCATCTAAGCATTAGGACTCTGAACTACATATTCAGTGAATCACAAACAGAACAGGTGACGTCATCGTCAAAATATAACAATTCTAAAGGAATATATATGTTCAATAGGGCGATCATTCAAGGCTAGCGGCAAATTCCCAAAAACAGGTTAATAAATCTTGATGGTCAGTGCTCTTAACCGCTGAGCTGACTTTCTAGCCCCTATGATCAAGTATTGCTTAATCTAATACCTGATTTTTTTTTATAAATCTTCAAAGCATAAATTTAAACTATTTTAATTCTTTCTAATTAAGGTTTTCTTTCCCATATACCAAAACCCACCTCCGATGACACACGCGTAGCCATATTAAGTTTTATTGTTGGAAACGTTTTTATCTATCATAATAGTTTTGAAAACGATTTGAAAAGTAAAGCATTGGTTTCCCCTGGAGATAAGGTCATGTTAGTGACCCATTATTCTTGCTTAAGATCATGGTCTAGGCTACCAGGAACCTGTCACTAAGAAAAGGAATGAAAGAGAAAAAAAAAAAAGAAAAATTGCCATGAGAGCTACAGCTCAATGTTCTCTCCGGCCGGGAGTTCCACAACCGCTTCCAGGAGACCTCCTTCTTTGGAAGTCTAACGCCTCAGGCTGTGGAACTTGTCACACAGATGCTACGGGGGTCAGGGTGGCCTGTCTTGACTCCCACATAACTTAAGGAGATTGATCTCAACGCCATCTCCTACTAGATCACCTTGTTCACGGGTAGCAGAGTTTTATTTTCATGTACACTGGTGTTTTGACTGCATGTATGTCTGCAGGAGCATGCTGGATCTCGTGGGACAGCCATCACAGCTGTGAGCTGCCATGTGGGTGGTGGGAATTGAACCCAGGTCCTCTGGAAGAACAGTCTCTTAACCACCGAGTCATCTCTTCAGCCGCCGGGCACCAGAATTATGGTCATACTCTTCAGGGGCCACCATCCAACTGGCCACAGAGACCCACCAGGGATGAATTGGCCCTGCTAATGGATAAACACACAGGGAGAATCGTGAAGACATCACAGATCCAGCACGAGCCTCACTGTGGAACTTAACTGCCTTAATTAATGTCCCTTGCTACTTATGTCTAGGGTAACTGTCAGCATTCCGCTATCCACAAGAGGTGGGCCCTGACCTGTCAAAGGTGCTGAAGATCCAAGCACTAGATCAGTTTACCTGGTGCTGCTGGGGGTTAACCCTTCAGTTGCTGGATTATGCAGTGCCCAGGAAGACCTGATAGAAGATCCAGTGGAGGAAGACACTGGGTATATTCAGGAAAGCTGCTGTTTACCTACCCGTTTCCACTGTACTTGGAGAGTGTCACAACCGACCAGGCTGTGTGGTCACAAATCCAACGTATGTCAGCACAACGTCATTTGTAGACCTGTAATCCTACCACTCAGGAAGTGGAGGCAGGAGAACCCATAACTGAAGGTCACCCTGTGCTACTGCGTTTGAGCCTAGCCTGGGCTACAAGAACCGGTCTCCAAAAAAAAAAAAAAAAAAAAAAAAAAAATGAGTTTATGTCAGCCCGGTGTGTACCCTTTGAACATTTTGTCACTGGTCACCAAAGGCAACAGGACAGACAATTCCTCAGTTCCTAAGAGCAGTACATATAATCTATTCCAAGGTCAACTCCTTTCTGTGCTGAGTCACCATGCAGAGCGACATGTTGTGGCTGTTCCTTTGGTCTGTTTGGGGGTTTTGTCTGTATTCATTGTGCCTTGATTTCCAGTTTTTTGTAGTACACACTAGACTCAAATTCAAGATCTTCCTGCCTCAGCCTCCCTAAGGCTAGGATTACAGGTGCGTTACTGCCATGACCCAGTTCCTTAGTTGGCCTAATTACTTGCCCACAATTATGTGTGTGTGTGTGTGTGTATACATATACATATATATACATACATATACATATGTGCCCGTATTAACCCCCACATATGTGTACATGCCATAAGAGGGCATCAGATCCCATTACAGATGGTTGTGAGCCGCCATGTGGTTGCTGGGATTTGAACTCAGGACCTCTGGAAAAGCCGACAATGCTCTTAACCACTGAGCCATCTCTCCAACCCCCTGTACTGGTTTCTCAAGTACATTTTGTCAACTTTCCTATCGCTTAGGGTTCTGCTGTCTTCAAACCATCTGGGACCTCGAGATTATGAGAGGGCAGCCTTTGTGGTACATGACGTCCCTTGGTTTTGAAAAGGAAGTAGATACTGGTTGTGAGGCTCTGTGGTTAGAAGCAGATCCCACATCCATTTGCAAGAAAGGCAAATCCTCCAGCACGAATGGCATCTCCATGGTCAGCCCCCCCGGGCAGCCTGGACCCCACATGGGTTGACTTTCAGCCCCTTTAGGATGAACTTCTTCCCCCAGGGAAGACACCCTGTGGGGGTTAATACGGTCGACTCGCCAGCATCGCGTCTGTCATGTCTGAGGGAGTTTCCAGGTTGAGTTCCTTGCGACGAGAAGACCCGCAGTGAACATGTGCTGGCGGCCCAGAGGCTGCAGCGGCTGCTCAACCCACAGAAGGCGGACAACCCCAGTCCAGTCCCCCGAACCCGGGTCACAGTGGCAGGAAGAGCTGGATCCGTGAAAGCTGCGCTCTCAGTGCCACGGGCATAGCGTGGCGTTCGTCCGCCGCCGCCACCACACACTAGCCATGACAACAGCCAACCAGGGAGCTGGCGCGGTCACCAAGCCTCCCAGGAGGTCCTCTCTGGCTTCCACTCCGTGCACTCGCATTCCTCTCAGTGCGGCCACACTGAGCTGCCCCGATGCCTGCCCCTGCCCCCATGTCCCGGAACTGCCAGACTAAAACCTTCCTTCCTGAAGTTGATTTTGTCAGAAACGATGTCCCAAAAGTACACGCCTCAAACAAAAGGACAACGACAAATTAGTGGCAGAAATGTGTATTTCCATTTATTTGGTTGTAAACATCATTGTAAACGCAGGGTGTGGCAGACCTGTAGTCTCTGGGCCCCAGAGGGTCAGACAAGGAGACGGAGAGCCCAGCTTCAGCCCGAACAAGAGTGAAACTCTCAAAACAAAGGAGAAAAGAGCGCCGTCGATCTAGCCTAATTTAGGCAGAACAGGATGGGTTCTGGGGATGAGAAATAATGAGAATCTTTGCAAAGTCATCGTCTCGGTAACAACTGAATGTCTTAGTTTCTTAAAAGTTATATACAGAATAAATTCCATCTAGAAAGGATAAAATCAAACCTATGACTCAGAGCTGGCACCGTGGGTCAGAGGTGAAGGCCCCGTTCACCAAGCCTGACAAACTGAGGTGGATCCTCAGACTCAGAAAGAGGGAACAGATTCCCACAGGTTGTCCGAGGGTTGTCCTCTGACCTCCATCCTGTCATGCACATACAAGGGCATGTGCACATACCTGTAAACATACATCGTATACAGGTATATATGCATACACACATACTCACACACTAAACAAACATTTTTATTTGAAATCTATGAGTCAGCTGTTTAGAGATTTCACAGTTTTGCTTTGTTTTAACAGGATGTTGTTTAGCCCAGGCTGGAGAGGATGACCTTGAAGTCTTTTTTTTTTTTTTTTTTTTTTTTTTTTTTATGTTTGGAGACAGGGTTTCTCTGTGTAGCCCTGGCTGTCCTGGAACTCACTCTGTAGACCAGGCTAGCCTCAAACTCAGAAATCCGCCTGCCTCCCAAGTGCTGGGATTAAAGGTGTGCGCCACCACCACCACCACCACCACCACCACCACCACCACCCAGCAACCTTGAACTCTTAATCCTCCTGCCTCTCCCTCTTAAGTGCCACTACCCCCTAACACCTTATCATAATCAAACAAGCTTGAGAATCTAAGGTTAAAATTAGGAACTGGAGAGGCCATGACCCCTGGTTTTCTGAGGCAGGAGCTGGCAGCGTTTCATTCCATTCTGTCCTGAGCAGTTCAGGGTTAACAAGGGCGGGGCTCTGTGCCAGGGTTCCCACTGGGCCGCAGCCCGCAGACCCCCAGCCACAGTCCAGGACTCGAGGTGTCCACACCTGCCCTTTCTGAGTCGGGCAAGCGCTGCAGGCCCACACCGTCCCTGAGGTAGCACTGACACTTTGCGGTTTGCAATCAAGAGCTGACTGGCTCGTTTGGGTGTCAACCTGACATACCCAGAGGACACGGGCAGATCCTCGCCTGAAGAACTGCTTAGATCACACTGCCCTGAGGGACTGTCCGTGGAGCATTCCTTGATTGCTAGCTGATGTGTGAGGTAGAAGCCCACCGCGGATGGTCCCATCCCTGGGCAGGTAGGCCTTTAATCCCAGAAGGCAGATCTCTGTGAGTTCAAGGCCAGCCTGGTCTACATAGCAAGTTCAGGTAGGCCAGAGTTACAAAGTGAGACCCTCTCTGTAAAATAATAATAACAATAATAAAACAGAAAGGTACCTGATGCATGCTTGTGAGCACACCTGCATTGGGATCTGCTTCAAGTTATTGTCCTGAGTTCCTGCCCTGCCCCCCCTCTTCCATGAGAAACTATAACCTGTAAGCTAAAAAAAAAAGCCCTTTTCCTTCCCAAGTTGATTTTGGTCATGGTGTCTGTCACAGCAACAGAACGCCAACTAGATCAACGGCCAAGTCAGAGAGGAGGCAGGAGTGTACACCGCCACAGAGATCTATAGCGTACCTGCTCCTTAGCGGTAGACCAGTCAGTCCGCCACAGCTGCTCTGGCGTCCGCTGTCTCTGGACACTGCCCAGAACCAGAGTAACGACTCCTCTATCGGCCTCCCCTTTCAGATTCCTAAGGGAGGACCTGACGGGCCACCTCCCCAGTAACCAACAGAGTACATGTACCTGCTACCCCCCAGTCAGTGCCTACCTGTGGTCCAACTCAATGTAGCCAGCTAACAATAAATGCTAGGACCAACACTGCCACCTAGAGGATGCTGAGGGCGTGGCAGGCAGCAGTCAGTCGAGTTCTAGCAGTGCAACACTGCCCCTAGAGGATGCTGAGGGCGTGGCAGCCAGCAGCCACAGTCCTGAGAGTCCAAAAATGCAACGCTGCCCCTAGAGGATGCTGAGGGCGTGGCCAGCAGCAGCCTTGGGAACGCAGCTCCATCCGGATCTCTGAAGGTTATCTGGAGATGGAATGTCCTCTCCCAGCGGACCCATGAGCCGAGTCCAAGCCCACCAAATGGGCACTTTCAGTCCAAAGCCTCCGGGCTACTTCCTCGTCTTCAGCCTCGGGAGATGGAGCCTTCTCTCTGAGTCCATCAAAGTACTTCCCGGAAACAGTCTCCAGTTCCTCGGCTACAGCCAGATATGTGCTGGGCTGGGCCGCCAGCTGGGGGCTCTTGAACAGCAGCCAGAAGAAGGGCCCTGCAACCACCCACAGAACAGTCAAAAAATTGAAAAAAAAAATCCCAGCCCCACCCTCAGGGAACCCAAAACCCTTGAGGCTGGAAGCTGACCTCAAAGTCCCAAAGAACCTACCTCCAGGCCTTTGTCTTTGCAGCTCCCTCTACCTAAAGGTCCCATCCCAGGCAACACCCCGAAAATTCCTCTAAAAGGAGGGATGAATCCGAAAGCTGCCTCCTATAGGAAGCCTCCCTGGATGTTCCCAGAAAAATAAATGCACATTTTCCCCCTATTCTATTTATTTTTCCTGGAAATAATCTTTCATCTCAGATAGCATATGTAGCCCAGGTTGGCCCTGGACTCACTCATTATACAGCCAAAGATGAACTTAAACTTCTTATCCTCCTGCCTCTACCTCCTGGGAGGCATGTCCCAGTGTGTCTGGTTTTATGTGGTGCTGGAGATCAAACCCAGAGCTCCAGGAAAGACAGCCAAGCAGTCTGCCCACTGAGCCCCGTCTCCAGCCCTCAACTCACCGAATGCATCCTGGAGTGCTCCCGTGCTAAAATCCTCACTACACGCCCACTGAATGACTCTCAGACATTATAAATACCTGTTACAGTGTTCTGTTGACTCAGACTACATTCTTTTCATTCTTCTCTCATATAATACATCCCAATCGCAGTTTCTCCTCCCCCCTCCTCCCAGTCTCCCTTCCCGCTTCCCCCCTACCCCCCAGATTCACTCCTCCTCTGTTTCCCTTCAGAAAAGAGTGGGCCTCCCAGGGATATCAACTGAACACAGTTAGACCAGGCACAAGTCCACATGTCAGGAGCTGGGTGAGGTGACCCAGGAGGAGGCAAAGGGTCCCACTGTTAGGGGTCCCACAAAACCCTGAGCTATGCGATCGTAACATACACAGAGCACCTAGCACAGACCCAGGCAGGCTTGGAGATGGCTGCCTCAGTCTCTGTGAGTGAGCCCTGCTTCGTTCATTTTCTAGGCCGTGTTCTCCTGGTATTCTCAATTCTGCTGGCTCCTACAATTCTTTCTCCCCGTCTTCTCTGGGGTTCCCCAAGCGCCAAGAGGACCCGTGAAGCTTTCCGATTTAAGCTCTCTCCACCTAATGCTCGGCTGTGTGTCAGACTAGATTCTTGGCCAGACACTGCGCAGACCAATTTCTGGACAATCTCAGCTCATCTTCCCAGTGACGGTGAGGGCAGTCCCATCGCAGACCTGAAACTAACACTCAATGCAACAGGCATGGCCAGGCATGTCTGTGACTTGGGAAACAGAGGCAGGAGGATCACAACTTCACTGTCAACCTGGTCTACACACTAAGAGGCTATTAAAACTGGACGGTGCATTTTCCTGAGTCACTTAGATCTGAGTGAAGCCAGGGTTACCCCGTGTACAGCCTGACTCCAGGAGTCAAGATATAACTTCCAAGACAGTTTTCTTACTCGTCAATGGGGCTCTAGCTCCTTTTCGGTGGATCTGAGACCAGAACCTCACAGAACAATGACCCATCTTCTACCCAAGGAAGACATGGGAGAGCTGAAAGAGGTAAAGCCAGCAGCCAGGTGTGGTGGCACACACCATAACCCTAGCACTCAGGAGGTGGGAAGATCAGAAGTTCAAGACCAGCCTAGTCTAGATAAGGTCATGCTGAGAAAAACAAAATTGCCAAATGTGATGGCACATTTATTTAATCCCAACCCTCAGGAGGAAGAGAAAGACAGATCTCTGAGTTTAAGGCCGGCCTGGCCTACATAACAAATTCCAAGCCAGTCAGAAATATGTAGTGAACCCCAGTCAGAGAAACAGAGAATCAGAAGAAGTAAAGTGATGGGCTCGGAGAGAAAGTCTTGGATCCACAGTAGAGAGGGCATGAGGAAAGGGCTCTGGAAGGGGACACCGAGCCGGAGGGCACTCACCGAGCATGAAGCCGGAGAAGGCAGAGTTGTGCATGCCTGTGTGTCGCCCCAGCTCTGTCCTGGCCACGCCAGGGTGCAGCGCATTGACAGTCACACCAGTGCCTAGGAAAAGTACAAACGTTGGTGGTGAGTGCTGGGAAGACAGTTCCCTTGTTAAAGAGCCTGCTGCTGCGTAAGCAGGAGGTCCTGAATTTGACGCCCGGAACACGGGTCAAAACGAGTGTCGGTGGTGGTGCGTGCTTGCCAGCCCCAGGGAGTGCTGAGGAGGCGGAGACGGACAGATCGCTGGGGCCCCCAGACCAGCTGGGTGAGCTTCAGGCCAAGGAAAAGATGCTGTCTCAAAAAAAGTGTAGATGACGCCCAACATTGCACCGACTTAGACTCACACACCCCACGTGCATGTGCACATGCAAACAGGCACACACAACGACTGGTGATAAAAGACTAGGCTAGCCCCCCTGCACTCGAGTCCTCCCTAGCCTAAGCTGCCTCCACACTCCCGCACATATTATCCTCCAAGCTTTGAACCCTCGGTTTCGAGTGGCCTCCCCTTACACTGTGGTTCTGCGATGTGGCTTCCCCAAGCGCGGCAGCCCTGAAGGCCCGATCGACGCACATTTCTCAACTCCACCACCCCCGCTAGAGTCTGAAGCAGAGGACAGGAGTGGATCTAAAATACTACAATTGTGACGATCCCCCCCAAGGATGGCCGGCACTGTCTGTTGGTCACAAACAACTCTTGAGAAGCAAGAAGCCAGGGGAGACTTTTTTAATCCCTGAGATTAGAGTGGAAGGAATTGGCGGAAGCATCCAGGAGGACGCCTGAATTCAACCCACTAGATGCCCAAAGCAACCTCTCGCTGACCCAGTTGTGATGGGCATGTCCACAAACATCCACACATGTCCCTTACGGACGAAAACCACTCCCAGCCCACAACCACAACCACGACAACCACAGGCTCTCAGCACCAGAAGCTTAGAAGTCAATCCAAGGAAGGCAAGCCAGGCATGTCTGATGAAGGCAGGCTAATCGAAACCTAAGAGCAATCATTAGAACCGTGATGTATTAGTGATGTCTGCCTCCGGCACTGGATGGGGACATGGTGGTACAGGCGCCATCCCTTTGACAACGACTTCCCTCTTCAGCACCAGCTCGGGGTTATAGAACTACCCCAGACACAGAGAGGAAGGAAGAAGACCAGAAAAGGTCACCATCTGCACACCTCGCAGCCGGCGGCTCAGCTCCTTGGTGAAGAGGACAACGGCCAGCTTGCTCTGGCAGTAGGCTGCCTTGGTGTCATACTTTCTCGTCTGCCAGTTCAAGTCGTCCAAGTCTATGTGCCCAGCAACGTGAGCCAGCGACGAGAGATTGATGATGCGGGACGGGGCCGAGGCCTTCAGTTTGTCCAACAGCAAATTCGTCAATAGAAAATGCCCTAGATGAAGGACAAGAAGAAAATATTTTTCCCCGTGGTAATTATTCTATTTCTTCTCTTAATGTGTATGAGTGCTTTGTCTGCATGTGTGCCTGTGCAAAGCGTGCATGCAGTGCCCGTAGAGACCACAAGAGGGCAGTGGACCCCGTGGAACTGGAGTTACATAGGTTCTTAGTGCTGGGAACCAAACCCAGGTCCTTTTCAAGAACAGCCAGTGCTCCTAACCACTGAGCTATCTCTCCAGCCCCGCTATTTTATTTTTTCATCCTCAGCAATAATATAATCCCCCTCTTCCTCTATATCCTCACCCACTTTGTTGTTTTGTTTGGAGTTGTTTTGTTTTCTGAGGAGAATAAAAAAAAACTTTAGATTTAGGTTCGGTTAGTTTTTCTTTTTTTTTTCCCCTGATTGTAATTTATTTGGGAAGGGGTGGGCAGAAACCATTTAACTGGGGGACTGACTAGTTCCAGAGAGTCAGTTTATGGTAATCATGGTGGTAGGTAGTCAGGCATGGTGTCCAAGAAGGATCTGAAAGCTTTTCTTCCTGAGCCACAGGCAAAGAGAGGTAAGGCCTGGGATGTGCTGTGAAACCTCAAAGCCCTCCCCCTAATGACACGCCTCCTCTAACAAGGCCACGCCTCCCCTCCTTCCCAAACAGTTCCGCTGACCGGAACCCAAGAATTCAAACATATAGGCCTATGGGGGCCATTCTCATTAAAACCACCACACCCAGGATTTTTGGTTTTTTGGTTTGTTTGCTTGTTTTTTAACCGTAACTACTTCTGGTGGTGAAATGGCGACAGCGTTCCTTTCACAGCCGCCCTTCCTTTCCTCTTCCCTCCCATTAGCAAGAATGAGGATTTGGGAAGAATGCAAAAGTTAAAGGGAAAAAAAATCATCTGATCAATAAATAGGCCAATGAACTGAACAGACAGTTCTCAACTAAAGACATACAAAATGGCCAACAACTATTTGAAAAAATTTTTCTGTCTCTTTAGCTATCAGGGAAACTACTCTGAGCTTTTATCTCAACCCAGTCCATCGCCAAGAAAATAAATGGCAAGTGCTGGCAAGCACATGTGGAAAGAGGAGCCCTCACTCGCTGCTGGAGGACTGTGAACTGGTGAGGAGGAGCCCTCACTCGCTGCTAGAGGACTGTGAACTGGTGAGGAGGAGCCCTCACTCTCTGCTGGAGCACTGTGAACTGGTGAGGAGGAGCCCTCACTCTCTGCTGGAGCACCGTGAACTGGTGAGGAGGAGCCCTCACTCGCTGCTGGAGGACTGTGAACTGGTGAGGAGGAGCCCTCACTCGCTGCTGGAGCACCGTGAACTGGTGAGGCGACTACGCACATCAGCGTGGAGGCTTGTCCACACTGGCCCACCACACCGCCCAGCTCCTCCTCTCTGGACAAAGACTCGAGGGACCAGAGACATCTGCTCACACGTGCGTGTCACTGCAGTGAGTCCAGTGGCCAGAAGATGTTCATCAACAGATGAACAGATAAAGAAACGTGACACCAAAACCCCGTGTTCTGAGAAACAAACAAACAAAAAAAAAAAAAAAAAAAAAAACCAGGCTAGATGGCATACACCTATAATCCCAGCGCCTAGAAAGTGGAGGAAGGGGGACCAGATGTTCACAGTCATCTCTAGATACAAGTTCAAGGCCAGCCTAGGTCTCAAACGAGATGAAGGTCAGACAAGAGCGTGACGCAGGGGATATGGGTCGAGTCAGGGGATATAGGTAGAGTCAGGGGATATGGGTAGAGTCAGAGGGAAACCCTGGGTAGATCTGGCCCTATTCTACTTTATGTACTATGAAATCCCCAAAGTTAAATTAATTTTATTTTTTTAGTTCTCTGAGACTGGGACTCAGGCTGGAGAGATGGCTCAGAGGTTAAGCACACTGGCTGCTCTTCCAGAGGTCCTGAGCTCAACTCCCGGCAACCACATGGTGGCGCACGACCATCTGTAATGGGATCTGGTGTACTCTTCTGGCCTGCAGGCAGAATGCTACATATATAATAAATAAATAAATAAATAAATAAATAAATAAATAAGTCTTTAGAAAAAGAGAGAGCGACCGGGACTCACTATGCACAGCCTTGGGCAGTCTGGAACTTGCTGTGTAGACCATACTGACCTAGGTATTCATAACAATCCACCTGCCTCTGTCTCGCTGGTGCTAGGATTAAAGGCATGCACCACCACCCGGCTGAAGATAAGAAAAATTGAAGAAAATGTGATAGATAAATGCAATGGAGAAAACAAGAGGACGTAAAAAATTGGAATCGGGGCTGGAGAGACGGCTCAGCGACTAAGCCGCTCAGGCTCAATTCCCAGCACCCACATGGCTGCCCGCAATCCTATCCTAGGGGATCTGATACCCAATTCTGGCCTCAGAGGGCACCAGGCATGCACGTGGCACACAGACATACATGCAGGCAACACCCATACACAGGGAAGGAAGGAAGGAAGGAAGGAAAGAAGGGAGGAAGGAAGGAAGAAAAAAACACAAGACAGTCATCTTTACGGTCAAGCCTCAGAGTGGAGCTGCCCGGGTCACGTGGGCTGTGCCCGTCCGTCTGTCGGGGCGTCTTGACTGTGATCGCTGATGTGGGACGATCGACTCTGAGAGTGGGCGTTTGCTGTTTGCTCCCTCTGAGCCCTGCACTGTCTACCAGCGCAGGAAGCTAGCTGAGCACCAGTACGCATGCACGCACGCACGCACGCACGCATCACCCTCTGCTCCTGACTGGGGCTGTGCCGTGACTAAACCACTGCGGGTCTCGGCTGCCTGGACCTCCCCGGGTGGCGGGCTGTAACCTGGAACTGCGAGCCTGACAGACCCTTTCTCCCGTAAGCTGCTTTTCCGCCAGGGCGTTTTATTGCAGCCTCAAAAATAAAACTATGAAAGGGGACTAACTGGGGGAAGAAAGAGAAGGGTTGGAGGGGAAGATCAGCGGGGAAGGAGAGCAACCGAGACCAAGGTACGAGGACACACACGCGTGAATAGGCCATCGTTTATAAGACCTCAAAATAATTTTAAGCCAGCCGGGCGGTGGTGGCGCACGCCTGTAATCCCAGCACTCTGGGAGGCAGAGGCAGGTGGATTTCTGAGTTCGAGGCCAGCCTGGTCTACAGAGTGAGTTCCAGGACAGCCAGGGCTACACAGAGAAACCCTGTCTCGAAAAAACAAATCCAAAAAAAAACAAATAATAATAATAATTTTTAAAAAGTAGAAGGGAAAAAAAGAATGCCCCAGTCTATGGGACAGACATAAACATTAATAAATTTTAAAAGAATGAAGCAAGATTCCACACACACACCCCAAACTAGGTGACTCCCCATCAAGAACCCACTCTTATCCCATGTAAAACCAGCCCGGGCCTCACCCAAGTGGTTGACACCAAACTGCATCTCAAAGCCATCCTCAGTGGTCCAGTGTGGGCACCGCATCACGGCCGCGTTGTTGACCAGAATGTCCACTCGCTCCTCCTCTGGAAGACAAAAGTGAGGACAGACCCGTCAGGATGGCCTCCGCCCCTGCCCGAAGGTAGGACAGCGCCCCTCCCACGCACGTGCCTGTCGACCTGGCACTTGTGAAGGTGGATCCACTTAGGTAAGATCGTGGAATGTGCCTTCATGCCACAGAGGTGGTTTGGTCACCTCCTAAGGGAGAAGCGCCAGGCCAGAGACAGGGGGAGGGTGTCCTGTGACAGGAGGCCAAACATGAGAGTGGCGGGCCCTGGCTAGCAGAAGTGGGCTACTGGGGAAAGGTCCTGAGTTCTTGACCCACTGGGCCAGCCGTGGTGTGAGCGACCTCCACCTCGTCTTCCCACACCCAGGATGTAGCCTGAGCCCTAGGAGTTCGACACATAACTGACGGGAGGTAAGACTGTCACAGAGATGATCTGGATAGCGCGAGGCCCTCGGGGCGGGGTTACAGCTCAGTTGGTACACGGCTGTGAAGCATGCACCAGTCTCCGGCTTCCTTCCCCAGGACCACGTGAAACAACGCTTGTGGAAATACCTATAACCCAAGCGTACGGGAGGAGGGAAGAGGATTAGAAGGTGGGGGTCATTCTATGTAGAGAGGGAGTTAAGGACAACCTGGGCTAGACACCTTGTTTCCAAAACACATAAATAAATAGGAACTGGAGTTAGGCGTGCACACATATCGTCCTTAAAGAGGACCCTGAACGTCTGTCCTGGCTGACATCACAAAACGCGACGAGCCGAGCAACTTTAACAACAGAAACTGGGACTGGAGAGACGACTCAGCGGCTAAGCCACTTGCTGCTTCTGAAGAGTTTGTGAAGGGTTCAGTTCCCAGCACCGATATGGCGGCTGCCCTAGGTGGTTTTTATGTCAACTTGACTCAAGCTACAGTCGTCTGAAAGGTGGAAACTTTCTTTTCTCTTCATTGAGAAAATGCTTCCATGAGATAAGGCTACGGGCAAACTAGTAGGACGTTTTCTTAACTAGTGATTGGTAGGGGAAGGCCCCGCCCACTGTGGGCGGTACCTTCCTTGGGTTGGTGGTCGGGGGTTCTATGAGAAAGCAAGCCAAGCCAGCATGAGCACCACCTCTCCATGACCTTAGCTTCAGCTCCTCCTGCCTCCAGGTACCTGCCCTGTTCGAGCTTCCTTCAATGATGGACAGCAATGTCGAAATATAAGCCAAATAAACCTTTCCTCCCCAGACTGCTTTAGGTCATCGTGTTTTGTTGCAGAGATAGAAACCCTCACTAAAACACTGCTTACAACTGTTCATAACTCCAGTTCTAAGGTGTGGGTTAATGGTCGTCCACTGCTCCCGGCCGCTGGGGAGGCAGGATGAGGGAGTTCTGACTGCGCTTTCCACTCTGGGTGTGGTGGAGATCAGTCTGAGGTCCCCAGGCACTGCAGAGAGGCCAGGACCATCTGGTTCTCAGACTCTCGGGCACCCATGCACGGCTGGGAACCCGCGGAAGAGCTGGGAACAGAGTGGGGCCCGCTGGCTGGATCTAGCCCTGGGCCGAAGGGGAAAGGAGGGGAGCTCTCTGGCTGGTCTCTCAGGGAGAGTCCTTGGCTTGCTCCACGGGCAGCTTGGCTTGGTGGAGGCCATGGCTGGGAGCACAGAGGCTTCTGGGAGAGACTAAAGAGCTGACTCTTTAGACAAGGGCCTGCTCCATTGCTCCCCATGGCAGATCTGGATGAAAAGAGACAGTCCATGGTTTTAAGGCATTTCTCGTCGTGGCTGAGAGTGGTGATGAGTATCCGTACCCCACTTTCTCAGGGAGGTTAAATACCTTTTGCAGGGAACAGTGTCTGGGAAGGGGGGGTTTATTGGCTCAGCCCTTCAGACCTTTAGGTTCCTCATTAAAATGGAGATTGGTCTTGAGGCTACTGTGGTCACATCTTCTACCTGTGGAGGAGCTGAGGGCATTGCCCTTATGTGACTGAGGGCCACAGCCCTATGGAGAACTGCTGTCTCGTGTCAGGGGCCTGGTGTCCAGAAGCGTGGCAAAACACCTACCTTCCCTTGCAGGGTCACCTGCGGGGTCACCGGGGCTTCAAACCTAGCTCAACCAGACACCAGGCTGCCTGTCACGGTCCCACCCTAAGGGACCCAATTCCTTCTTCTAGTCTCCTTGTATGCCGGGCATGAACATGGTACACCTAAATACATGCAGGCAAAACTGTCATACACATAAAGGAAAAATAAATACATCTTAGCCGGGCAGTGCTGGCACACACCTTTAATCCCAACACTCTGGAGGCAGACGCAGGGGGATCTCAGTGAGTTTGAGGCCAGCCTGATCTACAGAGTGTGTTCCAGGATAGACAGAGAAACCCTGTCTTGAAAAACCTACCTCCTCCCCCATCCCCAAAGAAATTGTTAAAAGAAATCAGAAACAGATAGCCAAGATGCTGAAAAGCCAGGGTCGGGACCTTGGCAAGGGCTAGCCCAGCTGAGACTGAGGAAGAGAATCCACCCCAGGCCTTGCCTAGTAGATGACCAACTCCACCCATCATCTTCCCTCTGAGTCCCAGTTTCCCATAATGAGGGCACCAGGGATACTGACTAGGCCCATCCTGATGACCTCACTTCGACTGGATAAACCTCTGTAAGAGCCTGGCTCCAAACAAGGTCACCTTCTGAGATCCCAAGAGTCAGAGCCTCCCCACAGAGACATACTGAATCCACACCACTCCCAAGACATTGTCAGTGGACAGAAGGAACTGGGTGTCTGGCACCTACGAGATGTGGGCCAGGGTCTCACTCCTCACTCGGTGGGTGAGTAGAATACAGGGCACCAATGACGGACACAAGCGCCAAGCCGCGGGTGGGAGTGCAGGCTACCAGGGAAACCGAGGCAGGATTACAAGTTCAAGGCCAGCCAGGGTCATGACGCCAAACCTTGTCTCAGGGCTGGGGAGACGGCTCGGAGGGTAAGAGCACATACGGTTGGCGCTTGCAGTTCCTAACATTCACATCAGGAGTCAGAACTACCCATAACTCCAGCTCCAGGGGCATCCACCGCCCTCTCCTGGTCTCTGCAGGCACCTGTATCCACACATACAGACACACACTAGCATGTGTGACCAAAAATGAATAGGTAATAAAGTAAGTCATTGCTGGGCCCAGTGGCAGGCCTTTAATCCCAGCAGAGAGATTGCTTCTCCTTTTCATTCGGCCTGGGAGCCCAGCCAGCCTCTGGGATGACAGCGCCCAGGTAGAATAAGTCTTCTCATCCCAGTGAACTGCATCTGGGAACTCCCTGACAGATGAGTCCAGAGGTGTATCTCCTAGGTGATTCTAGGACCTGACACACAGACAACCAACTGCCACCCACGTACAAAGTCCCAGGTTTGATTCCCAGTTGGGGTGGGGATGGGGAGAGGGGTAGAGGCACATCCTCTCTGCAACCAGGCAGACAAGAGCTCAAATCTTAGCTCTAAAGCCTGACATAGTGGCTCAGCCTATAATCCTGGCCAGCCTAGGCTACAAAGTGTCTGAAAAAATAAACACCTGACTGGATTTTTGACACTGGCCAGTTTTGACACTGTGCTACTCCAGGACTCAGTTTCTTCCTTTATTAAAAAGGATATCAGAGCTGAAGAGATGGCTCAGTGGTTAACAGCACTGACTGTTCTTGCAGAGGTCCTGAGTTCAAATCCCACCATAGGGTGGCTCACAACCATCTGGGATCCGATAGCCTCTTCCAGGGTGTCAAAACACAGCTACAGTGTGCTCATATAAATAAATAAATAAATAAATAAATAAATAAAATCAATAAAACCTTTACAAAGGGGGCTGGAGAAATGGCTCAGAAGTCAAGAGCACTGTCTGTTCCTCGAGAGGTCCTGAGTTCGATTCCTAGTAACCCCATGGTGGTTCATGACCGTCTATAACCAGCCTCTCCTTGCCTGCAGGCATATATCCAGGGAGAATGCTATATATAAAATAAATAAACAAAATCTTAAAAAAAAAAAAAAAAGGATAATAGTACCTGCCTGGTAGAACCATGTAATTACTAGTCAATCAACAAGTATTTTCTAAGCACCTATTATTGGACACTGGAAATACAGGGTGGACAGGAGAGCTGAGGTTACGGCCTTCCTGAAACGGACATCACAGTAAGACTGAAAACCAAACACACTCAAAAGAGAACTCTCCTACTTCATCAACAAGTTCCGACCACAGGAGGTCTCTCAGGCTAATAAGCGGTTTTATTTCTAAAAAATAAAAATAAACTCTCTTGGGCTGGAGCTGGCTTGACGGCTGAGGGCACAAACTGCCCTTGCAGAAGACACGGAGTTCGATTAGATCCCCAGCCCCCACTTCAGGTAGTTCACCATCTCCTGCAAGCCCGGCCTCAGGCGGAGGAGCTGTCCAAAACACTCGCGTCCACACACCCATAGAAATACACGGAATTAAAAATAATTAAACATTGTTTTAAGAAGGATTCAGCAGGGGTAGCTGTGCTGGGAACAAACAGGCTGGAGAGATGGGTCAGTGTGCAAAGGTGTTTGCCAACGCCACGGCACACATGCACAGGCACACACACACACACACACACACACACGATAAATAATGCAAAACATATGTCTCAAGAAAAAAGCCAGAAGTGGCTGGTGTAGGGTGGCGATCCTAGCTATTCAGGACACTGAGGAAGATTACAGACAAGTTCAAGGCCAGCATAGCTCGGAGAGCCTGTCTCAAAAGTTGAAAAAGGACAACGGAGAGAGACGGCTGAGGAGGGAAAGGCGCTTGCCGCCAAGCCTGACTTCCTGAGTTCGAGCCCCAAAGCCCAAATGGTGGAAGCAAAGAACCAACCCCTCGGACCTCCACACATACACTGTGGTACACGTATACGCATATGTGCGCGCGCACACACACACACACACACACACACACGCAC
This sequence comes from Apodemus agrarius, assembly GCA_964023405.1. NCBI lineage: Eukaryota > Metazoa > Chordata > Mammalia > Rodentia > Muridae > Apodemus > Apodemus agrarius. The sequence goes on from OZ030005.1 coordinate 11,680,468, forward strand.
ACACACACACACACACACACACACACACACACGCACACACCCGAGGCCCATATATCTGAGCACTCACTCTCCGGCTGGTGCCGCTGTCCCAGGAGCTTGCAGACTCCTTGTTACCATGGCCTGCTAGCTGAAGTGCGTCACTAAAGGCAGGCCTTGAAGGTGGTACACCCTTCTGCTTCCTGCCAGACCTTTCTGCTTCCACATCTACCAAGCCGTCCAGATGAACAGGCTGTGCTCAAAGCTCCCACGACCTCCAATCAAAGTGCTCTGACCAGAGATCTATCAGCCATGCCTTCCCAAGACGTGACAGACTGCTATCTCCTAAACTGCGAGTCAAAATAACCCCCTCCACTGTGATATTTCTGTCAGGTATTTTGTCAAGGTGATAAGTTAATTAATGCATCCATGTTTGCTTTATAAATGCTTTAAAATAGCCACAGAAGAGTACAAGAGGCTAGGGCCACCGGCCTGGCTCAGTGAGCCTGCTGCCGACCCACGTGAGAACTGACTGTTCCTGCAAACTGTACTCCGATCTTCATATGTGTGCTGGGGCACATCTGCACCCACAAATGCTAGATGGATGATAGACAGACAGATACATACATACATATATGATAGATGATAGATACATACATACATGATAGATAGATACATACATACATGATAGATAGATACATACATACATAATAGATAATAGATAGATACATACATATATACATAAATATATACATACACAGATACATGGATGATAGACAATACACACATACATAATAGATAGATAGATAGATAGATAGATACATAGATACACAGATACATGATGATAGACAATACATACATACATAATAGATACATAGAAACACATGATAGATGATACATACATACATACATACATGATAGATGCACTGATATAGAGATGATAAATTCATACATGATAGATACAAACATACATACAAACAGACAGACAGATGGATACATGGATGGCTGGAGACAGACAGACAGACAGACAGACAATTACAATAAATATAACTTGAAAGTTAGCAAATGGCGGGGGAGACGGCTCGGAGGTTAAGAGCACTGGCGGCTCCTGCAGAGGACCTGAGTTTGATTCTCAGATCCCACATGGTGGCGCAGTCACCCGTAACCCCAGTGCCAAAGGCGCTCTCTTGGCTTCTGTAAGCACTGTATGTGTGTGCTGCACATACATGTAGGTAATAAAAATACCTAAATACATAAATATTTTTTTTCTTTTTTCTTTTTGTTTGTTTTTTCTCTGTGTAGCCTCGGGTGTCCTAGAACTCACACTGTAGACCAGGCTGCCCCCAAACTTAAAGATTCCCCTGCCTCCGCCTCCCAAGTGCAGGGGTGATTAAAGGCGTGCACCACCGCTGCCCACCACACATAATTAATTTTAAGAAATCAATTAAAATAAGGAAGCCAGTATGCTGAACACACTTTGCACTTCCTGACAGTCGCTTCGAGATGGAGCTATGGCCCTATTCGAAACACCGACACGTGACAGTTGTAACATCCACTAAAAGGTAAGTCACCCCTCATTGCGACAGAAATACAGACTTTGCCGGGCAAACCCTGTGATTATCCAAGGGCACTCCTGAGAAAGCTCCAGGCACTGCTGTCCAGCGCACACGGATCGTGCGACCTGACAGACTGGGCGCTTCTGACTCATCACTGTCCTCAGCATCACCAGAACGCCTGGCAGCCGCGAAGAGTCGCTGTCCCGCCCGCCCGTCTCCATCACCCTCCGACCTCAGACCAGATTCTGAAACAAGCGCACCCTCGCCAGGCTGCTAGCCTTGCAGACTGCTACACAGTAGCACTGTGCCCGCTCCCCGATCCGATCCGATCCGACCCCCACCCCCACCCCCACCCCCGTCCTCCGTCTGGCTCCTACACTGCAGATGCTGTGTTTTTGATCACTGTCACACATCCCCACCGCTTGGTCCATCCGTCATCCTGCACAGTCAGGATCTACTCTGAGATGACCTCCCAAAAGGCTGTCATGGGTCTAAGTGAGAACGGAGCTGAGCTCAGGAGTAAAGCATTTGCTTATCGCCTCTGAGGGGCTGGGAGCGTGACCCAGCAGAGCACTAGCCTAAAATCCCCTGCTGAGGGGCTGGGGGCGTGGCTCAGTGATCCCCAGACAGAGGGGCTGGGGGCGTGGCTTAACGGTAGAGTGCTAGCCTAGAATTAACTAGTAAAGGACAGAGGGTGTGGTTCAGCGGCAGTCTTTAACCTGGCATTCACAAGGTCCTAGGTTCTAGTCCTAACACGGAAAAAAAAAGTACCAAGAAGCTATGTTAGTTGGCCCATGCACACTTGTAATCTCAGCTCTCAGGAGTCTGCGGCAGGAGGACTTTGAGTTTGAGGGCAGTTTGGATAATACATAAGATCCTGTCTCAAAATAAAACAAACAAACAAACAAACAAAAAACACCTTTTAAAGAAGCACGTTGAACTCCTGACCCAGGGAGATGTTGTGTGTCCCATGATGAGTTAAGATGGGGAAAGGGCCAGGTGTGATGCTTTATGCCTTTAAATCCTGGCACTCAAGAGACAGGGGCAGGTGGGTCTGAGAGTTCCAGGCCAGCCAGAGACACACAGTAAGACCCAGTCTCGAAAAAATAAATAAATAAAATTTTCAACCTTTTATTTTTTTTTTAAAGTGGTAAGGGAAGGTGTAACAGTACATGCCTTTAATCTCGGCTCAGCACGTTAAGAGGCAGAGACAGGCGGATCTAGGTGAGGGACTACACAGTGAGATTTTGTTTTATTTCCTCAAAGAAGAAAAGGTAGGCCAGCTTGGGGCTCAGTGAGTAAAGGTTTTCATTACCAAGCCTTCTGACCTTATGTTCAATGCTTGGGACCCGTGTAGATTACAACCGACGCCTGCAGGCTATCTGCTGACTCCCACACGTGATCCACAGCATGCCTGCGTGCCCACACACACACACACACACACACACACGACAAATGTATACATACATATAAACGTGTGCATATACACATATACAATAATTCATACATATAAATTTATACACAACACACACACACACACACACACACACACATATAAAATAAATGTGGTGAGATTGGATGGGACGGGACATTACATATGTCCACATAGCTGGGCCACAGGATGCCCAGATATTTGGTCAAACATTACCAAATTACGTTTTGAATGATATTAATATTTACATCAACAAACTGCGAAGCAGCCGGCCCACCCTAGGGTAAGTGGGCCTCACGCGATCTTCAGAAGCCCCGACCACAACAAACGTGACCCTATGCGGAGCGGAGAGAATTCTTCCCGACAAAGGCCTTCAAGCCTGGACGTCAACTCTCTTCTGACTTTAAACTCAAACCAGTCTGGAGCCTGAAACCTGTGGACAGGAACCCACATGTACAGGATCTCCTGGGTGTCCAGGTTGTGAGCCACAGCTCTGGGTCTTGTCAGCTCTACAAATGTGTGAGCGAATTCCTCATAGAGAGAGTGTGTGTGTGTGTGTGTGTGTGTGTGTGTGTTTGTGTGTATGTGTAGACATATTTATTCATAAATATATACACACATACACACTCACATACATACATACATACATACATACAAATCTTTAAGATAAAATAATATTACCATAACCAAGGAAAATCTACTGGAGGCTTACAGTTTCAGAGTGTTCGTGTCTGTGCTCAAAGTGGGGAGTATGGCAGCAGACAGACAGGCATGGGGCGGGGCCAAGAGCTGAGAGCGTCTATCTGATCCATACCCACGAGACAGAGAAAGCTATCTGAGTATGGAGTGGGTTTCTGAAACCTCAAAGTCCACTTTCCATGACACTCCAGCAAGGCCACACCTCCAAATCCTTCCCAAACAGTTCCACCAACTGAGGACCAAGCATTCGAACACATGAGCCTCTGTAGGTTATCCTCACTCAAACACCACTCCCTCCCTCTTTGAGGGACTCTCACAAGCAGGCACAGCTGATCCTAGGAAGCCAACAGAAAAAACGGCAGGGGGTGGGGGATGGGTGGGCGTTGGAGGGGTGTGAGCAGCGGCATTTAGCCCGCAGACCCTGCGGGCCAGCCTCCGCTCCGGAGCTTAAAGGCTTTAGGTACTCAGGGGCTAGCCTGAAGCTGCAGACCGTGGCTGGGAAAGCCAATGTCCTCTTGCCTACCTTTAAGGATCCTCCTTGCAAACTCCCGGATGGACTTGAGGGAAGCCAAGTCTAGGTGCTCGGCGCGCACGCAGGGGTTCAAGGTCTCCCCGCGGATGTCCTTTGCAGCCGCCTCACACTTCTCCATGTCACGACAGGCCAGAATGACGTTGCCTCCTGGAACAGGAAAGGAACATACACCTAGCCTACGCAGCTATCCAACAGAATAAAAGCATGCACCCACCTTAAACCTGTGGGTATTCTTAGTAACATAGTCAATAACCAAAAGATGGACACTCAATTATTACCAGGCTTGGGGATGCAGGCCTGAAACGGCTGGGGGCGTGGTTCAGTGGTAGAGCCCCCGCCTAGAATCCCCAGGGAGGGGCTGGGGGCGTGGCTCAGGGGTAGAGTCCCCACCTAGAATCCCCCAGTGAGGGGCTGGGGGCGTGGCTCAGTGGTAGAGCCCCGCCTAGAATCCCCCAGTGAGGGGCTGGGGGCGTGGCTCAGGGGTAGAGCCCCTGCCTAGAATCCCCCAGTGAGGGGCTGGGGGGCGTGGCTCAGTGGTAGAGCCCCTGCCTAGCAAACAGGAGGCCCTGGATTCAATTCCCAACACACACACACACACACACACACACACTAGCAAATGTCCAGCCGCTAATCAATACATAAACCAACTGCCGTCTATCCATGCAATAGCATACTATTTGGTCGTAGATGCAGTAAAGCGCTGACATATGACAAGGTGAATGTCCTTGGAACTCTACACTCAGTGAGTCTGACACAAAATTCACACACGCTGCCATTTACATGCAATGTCCAGAACAGGTAAATCCACAAAGAGAGGAAAGACACAGGTTTCACGGAGCTAGGGGATTGGGGGGGGGGGGAGGTGTCATGAAAATATCCTAAGGCATGTGGGAAGACAGAAACGCTCGAAGGATGTATGGGAACGTGCTTCTGTTGTTCTGAGAAATGCCAGAGGCTATCCTGTCCTCCACAAGCGTGTGCACGCAGACACACGTGTGCACCCACCTCCCCCTATACACGCAGAGCAAACATATCAAGATAAACAAATACCGAGGCTGGCAATTGGCTCAACAGGTCACGGCACTTACTGTTAAGTCTGAGAACCAAGGCTCAACGCCAGAAGAAAACCAGCTTCCATAGTTGTCCTCTGAACTACACACACACACACACACACACACACACACACCATTTATTTCTACTCTTATAAACACAAAAGACTGTAGCCAGAAGTGGCGGTACACACTTGTGAGCCCAGTACTCGGGAGGAGATGGCAGGAAAGCCGGGAATTTAAGGTTATCCTCAACTACAGAGCAAGCTCAAGGCCACACACACACACAAAACGGTATGTTCCAACTTCACTCCACCCCAACATACACAATCTATATAATAAAAACAGACTGCCTTTTTTCACTTAGCCTAACGTCCCGTAGAATTATCACACAGGAGCATGTCTGAGCTCCTTTCCTTTTGAAAGCATAGTAATATCCCACTGTGTGGGTGAGCCATATTCTGTGTATCCATCCACAGATCAGAGCCTGGAGTGCTTCCGCCCTTGAGGTACTTTAAACAGGGCTGCCATACACGACAGTGTGCCCGGGCCTCTCCGAAAGCCCAGAGCGGGTTACCTCTTTTTGCCAGCTCCAACGCGGTTTGCTTCCCGATACCCGTGTTGGCGCCTGTCACGATAACAGTCTTCCCGGGAATGGTGGCCTTGCTGGGACAAGCCCCACCAGCGACATAGTCCCTGAGGATGAGAGACAGCACAGTGAGTTCTGTCTGCCTTACGCCTGGATTTAGGAGCTGGGGCAAACCACTCTTGTAAGCAAGCTCACAGCCATCACCAAAGCACCAAAAACCACCGGAGTCCTTGTCATGGCCCCAGAAAAGGATTAGACATCGGGCATCTCCAAGAAGTAACAACCATTTATTTCTACTCTTATGAAAACAAAAGACTGTAGCCAGAAGTGGCGGTACACACTTGTGAGCCCAGTACTCGGGAGGAGATGGCAGGAAAGCCGGGAATTTAAGGTTATCCTCAACTACAGAGCAAGCTCAAGGCCAGCCTAGGCTACATGTTACCTTGACTAGCAACAGATGGATGGACGGATGGACGGACAGACAGAATGCATGACGTTGGAAGGAGCGCGAGTCAGAAGGGGCCCAAGAGAGTTGAAGAACAGGAGAAGGAAGTGGGTGTGTATACATCATGACGCTGGTGAGATGTCTCAGCAGTAAGAGCACTGTTGCTCTTACAAAGGACCCGGGATCAGCTCCCAGCACCCGACATGGTGACTCACAATAACTCCAGTTCCACAGGATCTAACATCCTCTTTTAATCTCCGAAAGCATAGCATATGCATACATGCAGGGGGGAAAAAAAACTCATGTAAGCTGTTAGCGGTCACAAACACACACACACACACACACACACACACACACACACACACGTCCTTGGTCCCAGCACTCAGGAGGCAGAGGCAGAGGCAGGTGGATCTCGGTGAATTCAAAAATCAGCCTGGTCTATATAACGAGTTCCGGCCCAGCCAAGGCTTCATAGTGAGACCCAGTCTGAAAAACGCAAGGAAGGAAAGAAGGGCGGGGGAGGAGAGGAAAGGGAGGAAATGGGGGGAAATGGGAGGCAAACAGGCCGGGCGCACAGGAAAGGGTAGAGGAGAGAAAGTAGCGTGGTCCAGGGATAAAATGAGCAAGATCCATGCTCCACCCCTTCTCCATAGGTGACCTTGGAGAGGTGACCCGCCCTCCTCTTCCTGGAAAGGCCGGACTAGTGGGTGAGCTGGGAGAATTCGTCCGAGGACTTGGACGAGGGATCCTTCTCTGGACCTGTTCAGCATTCATTCCCCTGCCGCAGGCCTACCACCAAGCGCGCAGAGACGCGCAGACTCACTTGAACAGCACGGTGCCGCCGACCACCGTGCCCACTACGGACACCGGCAGCAGAAAGCGGTTCATCCCAGGCCGGGGAACAGGGCGTCGGTGGATCTGCACTCCGGGCCACTCCGCGGACGAACGCGCTGCCCAGGAACCCACGCACGCTCGAGCAGCGTGAAAGTGGAAGCACACGGCCACCAGAACCCGGCTTCGGGGCGCGGCCAGGTGTGGGGGAGGGGCTTTAGGCCCACGGCGCACTTAATGCTGGGAAACGTAGTTTCTGGAGACGGGGCGAGGCCGAGGTTGACAGGCATGTGGGCTACCAGATCAAATATCGTCACACTCAACCAATCCAAAGGCGTCCTGAAGTTGGGCTTAAAAAGAAAGAAAAGGAAATAAAATAAAATAAAATAAAATAAAATAAAATAAAATAAAATAAAATAAAATAAAATAAAATAAAATAAAATAAAATAAAATAAAATAAAATAAGATAAAAAATAAAATGAAATGAAATGAAATGAAATAAAATAAAATAAAAAAATAAAATAGTAGCCAGATAGTGGTGGTGCACGTGTTTAATCCCAGCATTACAGAGATAGGGGCAGGCAAATCCATAAGTTTGAGGTCAGCCTGGTCTACAGAGGGAGTTCTGGGACAGCCAGATTCATGCAGAAAAATACTATTTGGGAGGAAGAAAATAAATAAATTAAATAGATTGATTGATAGATGATTGATAGATAGATAGATAGATAGATAGTAAGCATTTCCATTTCCAGACACCAAGCCCCTGTAGAAGGAACCATAATTTTCTCCTTTTAATAATAGTTAATGATAGTAAATAATAGTTAATGATAGTACTTTATGCATAGGCCTTGTGAAGGAAGGAAGAAGACTGGGGCCCGGACCCCTGGGTCTGAGAGAGGAGGGTAAGATCGGACTCTTGTGTTTAAGAGAGGAAGTCTAGGGCGTGGGCTTTTGGGTCAGAGGGAGAAAACT